>VZTB01009277.1:376937-521554 GCA_013397245.1 Thryothorus ludovicianus
CTGCCGGGCCGGACAAGGGCTGGCGGCGCGGGCGTGCCCGGAGCGGTTGCGGTGTCTCTGCCTCTGGAGGTACCTCAAAAGCTGATGGCACCGCCGTGCCTGGTAGTTCGAGGCCGGGTCGGGTGGGGACCTGAGCGACCTCATCTAGTGGGTGTCATCCCTGCCTGTGGCAGGGCATTTGAAACGAGGTGGTCTTTAAAGTCCCTTCCAACCCAAACCATTCTACGGTTCTGTGGTCCCGAATGACCTTCTTCTAAGTGACCCTACTTTGAGAAGTGGGGCTGGACCACACCATCACCAGAGGCACCCTGAAACCTAACCTTTGTGTGGCCCTGTGGTCTAGAACCATATAAAAATGAATCATAGTGTGCTAGAATCAGGTTGGAAAGAACCTCTGAGATCATTGAGTTCAGCCCATGACCGAACACTGCCCTGTCACCCAGACCAAGGCACTGAGTGCCACATCCAGTCTTTCCTTAAACACCTCCAGGGACAGTGACTCCACCACAACCCTGAGCAGCCCATTCCAATGGTAAATCACCCTTTCTCTGAAGAAATTCCTCCTCATGTCCAACCTAAGCCTCCTCTGGCACAGCTTTGGACTGTGTCCTCTCATCCTGTCACTTGTCACCTGGGAGAAGAGGCCGACCCCCACCTGGCTATGACCTCCTTTGCAATAGGTCCTGAATGCCCTCTTGTAACTGACCCTGCTTTGAGAAGTGGGGCTGGACCAGACCACCCCCAGAGGCACCCTGGAGCCCCAACCATTCTGTGATTCTGTGGTCTACAACCATACGAAAATGAAAATATGCTGTAAAAAATTTGACAGTGATGCCCAGTGTCAGGTCTAGAGCAGGTAGCTCCTGCCTGTGCAAGTAGCCTGCTGGGGTAGCATGGGCATGGAGATGTCTGCCATTTTTGGATGGTGGCGTTAGGGACACATGGGCATATTTACAAAGGTGTTAGATGTTGAGTAGTGCAGGGGGACCAGTGGGGCTTAGAATGAGTTGTAACTAAACTCAGATATAGGCCAGTGGGCCAGGGGAGCCACACCAGGCAGCTTTAAATGCCAGATGCAGATGGCTTCTGCACAGAAAATAGTCTCCCAAGGTCCTTGTACAGTCCGTGGAGAGAAGTGTGTCCTCCAGGGCATGTCAAAACAGTGGGATGAGTTGGCCTACAGAGAAGCCTGGGAAGTTTTAGGAAAACATGCTTTGTTCTTCTTTACACCAATATAAACCTAAAAGCCTCTGGAAAATCAGACCCTGGGGAATGATTGGCGTCTGGGGGGAAGATTTCCTTCTCCCTTGTTGAGTTATGGACTCAGCGAGTCTGCGTGGTGCCATCCTTTGTTCAGATCAACCTCAGACACTCTGCTAAGCCTTGTGAAACTTTGCTGGATGACTCAAGATGATTCATTCATATTTCTGGTGCCCCTCCTGCTTTAAAACAAGGATTAAAAATGGATATCACCTTGCTGCTGATCATTGTATTCCAGTTTTATCCAGTGACATCTTATGTGACAGTGTGACAAATACTTTCCTGTGATCTGGACTGAATATGTTTGGTATGTTTCATTATCTGTCACTCTTCCATTTAGAACAGTTGCAATAAAAATGCAGAAGCTTTTCTTCAAATGTTGTAACATTTGTTTGACAAATGGCAAAGACAAGCGTTTCAATTGAATATTTTAATTTAGGACTTTGGAGAGCTGTGTTTATTCACTTATTTAATTTGTGAATGATTTCCATTCCAATTATAACACATTATAAACAAGCTAATGTTTTTATCCTTTATTGCCAGTTTGTCACTTTTTCCTGAGATGTGGACTGTCGTCATTAGGGCAAATGGCATTGGCATGGATTTCACCCAGTTAAACAGAACATTTGTCATTTAAAGGAAAGTCTCTGTTTATTAAAATCTCTGGCAATATTGAAAACTGCCAGACGCAAAAATTAGTGATAGGTCATAGCTAAAGAGCTTTTGTACCACTACCTTGGTATCTATTTGTGTCCCTCATGAACCTGCTGACAGAGATGCCTGCTGACCCTCGGGCTAGCACAGAACAGCCTAGTGCTGGAACAGGAAGCAGAGGTCGGGCTGTGCTGCCTTTGGAGCCAGGCCCTTGGGATCTCTGTCTGACGCTGCCATGGTGACGTACAGAGATACTCTGGCCCAGCTCAGGTAACACAACATGGCTTCACATAACAAAGGGCATATCCTGAGGGGTATGTGTGTGTGCCTGTGAGGAGTAAGGTACCTCTGGAGGCTGGTGCTGACATCTCTCTTGGTCAAGTCTGGAGGTTTCTCACTCTTCAGGCAGTCTGTGACCTGCTGTGTCCGGGGGGTTTGGATGAATTCAGGGACATGCACTTCTTTCCTTCAGGTATCTGCAAGTGGCAGTACATGGCACTCTCCAGGGTCATGCCCCAGCCATGTCCTGAGGGGCAAGTCTGCTTCCAGGACCCCCTGTGCCATGGATGGGGAGCCTCTTCATACAGTTGAGGGGTGAAAAATGTCATCTGCTCCATTGCCTTCCTGGTCTGAAGAGTAGGAGCACCAGGCTTTGGGATGCATCCTGAGTTACCATCCAGTAAATTATAGAGCTATCCACAGAAACTAAACAGTTCTATTCAAATGGAAAAATTATCCTGAAATAACACACTGGCATGTTTTTCAACTGGGTCCCTACCCCCTAGCAGGCCTCCCTTCAGGAAACCCAGCAGGGTCCCATGCCTCTCTTATTCCTTCCAAAGCACCCTCTCTCTATTCTTTATCTCTGTCTTTTGACTCCTAGTGTTTCATCCATATAATCAGAACCACCCTGAAGGAGCACCTAGTCCAGTGTAAGTCCTCATTACCTGGAATTATGTTTCCTATGGATTTTATTTTTTCCCATATGTGATCTTGCAGTAATTTAAATAAAACTAAGAAAAGAAAGTTCATATTCTGGTAAAAACTCTTGCAGATAGTGATGTTTTTCTGTACAAAAGAAGTGTGAAAACTCTAAATATATGACAGCAGCATGTGTGCATTGTAGAAATGGCTTTTGTTAGAATTTTCTTTCAGAATATTTCATCTTCACATTGATTTAATCTTCAGTGTTACATGAATGTTGTTGAGACACTCAGACCATGTAATGAATCAAATTCTTCCCATGCACAGAACTATGCAGTTATTGCTGATTTTTCAGAATCTTTGAACCAGCATACGCTGGGCAGTACACAGCCCATTTAACCTTTGTTGTTGTTTTTTTTTTTTAACTTTCTCTTTTTTCCCTCCCATTGGTAAATCAAGTGTTGTAGTCTTCACTTATTTTTTCTGAATTGCTAGGCAAGCTAGAAACAATTAGGAGCATAACTAAAGTATGGATTATGTATAAAGAATATTTTGGGTTTATTCTAAATCAGTCTTTGTCCATTTCCAAAGGAAAGAAAGAGAATGGAGCATTAAAGTATACTTGTCAATTTATATCAATTTAATAGAAAATAAGTCCTGTCACACAGATATTATTACAATGGGAAGACATATCTTGTTCCTCCACAGATGCAATAGATTTTTGAAAGACACTCATCACCATTATATGCCATTATAACAGAAGTGCCAATTTTCATTAGAATCTTGTGAAGGGGATTAATACCTGTTTTCTTACAACCTCCTAAAACACCAGCTTCTGACAAAGCCTGTGCCAGACTTGCATTTATTCCACAACCCACGGAACAGGCAAAGAATGAATGTGTGATAAAGACAAGGTGGACATCATGGTAAACAAAGAAGACAGCAGAGCATTCTTTGGGAGGGGGGACTTTTGTCACACAGCTTGTTCAGGCAGTTTATTTTTTAATATATACAGCTACAAACATAATTCTATTTCTGAAAGAAATTATTAAGTCATTCCTACATTATAGAATACCGAGTACGGGACAACATTGACTGTGCATGGGAAGTAGCTGGTTGTATATGAATTCCCTGTGCAGACCTGTGACAGAGGGCTGCTGGGATAAAAGGAGAATCAGGAGCAGAAGCAGGGAAATAATTGCAGGGAAATAAAAGCAGGGAACTGATGAGATCAATATTTGAAAGCTTTAAACAGTCCAGGGCAGTGTGTTTTAAAAAAAGTACTGAGAAATGCAAGCAAATTCAGGAAAGAGTCACAAAAAAGTATTCTGAAGAACTGAGGAAATTTCTTCTAATGATGGAGTTATAGAAATGACTTTGTTCATTGGACTAAGAGAAGATCAAGAAAGGCAGATATTACAGGTTACTTTCACCACTGTTTTGAATGGCTCTTGAATCTATCAGAAACATGTGCAATGTCCAGAAGCTGAAGTTAGAGGGGTTTAGCTGTGAGGTTTGTTGCTGCCAAAATCCACTGAATGGAAGAGTTTGACTTTCTCTTCTGTGTCAAAGCAGAAAATGTCAAAGATTCTTTGTGGATCCAACATGTCTTTCATAGAATTATCACCTCCATAGAAGTGATACTTCAATCCATGTAGTCAATTGAAAGTTAAGTTGGTTTTTTTGTTGTTTTTTTTTCCCCTGGGAAAAATCTACTCAAAGAAAAAGCTTGCAGTTCCACTCTGAATGACAGCACCTTTCTGAATTGCTTATTTGTAAATACCAGTGTCAGAGATCTGGGGAATCCAAGTGTGTAATAACACAAGTGCAAATTAGGACAGATAAGACAGAACCTTAATTGTCTATGGTTACAGTTAATGATATGGAAAAGTGGGAAGCTGGAAACCATCACTGTTAGTTTTTACTTGAAAAGCATATTCTTTTAGTTACTATAAACTTCTTAGCCAGACCTCTCAAATCTTAAGTATTATCAATGGATACCATATGACCATGTCTATAGACCAGTAGTAGAAGAACTGCTCTTAAGTTTTCTATCAAAACATCACAACCAAGACAAGTTAAAAATTGCTTTTTTTCATCCAGTCATCTTCAGAAGAAGGAAATGTGTGTATGTGTGTGTGTGTGTGTCTGTGTATTCCTTAGGTAATGCATGAGTGAAAGAAGGCAGAAGCTATTCACCCCACTTCATTAAAAGGGAACACATTTAATAATTTTATGAAACTTCTCTAGACTGGCATGGCTAGTCTCACCTCTTCACCTGACTTTCCCAGTTATTTCCTGCCTTGGTCAGTGGTCACCACCATACTTATTTTTCATAGGTTATTCTCCAACTCAGCTCTGTGTTTTTGCACTCAGACTCCAACTATCTCCTTTAGATTATGGTACTGCCTTTCTCAAGCCCCTGCATGGTGAAACGTCTTGCCCAGTCCCTCATCACTGAAGCACGATTCTATCTGAGCTCAACAAATAGAGCCTTCAGCTGATACCCATCCAGAATGCTGCTTGCAGAGGTCGCTTACCTAGACCAGTGCTTTAGACACTTAACAACATTCCATTGCCTGTGGCCTCTCAAAATATGAGAGATTAATTTTCTCTTCCAATATCCTTCAGGAAACATTAAATTTAGTATTGAGATGTGTTCACCACCTGTAATGAGCTTCTAGAGCCATCCTCTGCTACCTATTGATCACTTCCTTTGACACTTGGCATGTGTGTCCTGTAAAACGTCTTTGTCATCACCTCATTATCCCATTTGAAATGACTGTTTAAGCTGTTGACTGGTTAATTCAAATGTAAGAATTATTAGAAGAAGTCTTGCAGAGGTCAGACTTGTTGATTTAAAGATACACTTTGATCCTAAGTGTTAGGAATCTCAGTTTCTGGGATTTATTTGATCTTTGTGCTGTGCGTGCTCTGTGCCATGTATGTAACTGGGTACACTTGTACACTTTACTTCTGTGTATCGTGTTTCCAAAAGTGTTCTTATTTTGTACAAAACAGAGGTATTTAATGAGCCTTTTCTGCATTTTTCAATTAATTTATGTGATAGCTAAAGAAATAGCCTCTTCAGAATCCTCCTGCTCCTCTGACTGCTTTTGCTACTGAGCTGTCTAGGCAGCATCTTCCCATTTGGCTAACATAGACCAAATTAATACATAGACAAAAACTATTATTGCTGTTGTTGGTAATGCTGGACATTAGACAGCAGACCATGATCCCAGTGACAGATAATGAAACATCAACACATGGGCTTCTTTTCGATTGTTTTCAGAATTCCCTTTGAAGGCGAAGGGGTGGTAAAAATTAGAACCTATGTTTCCTATTGACTCATCTTACATTCACTCCCACTCTTATAAACAAATAGTGATAGAATAAAGTTACTATTGTACTTTTTGGACAATATAACAAAACTGAAATTTTAAGAGCTAGGTTTGTTTTCTTTTGGGATTCCCATGTCAAATGCCAATAAACAATTTCTTCAAAAATTTTGTAATTTACAGACATATATTAACAAAATCATTGGACTTGGTGTTTAAACACTGAAAGCTGCAGAGGTCTCTAGATCAATTTCTGTTTCAGGAGAAGAAAGGGTTTTTTAATATCTGTAGTGCTAACTATAGCCTATCATGAATTATAAACTAGATCACAGGCTTCTAATATTTTACTATCTGGACAGTGACCCAAAACAACCTCTTTCTGTGGCCATAAAAGTGATGGATTTTCATTCATCCATAGAAATATTTTCAGCTAAGATGACCAGTTTCTGTAATGAGAATGATTTTGAGTTACAGATTTCTGAAGTTCACAGAGAACATATCTATTCACAAATCAATTATTTGTAACCAGTATCAGTTCTTACTATGGCATTTATATGCTAATTATAACTCACTCCTATTTTTGGTTCAATGATCATGCTGATAATTAAATTTTTTTATACTAGCATTTGTTCTCATTTAAATTTTAAAATGGGTGATTTTGAAATATGTATACTAGGGCTGAAATTAAGTCTTGAAAATTACATGCTTACTAGCATATTTTGTCTGAAAATTAATGTATTGTCATATTTGTTATAATACTGGTATTTCCCTAAATGTCAAATACTTTATACATCTGACATTTAGAAACTGTGAAGGAAAGAAGAATGGTAAAATATGTGACCATAGAGCTGATAATTGAAATGTGGCTTTATAAATCCAGGTCTTTTGGGCTGCTGCCCTGGTCATAGATGCAGGAGGTGTGTGATTAAGTATCTGAACCTGTGAAGATTTATAAGAGCCATCATTTTGCACAGCATTCATATGAAATAAAAAATGGTACTTGAAAGACAGATTGAGGACCAGGAGGAAAAGTGTGATGAGCAGAGCTGGTGGTTCATGATGATTTCATTTATGTGATTGTAAATCTGTAACTGCTCAATGTCACCTGTACATATTAGGGTTCAGTGCCTGACTGGTATTTAATAATCCCACAGGGACCCCAGGGCTGGTGCAATTGTACAGCTGCTGTACACTGGCAGCACTGGGCTGCCTTGGCTTACCCTGATGGAACAGCAAATACATGCCCAGTAAATACAGCCACTGTTTCTATTGCAATAAAATGTAGGAGGAACTCCTGAATACAGCATCTATCCAGAAACCTCTATTCCCTTGCCTTTAAGAGGGATGAATATGCAAGGAATTCCTGAGATGAAACGGCTGCAAGAATGATGCCTGATTATGATGAAGATTCTATCCTTCAGTCTGATGGTTTGCGGTGTAATTTTATCTGCTCATTCTGCTAAAAATTGCTCACTGGGGAAATTACAACCACTAAAAGCATTTGGGGATTTCAAGCCTGGTAGAATGATTTTTCTCTCATTTTTCTCTCTCTAGCAGGGATGGAAATACAGCACTTCTTCACAGGGTTGAGAGAAAAGGGGGGGTGGAACAAAAACCATTGGAAGTGGTTCTCCTGGGAGCCTTCTCTGGGGAAAGCACCACTTCTGAATCTAAAGTAATGCTGTTCCAGTGCCTTTGTGTAAAATTAGTCCATATTCATAGTTCAACACTGTAGCAAACTCATTCCCAGCACTGAAGAATCCAGCCTTGCTTTTTGTATCTTCAGAATTTTGTTTAGCTCTGTTTTAACAGTCTTCCCAAAAAGGCTGCTGTAATCCTTCAGGTTTCAGCTGTTTCCAGGAGAACTGCTGCATGTGCCAATAACCACTGCAGAACTGGCCTGACCAGAAGTTATAACAATACTCTGTCCTCATTGATGGGTGCATTGACTGGTACATTTCTTCTTTCCACCTTTCTTCCTAAAGCCCCGTGGCACAGGGATGGTTTATAGCACACAGAACAGGACAGAGGGTAGCTAAGTGGCCAGATGAAGGAGTACAATGCTGACCAACTGTAACATGGAAGTTTCTGAATTCCTGTGTGGTGGCTATTGTATGGAAAAGGTAAATATACCTGTGCTTACATCCTTGCAACTGTAAAGTTCCTGTGGCAGAAACACTCCAAGCATGAACTGTAAGCATTCTAGCTTAATTATTTCTTCTTCTTAGATGTTTTTGTTTAATTCCATGGCTATTCAGTGTCAGCTTGAGATTTGCCTGTCTTTACATTATTACCTTGTGTGCTGAGCGGGACATGCTGCGAGTACAGAAGCTGTGAAACTTTGAGCTGTAGACATGTGTTAGATCCTGAGTGGTGGATCCAGTGACAGGACCTTGAAGTTGTTACTGCCCTTGTCATAGCACTCTTAAAATTCAGATAGGCAAGTTGCAGAAGATTACACCTTTTGGGGGTTGGAATCTTTGTAATATTTTGTCTAAAGTCTTCAAGTATCAGAGCAGCTCTTGGGGAAATTCAGTATGAAATAGGTTAAGCAGAACCAACTTCAATTGATGTAGGCCAAGTCAGTTCTCAGTGACATACTGATGCAACATTGATCTAAAACAGGTTTCCAAAATGTTGGGCTGTGGTTTTATCTGTTTGCTGAGTACACACAGGATAGGGAGATCTGGATCCACCATCTGGCAAACATGAGGCATGTATGCTGGTCTGAAAGTGCCCCAATTATGACTGTAATTAGCTGCTTGAAATGGGTGCTTGGAAATGTGACAAGTGTATTAAGTGAGACAAGAAGATATAGCAAGTGCATTATTAAGCAAAGCAGTGAGTTAGAGAGCACATGGTCATCCCTGATAGTAGCTGGCTGATAATGAATTGGAAAATGTGTGGTATGATGTAAAGAAAAAATAAATACATATTACAATAGAAGCTGGAATGCGCAGTTGTTGGTCTCAGACTGCTGGAGGGTTTCACCTCTCTGTCTACATTTTGATTCCTAATTTGCCATGCTTTTGTGTACCCTTCTATAAGTGATTAATCTTATAGTCTTAATTTTAGTCTTGATTTCAGAATTCAGATCTGTGGCAAGTGAAAGAGGAAAATTCTGGACTACTCAGTGGCTATAGACAAGAGTAGGTAAGAGACCTGTTTATGACAGAAAATTATCTAGCAACCAGTAACTGACCCAGTAGATTTTCATTTATGCCTGGAATGTGTTTCCTTTATTTTTTTTCCAGTTTGTTTTTTTCTTCTTTTTTCTTTTTTTTTCTTTTTTTTTCTTTTTTTTTCTTTTTTTTTCTTTTTTTTTCTTTTTTTTTCTTTTTTTTTCTTTTTTTTTCTTTTTTTTTCTTTTTTTTTCTTTTTTTTTCTTTTTTTTTCTTTTTTTTTTGTTTTGTTGTTTTTTGTTTTTGTTTTTTTTTATTTTTATTTTGCTATGTGCATCCTTCTGGACATGGATATTAAAAAAGAAAAAAGAAAAAGAGGAACATTATATAAATCACTAAATCACCAGCGCTCTTGTGTTATTGTTTAACCTCAGCTGGCAACTAAGCACCACACAGCTGGTCCCTCAATCCCCACCCTTGCCAGAAGGATGGTGGGGAAGAGAACTGGAAGGGTAAAAGAGAGAAAACTTGAGGACTGAGATAAGAATGGTTTAGAAATTGAAATAAAATAATAATATTAAGATTGATAACTTGTAATGAAAAAGACGTTAAAAAAAAAAAGAGATTAACACAACTCTAGAAAGGCAAGTGATGCAAATAAAAAACAATGACCAGTGCCCAGCCAGTCCCTGAGCAGCGACCTCCAGCCAACGTTTTCTCTAGTTTGTATGCTGGGCATGGCACCCCCCGGTCTGGGACCTCCCTTTGGCCAGCTGGGCTCAGCTGTCCCTGCTGTGTCCCCTCCCAGCTCCATGTGCACCCCCAGCCCACTCGCTGGTGGAGTGGGGAGAGAGGCAGAAAAGGCCTTGACCCTGTGTGAGCCCTGCTCAGCAGTAACCAAAACATCCCCATGCTACCAACACTTTAGTTTTCCTAGCACAAATCCAAAATACAGTCCAGTAAGCAGCTATTGTGAAGAAAATTAACTCTATCCCAGCCCAAAGAAGCTAATGTTGATACAAACAGCTAAAGCACACTTGCATCCCTTTTCAAGATACAAATGTTGTCCACTAAAGTGAAACCTCCAAGGACATGCCCACTGGTTTGTACTATTTATGAGATATGTATTATTTATTTGACCTAAATATTCGTGTATGCCTTTCCATCACAAGAGATTGTACAGCCAGTGTATTGACAAGCTGCCTGGAACCACTTGTCTAAACCATAGGAACACTCTGCTGTCTATGCCTTTTTCTTTTTTTTTTCTGATTCTGTAGCTGCTGTGGAGTAGTTGTGTATCGGTTCTACAGACTGACTTCTTTGATGACTTTTATTTCAGTGCTTTGACATTTCCTTGCTTGTGCACCATGTAAACTCTGGTTACCAGAGTAAGCAAGGTTTGGAATACATGTATTTTAAAGCGTTTTGGTTCCTCTTTAAAATTGTAGACATAGGAGCGGGCTCATTAGAAGTGAGTCAATCTGAATTGATTTCAGAATAAATGTAAACGTTGAAAAACAGCCAGGTTTGGTAAAGAAAAAGAAGGAATATTCCTCTTCTGTTTCTCAGCTGTACCACAGCATACAAAAACAAGTCCAACAGAAACCAGAACTTTGCCTGGAATTCATAACTGATTACCTTGGTTATTGTCAAATCACTGTAAATGTGAAATAAATAAAAATCACTCACTGTGTAAAACCCAAAACACTTTGGCTGTGACTCAGCTTCCAAAATGTGGAATACATTTAATAGTAGTTTGAATAGACCTATGGTTTGGCCACCCTTTTTCTGTCTGTTCTAAACACCTGTTTTCATTTAGCTGTACAAGATGGACCGCAGTTCTGCACTTAGCTTTACACTCCAAACAGCTCTACTGAAATCAGTGATAGCAGTTGACTTTGAACACAGCCCACAGTATCACACTTCATTTCTTCTGAAAAAGAAATCTTGGGGAAAAACTACAGTGTAACTAGCCAAACTGATGGGAATTTTATAAGATGACTGTAACACACTTAAAACTCAACTATGCTCCTGTGGCTTTGTTCTCTCCTTTCTCTTTGGATGCTAGCTCATTTCTCCTGCCCTTGTGTTACTTGAAAGCTGACATATTTCCTGCCAAGGCTCCAGGAAAGATTTGTGACAGGGGAATACTTCAAGGAAATAGAAACAAAGTAAAGGAAAACAAAATTATTTTTCACAAATGAACAAGATGGTTCCTTAAATCCACATTATTAGTTGATCAGTTGGTATACTTTAGTCCAGAAATCCAGGCTGGTTTTTGGCCTTACTGCTTAATTTTCTGTTCTAGTGGATTCAAAAGAAAAAACAACTCCATGATCCTCTGTGTTTGATGACTTGCTGCATGCAATTTTGAGTTGTTTGTAGTATTCAACTCTGTCACTAGATTTAAACTTCTTATGTGTAATAATTTTCCGTGCATCACTGTACCTGTCAAGTGTTTTCAAACAAGCTACTTTGGTTTGTGTCTGTAATAGCTGTGTTATAGAATTATTGATAGACTAAACTAATCTTGTAATTTCCTTATTGCATCAAATCCATCAAAGAAAATTTTTTAGCAAATGCTTATTTTAGTCTCTTGCCCACTGTCTTATGTTGCTCAATAGTTAAGATTGGGCTTGATTTTTGAGAAATATGAGGTCAAAATCACGTTATGCTGCATACTTTCTTTGTAACTGAGTCCCTATGCATGGGAACAAAATTAGTGTCTTGTATCCTTTAGCCCTCCAGTTTCTCTGTGTATCTAGAGTAGGGTTAGGTAATGTCTAAGTGTAATTTCAACCAGCTTAGTTTAGGAAGGGCCAGTCACTCTGAAAGTGATTGCTTCTCTTTTGCTTCATGATGAGAGGAACCCAGATTAAAAATTCAGATTAGGAAACTAAAAGTTCTATGAGGTGAACCTCAATCTTTCAGTGTTTCAGCTTCTCCTCTCTGAAGCAGACATGGCAGCATTATCATGCCTCAGGGAGATGCCACAAGGATGTTAATAATTCTGAGATATTTATGAATCATAATAGAAGCTTATATGAATATAAATATTTATCTCATGCAAAATGGAGAGCTTCTGTCTCCATCCAATTGAGACTTCCTTGTAGTTTTGCATTTACCAAATATATTTTTGCTACCATTTGATATTAGAGAGATTTTGCATATAAAATATGGGGAATCTGAATTTTTACATATTTTTACAGATTTATTTAAAAGCAAAAATGTAATGGTATATATATTATGAAGACTTCTAAAAAACAGACAGATCCTTAAACTGTCTTATTGCACCTTAAAAAATTAGCAGCAACCTATCCTACAGCCATCCCTGGGAAAAGTTCCTCTGTGAAGGGCCACAGCAAAGAGGGATTTGAGACTTTCTAAATATGATGTGGAAGTTTTCCTTTGACTATGGAATTTGAAGGCCATCTGCATGTGGAGTGCCATTTCCAGCAGTGAATGTAGTGAAACATAGACAGCTTGGGTGAATCATGATGATCTCATGTCACCTCATAAAAAAGATAGGAAGCTGCATAATCAACAAGTTTGTTAAGCTGGAGAGATGCGCTTCAGAAAGCTTTCCTGTTTCCTTTTTATTTATTTTTTTGAGGTTTTTTGGTAACAGGCTGTGTGGAATATGGCCCAATGAAATGTCTCAGTATGAGTCATTATAGCCAAAGAAAGAAAATAAGGCATGAAGTGGCAAATCAGATGGTGACCTCTCAAGTCTCTCTGATGGGCTGTGTTGCTGTTCCACGTAACTTTCTCCCTGTATATGTAGGAGTGAATCTCTGATAAAGCTGGGCCGTCTGAAACTGGTTCCTCCTCCAAGTGGATAGTACAGGCTGTGTGCAGAGGATGAATATTGAGGTGGTGTGTTTCACGGGTGAGTGCACTCCTGCATTTACTACAGCACTCCTGGTACTGTGTCACTTAGTGTTATGTCACTCATCGCTCTTTTTTTTGCTCTTATTGCAGCTCAACAACTGGTGAGTTCAGAATTAATGTGCAGCAGTAACTCCCCATGGAGCAGATACTTAAGGCCAGTATTTCAATATCAGAATCCCATAGGCACAAATTAAAACCACTTTCCTTGCAAGATTTACAGCTCTCTTTCTGATTAGCAAGAGCCAGACATTGTTTCCTGAAATGTCGGTTTTGCTGCAGCTCTGTAATGGATGTGACACTAATTAAAGAAAGCAGAGGAGACAAAAGCATTGCTGTTGTAACTCTGGCAAAGCTGCAGGCAGATATGTATTTGAGTCTAGTGTTGTGTTTTGGATACCTGCACAGAGTAATAACAGTAACTTGCATCTGTGCCCGTAGTTTGTAGAGAAAGTTACTTCTCTTTTGCCTACCCCCTTTGTATTAGCCGCCTATTAGCAAGGCAGAGGCACTTAGCTATTTTCTCCATGGAGCAGGCTATGTGGTTCAGGGAAAGCACATTTTATTTTCATGTGCGTTTTCCTATGGAGCAATCTGCTCTTCTGTCTTTACAATGAGAATGAAAGTCTAAAATCTTAAATGAGGGCCATGCGAAAAGTAATGGAATTCTCTGATACAATATGGATGGAATGGGGATAGAATACATGAGAAAGGAAGTATAGAAAGCTTTATTTCTTCATTAATTAAGAGGAAATAGTCTGTACTGCAGTTCTTCATGAGGGGAGCATTCCATTTCTGTATAACTGGCTACAGACTTTTTGAAACAACCAGGACTTTGAGGGAAGGCCCTGACCCTCTTAGCTTCTCTTGGTCTGCAGCACTGACGTGACAGCTGGAGCTGTCAAGATGTAAACTCAACTTCAAAAAGTGCCAGTAGCTCTGTAAATGAAAAATGTAAACATGGATCACAAAATTGCTCTAAGGGAGAATTCAGCCAGTCCTTGGAGTCTGGAGGCCCTTTGTTTTATTCCCTCTGTTTATATAATTTTGAGCAGGTCCCTGATGAAGTGCTGCCTTAGACATCAAACCCAGAAATCAGTAAGTATTTTTTAGCTTTGAGATTGTTGGCATTCAGTGCTTTGGATGGGTATGTACAGTGTATGGATGGGGAGATTAAACTTAGAAGTTTGTTATTTTCCTGATTATGCATCTTTTGTAGGACATATTCTTGTGTTGGTGAGAGAGTAGGTAACTGGGATTTACTTGGCTGTGACAACAGCCAATGCTGAGACAAATGCTTGGATGGACACAGGTTCTAGAAGGCTGCTGTGTTTTCCTCATTAGCCTTTTTCAACCCCTGTTCGAACAGTCAAATTGCTTTAGAAGTAAGGTCAAAGTTAAGAGAAGTGGTTAGTTCCTCCATTAATCAAAGATGTCCAGACACAGGGAAGGAGAAATTCCTCCCTGCAAATGTAGCATGGAAGTATAAAAGAAAGAAAATATGCATAGTTTAAGCTCTTTTAGGTAAAAGGGGAAGGTTACAAATGCTCTACTTGCTTACTTGGCACCTTGGCTGTGTGATGAACACACATTCTCCATCTCTCTTGACTGGGAGAGATGGAGAAAGGCAGGTTACTTTATGCAGACATATTTTAGTAAATATCTGTGCAAACATAACATCACATGTGGCATGCAAGGGACAGTCTTTTGCATTCTAGAGAAGGAACCAAAACCTCCAGTCTTTACACACCGCAGTGGTCACTGTCCCAGTCCAGCCCTGTGCAGCTGCACAGGGTCCTGCTTTCAGCAAGCAGCCAACCTGAGTTCAATGCCAGGTTCTCTGTAAAGAAATTGCAGAGTTGAATATTTTGTTCACTTCAACACTACTGCAGTGTTTTTCAGATGTCTTCTGGCTGGTGTCATTACTGGTTGTCACAATGTGCTTATTACAGCATTGCAGGGAGCTGTTGCCCCTACAGAGCAAAAGCGAGCCTGTCTGCTGTTTCCTACCAAGGGGTCAGTGCTTTACTGCTCAGTGCAGGAAAGATAGATGCTCTTCAAATACAACTGTTCAACACTGTCTGTAATGGTAGAAATGATTAATTGTGCCGTGAATAAAAAAATTCTGAATACATAAAATACTGGAATAGTGGCCTTTGTTTCCTTTAGGTAAATGTGTTCAGCTGGTTCAGGTGAAAACTGTACTGAGCCAGAGTCCTATTTTTATCCCACTAGTGCTAAATTAATTAATAGCTCAGTGCTGGCAAGTGTAATTTTGTACTGCTTACTATACAACAATGCAGCACAGGCCTTACCAGTGAAGACAGTGGAAGGTGTAACAGATGGATGGGGGAAAAACCACCCCAAACCAGATGAGCTGGAGAACAGGTGGTATGTGTGAGAAGATGACAGTGCAGCAGGTTTTTATAAATCTGATTGTTAGTTTGACTCAAGTATCTGTTAACTAGGTATGCTCATCTAGAATATATAATAGAGCTCAGTCTAGAGGCATTTAAGGCCACAGTGTCTTGGTGAGGGAGGACCTAGTTCACAGATGAAAGGCAGAATCTGAGAAAGTTCTGACAGGAGGGAGAATTAAGCTTTCGGGCAGATTTTATCCTGCAAATTTTTGAGATGTATTAGGGTAGCAGTGAAAGTAATCTCTGGTTTAGCAGATCATAGAAGCTGCCCTTACACACTGAGTTGGTGAGTTGGCCTCTTGGATTTTTTTTTTTATTGTTACTTATTGACCCAGCTGGCAGCTTTTAGTCTTCTCTTTTAATGTTTAATTAATTACATATATGTTTCCTATGGAGATTCATTACACAGCTTGACTCTGAGTTGCTTTTTTCAGTCCTCTCTTCCGCACAGTTAGTGTTTATGTGACTTTTCCTCACAGTGATGTGTTTTGGAGCAAAGTACATCTATCTTCTCTTAACTAAATAGCAGCTCACAAGACAGAGTGGTACTTAGTAAAGGTAAAAGGGGAAAAGTGATAAGAAAGGAATTTATGAAAAAATATAAGATCCTTTTCCTATATCTAGAAGAATTGTTCCTCTTTTGTTTAAGCAACCAAATGAAACTTCTTGAGGGGTAAGAAATAAATGATTCCCACCATAAATGAACTGTGAATTATTTTTGCAAATAACTATACCATATCTGATCCTCCCACTGGTGAGAGGGGAATATAAGAGCCTGTAAACTAGAAACCAACCAGTTCAATTGAGTGTTTATTGTCTGTTTTTTGGATTACACTTGTAGTTTATTTAGGCATTCTCTAACAGTAAAGGAAAAAAAAGTGAGAATTTTGCTGAGTCATACTTTCAAATCTACACATTTTAAGGATGCAGCCCTTGACATATTGCAGAATAACATAAAGATGTGTGTTAATGATGAGACTGCTGCTCTACTCACAGCAGCAGTAAAATATGCAAGGGCAAAGCCCACAACCTCAAATATTTGAAACTATGACTTGTGCATCTAAAGTTTGTGAGAACAGCCTTTATAATACAAGGCACTTTCGAGTTTATTTAGTAATAAATTGTGGTTATCTTATTTTCCCTCTGTCTTTCAGCCGTTAGGATTCCCATGAACATGCAGCCCACATTTGTAACTAATGTGCTGTGTTTTCCACATGCAACAGTGAAGCTGGAAGTGCTGAAATTAAGTCTGTAAAAGTGTCTAGTTACTTAAATGTTTTACTATCACTTTTTTCTGTGGTAGACACATGACCAAGAATTCTGAGTGCGAGTGCCATTCTTTTAAAGGTGATGAACTGAGGCAGGGAGATCGAGACCATCCTGCTCTTCCTTTTCTCATTAGCTACGGTTATCTCTGTGAGCTGTGTGATGCAGAGGGCTGTCTTCATCTATATTGCACTGTGTATAATACAATGCCACTGGGATATAGATAGTAAACAATGATGATAAACAAATTCAGATAACTAAGTAGCTGCCTCTACCTTTGTTGCTTTGAGAATTTGAGGTCTTGTCTTTAGCCGGGGAATAAGGCAGATATGTACAAACTGAAGCCCTTTTTTTTATTTTGAAATGAAGCTTTGTACCTTATGTTTGAAAGATATTGTGGTTATTAAGACCCCAGGAGAAATTAAATTGTGCATGGTTTAATTTGAATAGTTGCTTCTTTATGTATCCAAAGTGCTAGTGCCGATTCCAGAAATTTTGTTGGTGCTTGGGGAGGGAAGGCAAACAAGCAGAAATATCCAACTTATATTTTAAGGAACCCAGGAGATAAAAAAGAAAAGGGGAAAAAAAAATGAAACAACATGAATCTCAGGTATACAGAGGATCCATGAGCTGCTACAGAAACCACCTATTTAAAGTCATCTTATTTTATAAATAATCCAGCAAATTCTGGAGTGTGTGTGTTTCCCTGTCTTTTCTTCCCATGGGACTTTGCTTGCTTTCATCTATGCTGTTTTATGTAGTCAACTTGAGTAAGAAGAGAGTGCCAGTTTTTCTGTTGAAATACATGTGACCTGCCAGTCATCAAAACCCAGCATTTTTAAGAAAAAAGGACATTTTAATTTGTGAAAGGCATGTCCAAATACCTCAAACATGACAGTGAAAAAACTCCAATGCTTCAATCAAAAAGCTAACTAGTAAAGGCAGAATGCTGGACCTTGAACTGGATGTCATTTGGTGCAGATTTGTTGAACCCTCATGCTGGTTGCCAGGATAAAGATGTGATGCATGTTTCTGTTTATGTCTCTGGTTTTACTTGGATCTCTTTGTTTTTTTCCCTCTGGGGAAGTTGTTCTTTGACCCAATCTTTTTTTACAATGCAAGCAAATATCAGCAGTAGCTATTTTCTTGCTGAAACTATTTATTTTCTTATTATTGCAAACATTAACCAGGCTCAAATGGGAACTGTAGCAAGGTAATACTGTAAGCTTTGAAATAAGGTGATTTGAAATGCTGAGTATTCGTAGGAAGCCTTTGGTGTAAAAAAGAGGTATAGTGGTAAAATATTTTTGTACTTCAGTCTTGAAATTAATTCACAGGTTGTTGTCAGTGAAGGCACTTTGCTGAAATTTCTTTTCAGAGGGCTCCTAAATTTCCTATTGTACTGTACCAGCCTTCCTAGAAAAAGAAGAAAACAAAAAGAGAACAAGCTGGTTTTGTTTCCCTCTCTCTTCCCAATAGCTTTATGCTTTTATAGGGAGTGAGTTGAGGCTCCTGCTTGACATGACAGCTTTTTCCTTTGTTTTGAGTCAATGCCCTCAGTACCACAATCACACTATCAGCTATTATCTTCCAACCTCTAAGAACCTTCGTTGTCCTCACTCCACTACAAGCATCTGCATAATTTTTCTCTCTATGCCCTCTTCTTTCCTACCTCTGCCCAACCACTAAATCACAGCCAATGTTTTCTTCCTTCTCCATGGGTGTTGCCCTGGGCCCTCTGCCAACCAGGTCCTGCCAGACCCACGTCTGTGTATATACACTGCCAGGCTGTCCTTCAAACAGGAGTGAAGTGGGAAATTATAGAAACAAGCTTCCAGCCATCCACAGCCTGTGCCTGCACAGGGCCTGTCAAATCAGCCAGCAAAATACTACCAGCAGCACAGGCAGGATGAAAGTGGGAAAGAAATGACCTCCAATCAGCTGATGTGCTGCAACTGTGCACACAGAATGTGGCAGAAGCAAATCACAGCCACAAGTATTTCCTTGCAGACATTTCACAGCATCAGTGCAGATAGCCACTGCAGGGTGGCTGACACACAGCGACTCCTCACTGCCTGGTAACTTGCCCATACGCCTGAGGCTTCTCATTTTTGGCCACATTGCTAAGGTATGTTCAAGTTAGCCGTGGCAGGAGAGTGATGTTTGTATCTGAAAACATGTCCTGAAAATACAGTATCTCAGAGAACTGCAGCTAGGAACCCACTGCATGAATGTACTGGCCTGATCCTGCTGCAGGGGGAGCATGTGGGGTTCAGGAAACTGTACAGGACAAGGCAGATGAGGGACTGATGTGATACTGCTTTGTGTTTAACTTGCTCTGCCTTTTTTACTTTATGTGCCACCAGTTTGGACATGAACTAGTCTTTGCAAAGCCAGGAAAATCATTCTTAGAAGCAACCAAATGACAAAACCCCAAAACATTTATAACCCTATTTGTGTCTAGATTGTCCTGTACAAAACAATTGTTTGGGCAGTTGACATGCTTCAATGCCAAAATAGAAACTTACAGCAGGAAACAGATGTGGGTCAAGAAGATTGTAGGACCTACTGTTACTAGAGAATTTTCTCTTCTGTATTGCTGGTTTCCTTTTTGGAATCCAAAGTTCAAAGCATGTCCCTCATGGGTTTTGCACCTCCAGTCCTCACCGTGTTTCTATCCTTCACCCAAAGATTTCAGTCCTCCAAGTTCTGATGATTTTTATAGTGAGAAAGTGAGCCCTTGCAGTGGTTTCCTCAGTTTTCTTTTTTTTTTTGTGCGCTCATGTCCTTCAATCTCAAGCCCTTGTCTCTATCCTAATTTTTTGAAATTATTCATCTCAGATCATTTGTGAGACTTTCAGTCTCTGTGTAAAACTTGGAGGTGATTGATTTCTTTTTCTAGTTTCAAAGCTATTGCTGAAGTTTTCTGTGACTATCTTGCCACTCAGAACTCAACAGTAGCTTGCAAAATAAAACACCTGAAGGCCTGATCTTTCCCTCTGAGTATTGAATTTACATTAGAAATCCCAAAGAGCCTTAGTAAACCTGTTTTCAAGTCCTGCCAGAAGCATTAACTTGCTGCTCAGCTTCTGAACCCAGCAGAGCAGGCTGGTGCCTGCAGGCAACATGCCAGTGATATTTTAGAGCAAAGTAAGAGTGTGCATTAGCATCAATTGCCCCCTTAGCATGCTTCAGTTCACATCAAAAATTGGTCTTGGAGCACACAGATTGAATTCCCTTCAAATATCTCTAAACCAAAGATGGCTTTCAGGCACACCCTGTGCGCTGCTGCTGCGGTGGGGTGTGGGTGGCTTGGGCAGATGCCATGGGGCTGTTTCACTCCATGAAGGCATTCCTTTTGCTCCTCAGTGTGCCACATGCAGGTACCACTTTATTGTTTTCATAGCCACGAACAAGCCTTTCTAGAAGTCTGGAACATAATTTCTTTTCAAGTTACAACCACAAAACCAAAGGCTTAGGGATGTACCGTAACTGACAAAGTTTTAACTGAGAAGTCCATAATTCATAATTTTTAGTGCAAGTACCCCATTCACTGCCACCTTAAGAGAGGAGGAAAGCAAATTTGCTCTATTGTCATTAGTACTGCTAGGGTACTGTAGTTTTTTTTCAGGCTCTGCTGTGAGGTGAAGATTAATCAGAATCTTATTGGTGCTCTTCAGAGGCTTAATTAATTGATTCAGATGTCACGATAAAAGAAACTTTAGCATCAGAGCTAAGGACCTGTAGAACAAATCAAGGAAATAATGGATCTTTAAGATATGGAATGGATAGTGGTCTACCTGAAGATATCCCAAAATCATCTCACTGTTGTATGGATTATATAAAGTTCAGTTTCACTTTGAAGCTGCATTATTCAGTCATGTTAGTTTTAGTTAGGTTCCTGGCTCATACCTAACTTGCTAGTGAGCTAATTTGTTCTTTTCTCAGTGTCCCAATCAATGTTTTCCAGTCACATGGATACTCTGCAGTTATTTCCAAAAGCTGGCAATTGCATTTCATTTTTCACCCTCTTATTTGTCCATATTGTTATTACTTTAACATCTTTCTTGTTGTGCAACTTACTTTTCTTTGATGCTCTTTGACACAATTTTGTGTTTTCCTGAAAGCATCAGGTGCTTCCCATGGGTTCCAATTCTTGTTATTTTGAAGTTGAGTTTATGACATGACACAGCTGTTGTGACAATGCTGTCTTTTCGAAGGGCAGGTAAATGAAAGTGGCTTCAGCTAAACAAACATCCACAGCTGCTGTAGTCACCATCTAAAAGCCAATCTTTGCTCACAGACACCATCTATTTCTTGTCATATGCTGCAGAAATTACCATCATTTTCTGATTACTGATAGCAGAATCCAAGATATTCAAGCCTGAGTGTCATGTACCAGGGTTGATTTTTTAAAATGGGATATCACCATGCTCACAGACAAGTTGAAATCAGCTGGGTGTGATATATAGACACCATAATGTTTCCAGACCTGCCTTGAAGGCATTTTGCTGCAGTGCAGCTCTTAGTGTCTGGAGTTTTAGTTCACACTGAAGCTCATCTGGTGCTGTTTTATAGATGTATTCAATCAGCTTTTGCAAGAGTTATTCTAGCAAGCTCTTACATGCAGACTCTGTTGGAAGCCCAGGAGTGATCCCACAGAAACCTACAAGGCAATTCATGAGTTTAAAGCTTTTCACTCTTAAGTATCTTTGTGGAGTGAAGCCTGAAATCACTTTGATAGCATCTAATATCTATCATTTATTATAAGCTTAATCTGCCTTTAACCACTGGTGATTTATATACTGAGGAAATATCTTTTTAGAAGCTATTTTTAAGGGCAAAAGATTATTTATCTCATTCATAGTTATCCCCACAAATATTCTCACTTCCCTAAGTTTGGGAGAATAATTTCTTCTTTGCTAGGAGTCATTGGATAAAGTTGTACACCTGATACATTTAGTGGTTACACAAGAATTAATACAGGCTAGATGATGCCAGAAGTCCCTTCAGGCTCTAAAATCTATTAACCTATAGGATAATTTACAAATGGAACCATTTATGGAGTGGGAATCTGTCTGCAGTGCTTGAGGAATGAAAATGCATCATTCCTTCTGATAGAGCTCCTGTTTACACAGTGTCTGCACACATATTACAAGGGAGCAAGAATAAATAAGTGAAGACTGATGAGTGTTAATGTAGTATTTCACAGGTTATCTGTAATCAAAAATCTTCTCTAAATTTCATGTTGTTTTTTAGTAGATTCCTTCTGCAACAAATGCAGCATTGTGGAATATTCAAATGCAGAGGCAATGATAACAACATCATGGGTTGGACAGGATGGGAACATTGACAAATGAGAGTAATTTGCAACACTGGTAAAAGATTTAGGTAATTGCAGTAGCCTACAGCACTCCAGGTTGGTTTCTTCATAACAAGCCATTCTTGCAGCTGTTCTCAAGGCTCTCTACATTGAGAGACTTCTAAATTTTTAGAAAAGGAGGGAAACGCACATTATGAATAGGTGCAATTTCATTTCATTAGTTTTAATGAAATCTGTTAAAGCTGGAGTCCTTGAACATTTACAGCCGAGGTACTGTATTGGCCCAAGGATCCTTGGCCAATAAAAGGCTCTGTTGGCCTTATTTCACCTCCTGCAGG
The DNA here is from genome assembly GCA_013397245.1 of Thryothorus ludovicianus. Lineage (NCBI taxonomy): Eukaryota > Metazoa > Chordata > Aves > Passeriformes > Certhiidae > Thryothorus > Thryothorus ludovicianus. The sequence goes on from VZTB01009277.1 coordinate 399,471, forward strand.
ACCTCCCCCCATCCTGCCCATGGGCCAGGGCCCCATTCCATCCCCTGCCCTGGCCATGCAGAAGCAGTGCAGGTCTCCAGCTCTCCACAGCCCTGGCCATCCTGGGGAAGCTCTGACCCTGAGTGCCTCTGTGGAGAGTGGTCCTGACCTGCCCCATCATGACAAACTCACTTGATAACCTGGGTGCTTGGCTGACCCTGCTGCCCTCCAAAGTTTTCCCTGTTTGCCTGCATGAGCAAGTGCCCTCATTGACTATTTCCAATGCCACAGAACCAGATGATTAAAAGGAAAAATGATCCCAGTGCTTTCATCTGCTCAGTCTCATATTACCTGAGCAGCCAGTCCATTTCACAAGATCCATTTCCAGGTCTCCTCTAAACACAGGTCTGTATTAGGCAAAATTTGGCCTTCACAGTGAGGAAAGGGGGCAGATACCTTGTGAGAGGGCTAAACTCAGTCTAGGATGCCTTTGGAATTCTCTATCCTTCTTGGATTGTAGGTTTCCAGCCTCTTTCTGTAAGTGCCAGTGGCTGGATCTGGTGAATACATCTCTGGCATTAGCCTCCATGTAGCTCTACCAGCAGTTTCCATGCACTGATTTGCTGTAAAAGGCCTCACAGACATTTTTCTGCCTAGAGATTTGATCGTCTTCCTAAAAAAGGGCAGTTTCTAAATTAATGCCAAATAACATTAAAACAGCAATAAATCAGTTTTCATGGTAAAAGTTGCTGCCATAGCTACAGAGACAGCTTTTGTTGTTGCAAAGAGGGAGAAGGATCCACACAAATGTCAACTGGGGGGGAACTGAGAAAGGGACTTTTCTTTGTATTGTCTATGCTATGAAATGTGTTTGCTACATGGATCTGGACTGTATTAGTCCAGATTTGGAGGTAAAATAGGTGCCAATGTAAACTAGATGTCAATAAAAGAGATCCAAAAGGAGGCAGTTACAGAAAAGAAACCATGAGAAGTTATCTATGTATTGTCCTGTAGGAATTTGGTTTATTCTACTTTACCATTGTTGACTGGTTGCTCCTTCTGCTAAAATTTTTCCCTCCTGCCACAATGTCTCCCTTCTTCAATCATTTACTCAGAATCTTCCACTTAGATTACTTCCGTAATTTTCCCACTGTAGTGCTGATCCAGACTCCATCTGTGTCAATGGGAGTGTTGCCACTAACTTGTGGAGTCAGGCCCAGGTATCTCCCTGTCAGCATGGATCACAGGCTGGCTGCTGTGCTGCCCTTGGAGCTGGTGCAGTGGTCCAGGTGTGGACCAGAACCATGGATTTATTCCCACCTGGAGCCTTGCACACAGACAAACATGGTGAGAAATGTGATTCCTATGTGCTGCAAACCTTGCCTATATCTAGACAGCCCTTAAGCAAGTGGTCAGATCCTGATCTGAAGGATCAGGAAAGAACAATAAGGAAGGGTTCTGGATGTTAGATGTTAGATAGCAAGGACTTACAAGGCCTCTGTTGTTCCACAGTGGAAAATTATGAGAATGGGATAAAGGAGAATATGAGGGGTAAGGTGAACCATATGAAAAAGTTAGTTTGATCCATTCAAAATTGTCTCATGTCATTTTAATTATGCTGAGAAAAAAATTTGTGGATTTGGCTCTTTAAATGTTAGACTCAGTTTTCTTTTATCTTCTTGCTCTCTTGCTGTGGCTCCTGGACTGTCACTGTATCTTCATCAGAGTAGACAGCAAGCAGCTCTAGGTGGCACCTGAGACACGGGAAGTAGCAGTGTGGGGGACTTGCCAAATGCCAGAAGCCCTCTGCAATGTGAATGCCAAACCACATCTCAGGGCTCCCTGTGCGTGGGCCTTTATTGTGCTCTAGAGAGCTTGCTAGACTGTTTTTTCTTTAGTGAAATGAGTATCTGCCACTTTGACTTCCTTGGGTTGTGCTCAAAAGATTTTGGCATCATTCAAACTGAAATTGGAAAGTAGACAGATCCTGTTTAGCTTTCAGCCTAGAAATAAATGCATGTGGAGAAATCTGATGTAAGGGTTCCAGTGGCTTTCATTTGCTAAAGCCTTCACCCAGTGCCTACCATGCTAAGCTGCTTCCCCTCCATTTCCCACACTACCGTAAATTAAATGATGCAGTCCAGATTTTGCTGTCAGATATTGCTGCCACAAGCTTTTGAAGCCTGGTGGGTCTCTGGTAACTTTGGAAGCCTGCTGGTGCTGGATGCACCCAGTCACTGGAACAACAAGCAGGTTCTGTAAAGTGAATGTAAATCAGTGATCCTCACAGAAGGAGCCTTTATCGCTTGGGAGGTTGGCAGAGGGGTGAAAGCCACATTGAGCCCACATTAGGTAAATGTAACTAGGGATCAGCTGGATGTAGCCATGGTGCTGAGGAAAGCGGCTCCAAACCGGTGGGGCCGCTTGGATCCATCTGCCACTTCCCTGAAGTCCTGGAGCAATATTCGTGTTTCTTTGCCTGTTACAGGGGACAGTGATATAAAGTATTAGAGATATCCAACACTGAAACTGTTCTCCTGGGCTATTAGTAAGAGCAATCACTTTTGAAAAGCTATCTACCACTGAAAAGGCTGCTGATGGAAGAAAAGTGTTTGACGAGAGAGCTGAAAGTTTTTTGTGTGCCTCTCTCTCTTGCACCATCAGATACTGGGAGAGACAGAGAGAGGAACTGTTCCCATGGGGACTGTTCAGATAACATGAAAAGAGAAACTCAAGAGCAGCATTATTTTTTCCTGCTCTGTAGCAGTCCCGAGTGAGGTGATCTTGCCTTATACAAGTTCATACAGCATTTCAGTGGATTTTCTGGTACTGTGGTTCTTTTACTGGGCAGGTAATTATCTTTTGTCCCAGAGAAAGCTATTGAGGATGTACCTGCCATGAGAACAAGCTATTGCTACAGGAACCCAGCCCTCCCTGTGGGCTGGTGCCAGCATAGTAACAAAGCTGTGTGTTTAAATTATATAGAGGTGGTTAATGAGTTTTCACCTTGTCAGGAAAGCAGTCCAAGGTTAAAAAATGATGTGCCCCAAAAATGAGAGGGAGAAAAGCTGAGCTTTGAAAATACATAACCTGCAGGGTGAGCAGTATTTTAAAACAAAACTGTGATAGTATCTTTCTTTTTATGGAAGCAAGGCCCAGAATTACAAAAAGCAGGAGAGACGCACTCTGATTCTCAGCGCAGTGTGGCAGCTAGAATATGCTTAGCATGTTATTATGCTATCAGTGGAAATGTTTAATGAGATTTACTAGATGTTCCCAAAGCTGTCCTGTCATGTTTATGTATTCAGACAGGGAGTCAATGAAGTGGCCTGTGATTTATTTGGTTGGCAAGCCAGGGCAAAGGGGGATTTCAATGTTTCATGCTACATCTCGTCAAGCAAATCTGCTTTCATTTTTGCTGAGGTTATAAATGTTGCACATGAAAGGAACATAGCACATGCATTTTCTTTAAATTTTGAGAGGCATTTGTATCTGCCACTTGACATTTGGTTTGTAAAGGTACCTACATTATCAAGAATGTACATATTTAATAGATTAGTATCCGGCTAATTGGTGGAAGTTAAAAAGAAAAAAAGGAAAAGAGAAAGACTTGTAATTATTTATGAGAAAGAGCTTTTGGATTTGAATACTAGCAGGTCCCATCCCTGCTGTGCCACATCCTCAAAGCCATGCTTCTCACATCACTCATCCTTTAAACGCTTGGATGAAACTCACCCCATGTCCACAGACGAGACCCCCAAATCAATCTCACCATCCTCATTGGCCTCTTTTCATATTCCTGATAGTGTCAGGTTGGCACTCCCTTGTCTCCATAGCCCCGACTGCTTCTGGCCCACATTTGTAGTGAGTCCTTGCAGAGCAGAGCCTGTGGTGGGTGGGAGGCTGGGAGCACCTCCCTTACACTGACACAAACTTCTGATGTCTGTTAATTGGCACTCACTGCATGTGTAAATGCTCTCACTCACACCCTGTTCACACTTCTGCTCACTTTATTTTGATACATATCAAGCCTGGGTGCATTTTTGTTTTTGTGACAGCCGTACTTAAAGCCGGTCTCTCCAGCACACATATTTGGATTGCTCACAGAAAGCAAGACATGAGTAGCATATAAGGTATATTTTTTGGAGCAACATTCCTAAAACCACCTTAAATTGTCTTGAATTTGCATAAATCTAGGAGTTTGTCATAGGAAATCATCACCAGATTAAAGTGTGTCTCATGAGAGTCTTCAAGGCTCCCTACAAATACCAGCACTACTCAATATTTTTGGTACTGAACTCAAAACCGGAGGAAAAGTTGCAACTCACAAAAAGAATGTAGAAAGACCTGTAGAGTTAAGGGGGCAGATCTACAGAGAAGTCTGGATAAGTTGGCCTTGTTACACTAAATTGTATTTAAGTGTAATCAAACATATGCTTTTCATAGGAAAACAGTGATGCTGATAAAAGCTTAAGAATCCCAGTGAGTATGTACTTGAATATGAAATTCTAGTTCGGTGCTACAGCAAAAAATGCCCATAAGATATGTAGCTAAAAGACTGCTGAGTCAAAAGGGAGCTAAACTCTGTACTTAGCATTGGTAGGATTGGTACTCCAAGGCTGCACCCAGTTTATACATTCAAAAAAAGAATGATAAAAATTCATAGAGGTTGCGAAAAGGTCACATACTTTTTCTGAAGATAATGCTTTACAATGAGAAATATAAAGGGCATTTTTAGTCCTGGATACTCACTTGATGTTGGTCTTTATCACTTTGCTTGTTTATGCTTTGCCTGGTCCAGGAGATCCCAGAGCCACAACCTGAAGTGGGCTAGGAGCACAACCAGGGCAGGTGCTGATGGGTGCTTGCCCTGGAGTCATGCACTGGCCTGGACACCTGCATTTGGGCCAGATAGAGAATGGGGACAGAGCACAAGACTGGATGGACCATTGCTCTGCCATGCATGGCTGTTCTAATGTCTCTGACAGTTTGTCCAGGTCCTGATATTTCCTTAAAACAAAATTAAACTGTAGGGGAATTATGGAAGAAAGCTCCAGAACCTGTGATGAACAAGATAATGCACACCTGAGCATCTAACAGATCCTTTTGTCCCAAAACGTGTTCCCTTTTGCAATGTTAAAGTCTTGAGGTAAATTTTTAAGGACAATACCAAGTACATATTAAAAGGCATGAGTCTAGCTGTATAGTCAAGGGAGAGCTTACTACATCTCATCAAAGATCTCTTCTCCTCCTAAAATATGACAATACCACCTTCAAATGACACACAAGATGCTTTGTATCCAGATTGGTGGATCTGGCAAAACACTGCTCTCTACAGCTCCCTGAAAGGCTACTCATCTATCCAGCTTATTATTATGAAGATCTCTTGCTGTATCTCTTCAGTGCGTGTCTATCATCACCTCCAGGGAATCTTAAGGGTGCTTCTCTGCTGCCACAGGAGGGCAGGATTTGAGTTGGTTCCTATTCCTTGCCCTGTGCAGTTCCTTGCTGCCTTGGGTGCCACCCAGCACGACGTATCCAAGTGGTCAGACAGTCAGAGGTCCATATTCCATCAGGAGGTCAAGGATGCTGAAAGCTGGGCATTGCAATGGCACAGAATGGTGTATGACTGTTCGTGTCCTTCTTCTAGGATATAAGCATTAACCTCTTTGTGCTGTAATTCCTCATATGTATAATATTCTGGGAAACAGTGGGAGTAATATGAGGTTAAATATGTTTGAATTGTTAAAAGATGTTAATCTTTTGTGAGCCATTTGGATAATCCCATTTAGTGGTGGGGACCTTGCCAGTGCCTTGGACAAGCAAATCCTCAGATTTGTGTGGTGCCTTCAGCTGTGAGACAGTTTGGAGTGATGAACCAAGTGGAAGTAGAAAAAATCCTACTAGGATCACACTGACAGCTTTGCATTTCTCTTTGGAAAATCTTCTAAAAGATTCTCTGAATTCAGTGGAATCACAAAGGTTCGTAGAAGTGCTTGGTAGTAATAAAGCTTAGATGTAAAACTTCTGGTGAAGGGTGTGGATAGTCCTGGTATCTCCTCCCTGAAATCATAATTAGAGTACCTGAGTGACTGTGAACAAGATTCATGGTCAGACAGATGGGAGAAATTGTGTATGTCACTACTTCTTCCTTTAATTATATCAGATACACATTTACTGGCAGTATCTTGACACTCGTCCTCCAGGAGAGTATTTAAATCCAAATCAGAGGGAAAGAACACAGCTGCTAAAACACAGACTTTCCTCTCTTGATTCATCTCTGTTTTCAGATTCTGTATTTTAGTGTACATTCAGTTTTTCAAAAGTTGTTGTTTTCCAACATCTTTAACGCATAGTGTTTTATGGTGGTGTCTTAAGAAATTGCTGTCAGTGACTCCAGTTGTTGCAGCCTTTATTTTTGTCAGTACTGTAATACTAAAGGCAATCATGTATTACTTTTATAATGAATTTTTGCTGCTCAGATCACATTTGCACTAGTTTATTTCATTACTATGCACCTTTTCCAGCACCTCTTGTGCAATTTGCCAGGTCATGCTCAGAGATATAATAATGATTGTTTACTTTAGTGTCTGAAAGGCAAGTGGGAGGCATGGGTTCTCCTTAATTTCCATTAATAATATTAGCATGTTGGATTTTCCAGGTAGTGCTTTTTTTTCATGAGGAGGTTCAGAAAGAGTTTTCTTCTGTCTTGAGAGAAAACTGTGACAGAACTGCATGATTTGCCCATTTCCTTAGGTGGAGAAGCTCAACTGAAGCATCTGAGATTTCTGGAGCCCACTGGTACCTTGCTGCAATTTTGGCTGGAAACAAGTGCAAGTTAGATTACCACACAAAAGAAATTTGATGGTTCTTGAAAAGATATCCTGCAATCAGTGAAACTTCTCACATTTTCTTAAACACTCATTTGAAATGCACCAAGCACCAACAAACCTCTTCTTACATTTTGCGTACCTTTGCCATGTTCTTTCTATCTTGCAGATGCTGGCATGTGATTGCACAAAAAAGTCTTTCTGTGTTGTCTGTTTGGAGGATGAGAAGCAACCAAAGATGTACTAAGTCTCTAAACACAACAGAGCTAAGAATATGACATAAATATTCACAGCTGAACATTTTTATTTGAGTCTTATGTTGTGTGCATATTAGTAGGAGTGAAACTGGAGGCTGAGTTTGTATTTTGCAGTATTTCACGTTGGGTTGGAATAATAATGTTAGAGTTTTGTGTTTGCTTTGCAGATGGCTCCCCAGCAAAAAGCTTACATGTGTGGCAGCAGTTCGGTTTCCAAATCTCTGGAGTCAAAAGCAATTTGTCATTTGGCATTTATTTCAAATGAAAAAAATCTGGAGGCTCTCTGGTAGATAAATAGTCAGAGGACTTGAGCTTGACTGGTAGGTGCAAAGCAAATAACATGTCTAACACACCAAATTCCATGCTTATTTACAGGTGAGGCCAGCTGTTTAATCATCTGTTATTTCTAAAGGGTATGCTTTCTATGGCAGTCAGCACAATTTAAACAGATGAAGGGAGATTGAAAAGTGGTTTGCTTTTGAATTTGTAGGAAGATTTCTACTTTACTTACTATGAAGTTTGGATTAATGAAACAGGAGTGAGTTTAAAATATGTTTTATGCTTACTAGTTTGTAATACTAGTGCTTAGAATGCATCCAGGCCTTTCAGTGTTCCTATTTCTAATTATTTGCATTAGGCACTGAAAACTAAATCTTAATGCTCTGTTGGGCTGGAAAACAAGGACTCTATCCCATGAAGAGATGTTGCAGTTCCAAAATCTGTTTTCATTTTGTGTCAAAATGGAGCTGCAAACTTTTCAAAATACATTTCACTAAGGATGATGAGAAGTGTAAAGACAAGTGTACTCTGTTGGGATGTGATATAGATGTAGAGGTGTCTCTGCTTTCAAGCAACAAGCGGGGCTGGAACTCAGCCTTTGCATTGACCATGGTGGGTACTGGCTATTCTGGGCTGAAAACTGAGTTCTCCCTGGCATGGCATCCACAGGCCATTTCAGTTTTAGCATTCATGATACCCAAGCAGCACTCAGATTTTGCAGGTCAGATGAGGTTTTTCTCTCTCTGGCTTTTAGTAAAACAACCCTATTTGGACTTCTTCCAGGTTTCTTGAAATAAATACAACTCTGAAAAATACTTTGGTCTTGCCAAACTGGAGTTTGATTTTGTTCCATGAATGTCTGACAGCTTGGATAAACCACTCCTGCAAATAACCTTACATTTTCTCCTCTGGCTTAAGAGAAGGTGTAAGAGAACTTGTGAACTTACCTATGGAAGTTTACTTGCTGAATGCCTCCCTAAGTGTGTAGAGGAGCTCCAGATAAACAGTGGCAAAGTTCCCTCACTGCTTGCATTCTGATTCCCCAGTAAAATCTTCCATGCTGGGACATTTAATACAAAGCAGTATTGTCTGTACAGAGAGTGGCCTGTGGACAATCCTAGTGCTGGCTTGTTTCACTCTGCTCTTCCCTTCTGTCCAGATTTGCCTGCCTCTTGTGTCTCACATGCACATCACAGGGCAGGGGCTGTACCAATTTTAACAGGCTAGTCCAGGACTTCTGCATGTTAATGATGACTCTCACAGTAAAATGAAACATATTTGGGAGTCTCAGCTTAATCACACTGCCAAGTTTCCTTAGTTTAAGTAAATAGAGAACAGCTTTCCTAGGGTAAGATGGAACTACATGCCTGATTTACATCATGAACAAAATACTTATGCTAAAAAATCCTATTGTATGGCAGGGCTGAAATGGAGATAGACACAGCCCCCTGGATCCAGTCAGGAGGTTTAAAATCAGGAAGGAGTTTATCTACAGGTCAAACTAGCAAGCAATGTCAGTTTTTCTTTTTACAGCTTAGAGTCTTTTTTAGGGTCATCTCAGCTCTGTTATGTAATAGACTCTGTTCCTACAGAAACATGAGGAGCACTACACTTTTCATTTTTTCTGGGTTTTTGAGTGAGGTGGTTTATATTGGTTTTTTTTTTACTTTTTTTTATGTGCATGCACATTGTCATATCTGAGGCCTTTAGTCTTTTAGATGAAAGATCTTAAATTAGTTGGTGCATGTTATAGCCCTTTCTGGTTTTTTATGCCTTGCAATTGTCAGGTGCACCAGAGTGAATATTATTTATAACTTATTGTTATGTTCCTGGAGCTTTCCTTCCTAGATTCAAACAAAAAAAACAATCAGTTCATCTGGTCTTCGGTGTCTTGCAATAGCAACAGCCAAATTGTATTTTAGTACATTGGGAAGAGATATTACAACAGCTCTAAATGTTTTGGGGCAACAGTAAGTGATGGAAACTGAAGAGGGAGTAATAAATAAGACCCTCCATCATTCTGGAGAGAGTGGTGTGATTTATATAATTACCTGAAAAAAATCATTAAGATATCATTATCTAGTTATGTATTTCAAATTAATCCACTGAAAACCTTGCCAAAATGTAGATTCACTGCATATCTCACTGAAAATCCATGAAAAAGGATGACAGATTTTGTGGGATCTCCTCCCCTACCACATGCTGTAAGAAATGTGGGAAAACACGAGGAATGTCAGCTAGATAAAAAGCCCCAAACCATTTTATTTCATGCGGTGATATTTATAACCAGCTGTGTATAAATGCAATAGATGAAGAAGCCCTGGAAATGTGGGTAATACAGGGCCAAAGATGAGCCCAGAGCTCCTGCTCTTGGTACAACAATATGCTCTGGGGAGTGGGAAATAGGACCTCTGACTCCTCCCTATGTGGGTACCTTGACTCTGGGCACAGGCTCATGCTCAGTCTTTATTGGTGGCTGCCCTCCTTTCAGGCACCATTGAATGTTTTGCCACCCTGTGGAGTAGAAAAAAAATTGGGGGGAACAGTAATGACAGCAGCCCTTTCTGTGTGAGGGGAGAAAATCAGAAGGTCAGGAACAGAGGAAAAGGGGCCTGGGGAGCAGCAGGTCATACTGGTGCACAGTGAGTCCCTGGTCCCCCTCTGACACAGGGGCACTTCAATGGTGACACCTGATCACCTCAGTGGTGTGGGGCCTTCTGAGAAAGGAGCAGGGCTTGGGCTGGGGCAGTGCCCTTCCTGCTGTCAGCCCTGAGCTGTGCAGCTGCTTTCAGACTCGCCTGCTGCAGCTAGAGCTGAGCCAGGGATAAAAATGCTGCTATCGGTAGCTTGTAAATAAGAATTCACACGTGGTACTAAGCCCATTTGGTGGTGTTATTTCCTTGTTGCTGTTGTTGCTAAAACTGCACTCATAGCAAAAAGCTAAAGGGACTGAAAGTGTCAGAAGTGTAAGAAAGCTTTAGACTTTGAAGTGGGCATTTGAAGGGCTTTCTTCTTATGCTTTTTTCATAAAACAGCTTTCATTTCTACAAGCACTGATGGACTCAGGATTTATTTTATGGCTGGTGAAATGAGCTGGAATTCGCCTGCTCAGTGGCTCCTTGTGCATCCAATGTGTGCAGAACAGTCCTATTGTCTTTGACAAGGATATTACCTGAGAAGGGTAATGGTCATTGACACAATGTCTTGCTGCCTGCCAGCTACTTGCAGTGTCTTTTTCTTAACAGATTCCTGTATGCTTGAGATACAGCTTTTCTGGGTAAATTCATCATGTCAAGAAACTAAACATCAGCATTCAAACTTTGCAAAGTCATTTTCATGCTTCTGTGTTCTAGGTTTTTTTGTTTTGTTTTGTTTCTCCTTGCTGGAGTCAGCCAGGATTGGAAGTTTGACATCTGACATTTGACAGGGCAACATTAACTCTACTGGCCTGCTGCTGCTTCACTGGCTGCCCAGTTATCGGGGAGGCAGGGAGGAGGTGAACATCCAGCGGCGATGCAGGGGAATTGCTGGGCAAGGAGCAGGACAGTAAAGAGGCAGGTGAAACATTAGCAGAAGGGCTGATGTGTAAGGGAAAGGTTTTCTCTAGAGGGGGGTTCTGCTCTGGAGCAATGACCTTGTGCATGTCTGAGAGCACGAAAGAAGGGGTGATGGGTTGGAAACGGTGGGAGGCACGAGCCAGACCCTGAGGTCAGAGCTGCTTTGGTGACTGCAGTGATTGTAAACACCTGCCCAGGGCCTGATAGCTCCCACAGTGTGGGCTGTGGGAGAATAAAGTGGGCCATGAAGAAGGAGAGCTGGAGGAGCAATAAGATTAGGACCATGATTTTGCAATCAATTTATCTTTGGAAAGATCAATCCCATCACAGTCCTCCCCTGCCCACAATGTCAGTTTCCACAGCACTGCATGAAGAATTTGGAACTTCAAAAGTACAACAATTTCTATATATTTCCTCAGGAGCAATCAAGATTCCCAGTTCAATGTTCAATAAACAGGCGAAAACTGAAGTAAACAAGCCTCTAGCCTCCAGATATGGTAACACAGGGAGTCTTACTCCCTCCATGGCTCTGCTGATACATCCCTCTCCCTTTTCTAATTTGGCAGCAGCTTCAGGAGACCTGTGACATCCAAGGATTTGTTGAAGCTGTGGTAATTGGTGAAATTATATAATTGACAAGCTGACAACAACATTTTAACCTTCTTAAAATACTCATAAACTTTCAAGGTACTCAAGGTTGGCATGCCATAGAAAGTGTGCTCAGTGATAGCTTTGGATATATAGCCAGGTTGTTTTCCTGCCAAGATGTGTGGTCTGAACTGCTGCCAGAATTGAGTTATTCAGGTGGTTGAAGGGCATTCTAATAAGACAACATTGTATTGACACATTTATGCTTGTAGAGTAGCTAGCTGGAAGTTATTTTCCGAAGACTTTCAAAGCCAGAAGTATGTTTAAAACATGGAATTTTAGCTAAAGTAAGAGATGGAAATTCAAAATTTGTTGAAAAATATATCTAATGCAGTAACAAAATAGGTTATTTGAGCAAAAAAAAAAAGGTTATTTTCTCTTTTCAAATTATCTTTTAACTTCAATTTCATATAATTTGCTCTGAAAAAGTTTATAAATTTATGGATTTTGGCTGCAAACCTTTTGATTTTATTAAAAAACCTGCTTGTCTATTGGTCTGTTTGTATGGGTGGGCAAAGTGCAACTCCTTGTTTGGAGATGCACTTGAACTGGTTCTGCAGACCCCACTTAAAACAAAGAAGGCAGCACTCTCAAGTTGTAGTTCACCTTGTCTCGAGGTAGATGAAACCCCTCGGGTAAACTAATGGTTCTCTGAAGAGATGATGCTGCTGCTCTTGGTTTTGAAGTTCTGAAAGAGCATCCCATTGGCTTGGACTGGCTCCTCCTGCACAGCTTCACCCTTGGGGGCTCTCAGCCACCAGTCAGGCCTTCACCCTTGCATGCCAGGTGATTTCAGATATCCCTGGAGTAGGTCACTGAGTGCTTTGATGATACAAACCTGCTTTGTGAGCCCTTCTAGAGTGCAAAGTTCAGTTTGGGCACTCCTGCCTTAGCACACAGTGGTACTGTGAGATGTTCTTGAGTTTTCCATGAGGCTGGGGTGGTGAGCCCTGGCATAATTTAATGCTGGCAACCTTGCAGGAGGTGATAAGTTACATTTAGCTCAGACCATATTGCTGCCTGCTGGTGTGGGACACAGCCTCTTAACAACTCAGGCAGTGAAGGAGAGCAGTCTTATCAAACTTTGCTAAGTACTGAAATAGCTCTTCTGGAAATCAATGCTATTCATGCTCTGCTTGCCCTTTGAATGGTATCATTTACTCAGAATATAACATTGCACCTAGTGCTGCATCTTTGCTGTCATTGAAACATTCCCCCTTGTATTTCTCAGTGCAAAGGTAATAGCTTCTATAGAAAAGGAACCTGAGACCTAAAAGCAGAAGGAAAAAAGAAAACGGTGATAGTCTTAGAAAACCTGCTGGCTCAAAGGTATATTTAAAATGTATTGTAATAAAAGAACTGTTGAACTGAAAAAGAGAGACTTTGCTTTTTTCCTTTGAATGGCCATGGTTCTTGGAAGTGAGAATACAGCAGGACATTTTGGCTTCATCTATGCTCCAAAACTAGGAGTTGAAGGTTGAAGATGGTCCTTTGGAACTTAGGTCAGCTTGGAAATCATCCTGATAAATTCTTTCAGCCTCCAAAACAGGATGGTTACATGAAAACTGTCTATGGGCGATTTCTTCTGGCATGAAGAAAACTCATCCTTTAAAGCCTGCCTTTTAGATCACTGAGTCAAGTCCCTGAGGTTATTGTTGAACAATGGTGAGCTGAAAACCTTTCTGTGCCTGAATTCCAGTTAGAGGCCTGCCACTGAAAGATTTTCTTCCTGTGCACAATTCCCAGGACTGAGACTGAGCTCCAAATGTCTGTCAGGGATGTGTGAGTCAGGCTTGGCTGAGCTGGGACTGTGAGCTGGGGTGGAGTGGGTATTGCCCAGTCTTGGCTAGACTGCATCTTTGCCATCTTCTCCATAAGATGTTGAATGGGCAATGAGCAAACCCTCTTTTGTCAAGTACTGACACTGCCTGTGCACTCTGGAGCCACAACTCTGATCTTTGGCAAACTCAGGAGAAACTACTGCAGTGGGCATAGTCAATGGACCCATACCCACTATTCTGGAGGGATGATGAAACAGTCTTCTAGGGAAAGTCTTGTATCTGAGAGATTGTTGTGGAGGATGAACTCATTTTTGCTTCACTGCTGTCCAATCTCTGTGTCATCCCTTCCTTCTGCCACTAATAACAATTGCTATTATTTCCATAGGCATAATAGTTCTTCAAAAATCCATAAATGGAGCCCTGTAACAGGTACTGTGCAAAACAGAGCCTAAGTAACCATTCATGATATGCAAAGCTTCCCTAAGATTATGAGTGTCATTGATTCTAAATTACATTATTATAAATGAATAACCAGACATTTCAGGTGACTGGAAAGATTTACCTGTGCTGCACACCTGCTCTTCCTTCCAGTATTCTCAGCTGCTGAAAAATATATATACAGTTCATCTTTTCTCATCTATTTTTGAAGTATTTTTCCATCTACCAAAGCTTGAGAGCAGGAAGAAGTTTCTTTTTACAGTAAACACTATATCACCAGAAGTAAATTAATTGCCAAATGATAAAATTAGAGATATTTAAATGATCTAGCTTTGTGGATTCAAATTAATTATGGACATCAGTGCTATAATCTGAGATTGCTCATTGGATAATGGAGACACTCGGTTTCAGCTGAATAATCTTTCCCCCTTCTGGTTTCACCCATGTAATTTCAATAGACTGGACTGGGGTCACATAATTCAGAGTCAGGAATAACTTTTTCCCTCTGTTAAAACCAAGTTTCCCTTTATGGAATCACATGATGAAAAGTGATCATTTTGTGCATGCAGCTTGTGTGATTCATCCATCTCCATGACTCAAATGCATATTAGCATGATCTTCCAAGGAGTTAATTCTAACAGTGCTTCATCCTGGGAGGAGGTGGACACGTGTAAAGATGTGCTGTGTCCTGTTGGATAGGATGTGTGTATCTGGGGCTTACTCACTAGCTGGTCAAAGGAACAAGATTTATATTCCACAAAGGAAATGCTGAAACAAAGGGTGGGCAAAACACTTGCCCAGGGATGGAAAGTAGATTTCAAGTCCCAGAATATTTCCTAGTCTTTGGCTGCTCTATTTTGTGTGTACTTATTTAAGGGCAGAATTTAGTAAGCAGCACCAAGCAGACTTTCACAGCTTGAGCATCTAAGTGACGTAGAGAAGCCAAGTTCCACTGGGAACACTGGTGCAAGCCCAGGTCACCTTCCTCATGGCTTCCCTGTGTGCTGTTCCACTGCACAAAAGTTCTATGATGCAGTTTTGTGTGTGTACCTTCCCAAATTGTGAAGTTGTATTATAATACAATTAAATTTTTACTCAGATATGACAAATATTTGTGTTAAATGCATTTTTGCTCAAATCAGAGTCCTCTACTCTCTCATCTTGGTTCAGCCTCCCTCTGAATGTTCTGTCTTTTCACGAGCCCATGATTACACAGATTTGGATGATCTCCTTTTCTAAGAATATTTTCAGTTCAGCTAAACCCAAGGGGTAGTAAAAATCTGGTCAAAAGCCAAGACTTGTGATACTCTCAAGCCAAAAAAGGTTTTGACCAGTTCACTTCCTAAGTGTAAGGATGGTCTCCTGCAACCACCCAAAATCAGGGATATTAGTTTGTTGTGAGTGAAAGTGACAGGAGATTCGCTATCTTGTAGCACTTAAATTTGGCCTGCCCTTCCAGTTCGTACTCAGCTGAGTGGAGTTTTGTTCTTATTCCTGCAAGAAGTCTCAGTACTGTGAGGATAGGTAGAGAAATAAAAAGCAGTATGTATTTGTCTCTGCACATAGATGGGTTATAAAGGTTACAATAGTAATTCTTACTTACTAATGAAATATGTAATACATTTTATGTTTATTTTTCCATATTATGTTATTTTTCATAAACCCAAGAAGTAAATAGTGCCTTTGCCATGGGATGGTGTTATGCACCCTTTTGACTCTATTGAACTGGGCCTTCCAGGGCCTTCTGTAGGAATATGTGGCTAACCTGATTTCCTAGGAGTATGTTGTCAAGGGATTCCTAGAATACCCAATGAAGTACTGAAATGAAATTTTACTCTGAAGTACATAGAAGCACATTCAATTTATATCGACTGGAGACCTGTGGCCATCTTCCAAAGTATGTATGTCTTTTTCATTTGTTATGGACAGGCAATTAACTTTACTGATCTAATGTAAATTAAAGTTTTCAATAGCTGCTTGGGTTCCCTGCCTTGGAAAGTGCAATTAATCACATTATTGCAAAATTATTGCAAAGCTAGCTATTTGAGATATATATCTGATATCAGACACAATTCCCAGGGGAAGGCATGACAAATGCAGCATATATAGTAAACCAAACCTTTCAGAAAAATCCTGAACTCTTAACGTTATTCCAGGAGCCAGACTGAGGGGAAAATCCAGCCTTTGCAGATAAGGCATTGTCTTGGCTCAGCAGAGAACTTTTACAGAGCTTGCCTGGGTGAGGCAAGATGGTCTGTGCTCATCTGTGCTGAACCTGTGTGTGACACAGGGATGTTCATAGCTATGGAAGTGTCTTCACATGGAGACATTTTTAATTGTATTTCACCATTTAGCAATGGAATTGAAATTGAGGGCAAGAAAGCAAATGGGGCACCCTTCCCTCCCAGCCTCAGGCGACTGAAATACCCAGAGCTCCAGAGGGGAGAGCTTTGAAGCCATTTTAAAGCAAATTTCTTCTTTTAAAAATCAGATGGGTTAAACGCAATGAACGATATTTAGTTCCATTTTCTCTTCCAGGCATTTGAAATAGACAGCTCCATGCAGAGAAATTACCCAGTTCCCCCATGAATGATCTTTATTTGAAATCTAACAGTGCCACTGCAGCCTTCTGTGCTCAGAGCTGGAGTGATTGACACGGTGTTACAGCAGCTATGGCACGAACTGTGGGGGCTGCCTCAAAGGTTTGCTTCATATTCACAGCACCAGTGCTCTCAAACCCATCCATTACATAATTAAGAATACCAAACCACAGAGATGGAAATTTAAACTGTGTCAGACTGGTTTTCTGGTGATCTGCAGGCTGTAGGGAGTGGTAAGTTGGGGGGCATCTGTACCACATGTGGAAGGCAAGCTGGAGGACCTGCAAAAAATACCAGGCTCCCAGTGTTGAGAGAGATGTGCAAATGTGCTATGCACACTCAAATGCACAATCAGTCTGGCACCAAGAGCATACATTTCCTGAGTGACAATTGAGCCAATAACTCATCTCAGGGTGTTATATTTCTCAATCAAATAGCAGGCAGTTCAATAAAAGTGGGGTTTTGATTTTTTTCCAGCTCTGGTTTTGGGTAACAAAACCAGCAGATGTGTTCTTGTGCATTAAGGATCTAGAAAGCTGTGTGGAAAATACAGCAGTGCAGACCAGAAAAGAGAAAGGAATTGTAATATAAGGAGGGGGCTGTTTCTAATCACACATCCCTTGGCAGCAGGGCAGTTAGGGGCCTCCTGCACCTGGAGGAATTTCATCTCTCCAGGGTGGGCTGGTTACCTTGTTTTTTGCTTCTGTGCCTTGGAAAGATCCATGAAAGAAGGCATTTTTAAGAAGACTGTTTGTTTCTTTTGACAGAAAGCAATTTTGACTTTACACATGTTTTGTTCAGCCAGGTGGCTTCACAGATCTGGTTTGAACCTGTGGTTCAAGGATACAGTAAATTCTGCTTGAGTGATCCTAGCTCAGACTAAAAATAGATCATCATGGTGTCAGGTGCTCCCCAAGCTCTCTGCTTCTTCAGAAGTCTGGAATGGGTTAAATTGCCCCCACCAGTTTTGTGCCTGAAGCCTTGCTTATCTGTCAGAGAGCTGATAGTGTGGTACCCAATGCTGGGCCCTGCAAGTCATGTTCTCTGACATTTCTCCTTTGGAACCTACAGCTCTCAGGCACAGCCCTGACTATGCAATCATAGCATTCACAGGCCAAACCACGGGTGTGGTGAAGTGGATAGCAGGAAGACAGACCTACACTGACTTCTTGAGCCAGGAGCAGTGCCTTTGTATTTTCTAATCCTTGAAAAAATATCTCTGGCTTTGATCTTCCTTGGAGCTATGAAAAATCTCACTGCCTGCAGTGTCCTGCAGCAAGTAACACCACAGCTTATCATGCATTGTATGAAGGAACCTCTCCCCATTGTTTTGAGTTTGCCACGTGGAAAATACAAGGTGTTTTGTAATTTCTGTATCAGTGAGACAGTGAACATAATTTCTTCTCCAAGTCTCCACACCTTTCATGATTCTAAGGAGTTCTCTTGTCTTCTTTCTCAGCAATGTCTTCTCCCATCTGAAGGGTCCTGGTTTGCTCAGTCTCTCTTTGCGCAGAAGCCTTTGGCTTTCCATCTCCCTTATTTTTCTCTTTCTCAGTTCTCCTTCATTTCTGAAATGAAGAGAGCTGTACAATGCTTGTTAGGCTGACAGCCAGCCCAATGTCCCTTGCTGTGCCTTTCCCAGCTACGTTTCTAACCTCCCTTTTGACCTCTCCTGAGCACAGAGCTGTCATTTTCAAAAACTATCTTGCTCCAAGACCTTTCCTGAACAGCTGGTTCAGAGCTTTTTTGCTCTGATAGCAACAGAAGCACTTTTCCCCCCATGTGCATTACTTTCTGCTTATCTACATCAATTTTCATCTTCCATTTTATTATCCTTCACCCTTTACTACACCAAAGATCACTGGGAAATTTCAGCCCCTTTTCTGTATGGTTTAGGAAACATCCTCCCTGTAAACTTTCTGAGAATACCTGAGCATTAGGAAATATTGATTTTGCCGAAGTCTTACAACAGGAGAAATGCTGAGAACTGACACATTTTAAATCTCACCCCTCCAGGGTTTGGGTTATGAGAGAGTTCTCTCTCCTCTTGGGATGCAAAATCAGAAAAACTGATGAAGTATTTGAGTCCATGCTCAAATAGGGGGTGGATCAGAGGACCTCCATGAGCCCCATCAACCTGAATTATTCCACAGTATAGAAAATTGTCATGTGTGTGTTTGGAGGGGGTGGCACTTTTCCATGTATGTATTACCTGTCAAGTTAAACAGATTTACTGCATTCATTACTGTGCTGTTGAGCAATAGCCCAGAACAGCCTAGCTGGGGAAAAAGGAGCAGAGTGAATTGACAGTCCCCGTGCTTTTCAATTTTATCTGTCACATTCCTGCAAAAAATCACTTTACAGTAAATACCAAGAGATACCTGCACAGATATCTAACTTAAATCACTGATAAACAGGAGACTTTCCATTTACAAAGATTCTAATATTGGCTTTTAAACTGCATGTAGTTTTCTTGGAATGTTATGAGCTGTGATCCTAGAAACCCCATTTTTTGGTCACATTATTTATACTAGTCACTGGAGAAGACAGTGACCATATTCACTCAGGAGCTACCCTGCAAAGTTTGGCAGCAAGCTGAAGCACAACTCCCACCCCCCAGCACTGATTGCTGTCATCTAAGCTGTGTTCACCAACCCTATCTGAGAAGCACCTGGTTCAGCTTCACACCAAGGTTCTAATTTGGGATTATTTCTGGGGATTTCTTTGTAACAGCATTTGGACTTCCTTTTAATGTTGTGATGGTTTCACATATACTATGAGTTTGTACCTTCTCAGGGAATACTGCAGAGGCTGAGCTTCTCAGCTTCTCCAATATTGGTCTAGTATCTGCCTCAATAATAAGCCTTGAGGGATCACACTACAGAGAATTCCATGTGATAAAAGGTTCACGATATCCTGGTGTGGCATGAAAATGCAGCCACTTCCTCCCAGGCCGGCAGAGCCCTCTGCCACCTCTATTTCTCTGCTCTCTGACACCTCTGTCCCAGACTAGTGGCACTCTGCAAAGCATTCCTTGGCTCATCATCAGTCCCGGGCTCTTCTCCATCTTTCCTGGTTGTTTCTGATGCACTCACTCAGTGCATATTAGTTTTCAATGCCAAGTTGGCTCTGCTATAAAATCACATCTCCCACCTCTCCACCAGGGATTTCCTTGGCTCCTGCCCACTGTGTTGCCTGTCTGTGCTTCAGGCAAGAGACTTCTTACTTCTGCTCCAACTTTGGCTTTTATCTCTGCCAATACTCATGATTACTGATATATACTCCTGTTTGTTAGTTGTTTTTTTTTCTATTGGGGCAGCCTGCAATAAGGGAAAATCAGATTATTTTCACATCTTAGGTGTTGGCCATGTACTTAAGAGATCTAAAGTGATTTTTTCGCATGTGATTTTCTGCACAGCAGGTTCATATGGTGGGTGGAAACAGCATTTTTATGTTCCTGGTTTGGAAACTTGCAGCTTGAATTATGTGTGAGTGGCAGATCTGAAGCAAAGAAGGCCTGCCTTGTTCAGCTGTTGCTCATGAGGTGGGCTGTATTTTCTTGCTACTAGTACTGAAAAAGAGAAGGCAAAAGAAATCATTTCCACAGGAGAGTGTGTGGAACTTAAAAACACAAAAAATTATGCACATATACAACTGTATCTATTTATTTAAAAGGACTTGGGCAGGAGAGAGGTATGGGTTACTTATGCGTGTCTTTTCAAGATTGCCAGTTTTTAATGTAATTTGAGGCTGTCTGGATGCTGTCCCCATGGTTCATGCTATGCTGTCCCTCTCTGTGCTGTCCCACTTGATGAAGGGAGGGTTTGTGTGTGTGGAGTCAGCAGCAGCTGAACAAGCTGGACTGAAGCTGTCTCCACTCTCATGCTTGCTTATAACATTGTGCCTACAAAGGGAGGATTTTCTGAAATGCTTAAAGAAACACTGTTGTTGCTGGACAAAGCGTGAGGGATTTTTCAGGTGGAATCAATGCAAATAAGACTCAGTGCTGATACTTGCAAAGGGACCTCGTTTCCTGCAGTAGAGGTCTGCTCAGAGAGAGCTGCAATGAACATTGTGAAAAGCAGCTCCTGGAAAGGGAGGGAAGCAGCCAGAGCATCTCCTGCCTCAGCTGCTGAGGGCAAGGAGAGGGAGCACATGGGAAAGCCCTATCACAAAGGGATAAGGCAAATGGTGTCAGGAAGAGGAAATGGCTCTTAAAACACTTTCTAGGACAAGGATGGGGGGATTGTGATGTTTAGCATAAACTCTATTTAAAATAAAAAATAATAATATAACAACAGCGACAGCAACAGGAGTTTCACATTCCATCATGTTAATTCTGTTGGCAGATTGGATAGAATTGAAAATATGCTACACATGGATCGACAAAGGCATAGAAAAAAGTGTATTTTACTCCTTCAGGGGTGCAGATTTCACATTAGCGCAGTCTATCCATCACCTCTCTCATGACCTGCCTTCCTTTTTGATGAATCCCTTTCAACTCAACTTATTCTGTGATTCTGTGACAGAAAACACAGGAAGGCTCCTTGTCAGCAGCAAGACCAGGAAGGGAACAGTGCTGGGAGTCCCTTGCTCCCCTCTCCATCTCACTGTGCTGATGTTTCCCTGTGACCCACAGACTACCTACAGATCAAAGAGGCAGCAGAATTCCCCTGCCTGTGCACACTGAAGGGAGTAACTTCCTCTTGTAACTTCTCCTTGGTATTTGCTTGATGCTAGCACTTTCCCTATGAGGTTGCACTGCTTTTTCTTTAGTATTTTCTGCCAGTGGGAGCAGCTGAAGCATTGACACTTAATTGCATTCTGGCTCCGATCCCTCATGCAGCAGTGTCAGGATCCTCATCTTTTTGTGAGAATAATAGATGGCTTTGCAGAAGACCCAGGCATTGGGATAAGGAATGATCTGCAGAGGTTGCTGCTGGAGGCAAAATAATGTTTTATACATGTCAGGCTGGGGCTCTGGACAAGGCAGACTTGATTTTTATCCTGGCATTTTATCAGACACAGAAGATGCTGAATGCCAAATTACAGTGCCTGAGAAAAACAGCAAAGAAGTCCCACAAAAAAGAGCTGGGAGAAGGTTTGCATTATGTTTGCTGCTCCCTACCAAAAAAAAGAAGGGTTCTAGGAATGGTTCAAAAAATGCAGAAGTTTAGAGCAAGAGGTATTAGAGAAACAGATACTGCTAGAAAAATAGCCAAGCTTTTCTGACAGCTACTTTGCTGCTGTATGATTCAGTTATTAATAAATATATTCCTACAATTTGAAGGAGATCTGTTCAAGGACATCTGGAAATTGATTTGAATTGTGTCATTACTGTGCCATTGTGTCATGATGGTTACTGCCTTATAAATACAATTGGGGATGAGATTAGCCCTGCTCTTTAACTGTGGACTGACTTCTTCCAGTAGGAAGGTGTTTCATGGCTGATTATACATGTTCCTTTGCACCAAATGACACCTGCTGTCATAATAGCTTCCATTTTTATTGCAATATAATACAAATTATCTCAAAAGGCTTCATAAATTACTGAAAGATTTCCAGGAGGAACAAGATGTTTTAAAAATCTTATGTAGGAAGCCTGTTTTTGTGACTTATTTTAGAAAGCACTTTTTAATTATTTAATTAGTGGTTTTGAAATGATGGAGAATATCAAAACTTTTTGTTTCTTTGTTTATTGCAAGGAACTAATGAAAAGTGAACTAATGAATATTGTGTGTCTTCTTACCTTCCCAGTAATGGGAAAGATCCTATCCTAAATACTTAGGAGGAAAGAGAGAGCCCACCTTCTCTTCACTCTACAAGTACAAATTACAAAGTAGTAAAAAAATGAATTAATTTGGTAAGAAAAACCTTTTCACTTAGCCTGACTACATTTCATTTTCCTGGTCCCTTCTTTTTCTCACTTGTTCATGGAGCTTTCCAGATTTTAAAAGACTTTGATGACCCTAGAAAAAGTGAGCAAAAGCATTTTGCCTCCCATATGACTTTAATAATAAATCTGTCATACTCTGCCTGATACATCATAAAGAAATGACAAAAAAAAAAAAATTACAAGCAGTTAGCAGATATTGGCAGTACTGGCATGAATCCAATTTCCCTGTGTCTGGACAACTGAGTAACATAAAAGCAGAGTTTATATATGCTCCTGACAATAGCTGAGGACTCTCCTGGCTCAGCCTGAAGGTTCATGACCCATAAATATTTCTCTCCTGGCAATTGCAAATTTGGCCTCCTGCTACAGTAGAACTTGTTAAAGCTATAGACAGTCTATAGCTCTCCTGGGACCTACAGACTCCCCTTGCAGATTTTATGGGTACTGATCATAGGCATTATCTCATAAGAGTCACAGGTTACCAGCTGGTTTGGTATGTAAAAGTGTTGCTTGCAGTGCTGGAGACTGTAAATGCCATGAATTTTAACAATTTCTGTTTATGAGATATGCAAGAAAATTACATTTTCATTCTTTAGAACTCAAAGCTTCTGTCAACATGGCAAAGATCTAATCTAAGTATCACCAGGCACACATAAAAAACAGATTTTACCTACACAACAGCTGTTTTCACAATGTTTTGTACCTTTTTTAGAGGCTCGTAGTAGAGCTGACAGTGTTCTAATGACTCTGGGAGGTGATCAGAGGTGCTCCTGGCAAGACATGTCTTCCCTTAGTAGTACAGGTACCATCACCTTGGCTTAATTGGAACAGAGAATGTGAAGAAAATGTGGCTTTTTAATAGATCAGTCATTTTGTTTCAGATTGGTTGGTAGAGCTTTGTAAACGCCCTGATATCAGAAGGGGAGCAAACTCTTCAACTTGGGGATCTTGCTCTTCCACATTTCTCGGTGTCTTTGGGGTCTGTACATTGCATTTGGTCTTGGCAGATTGAGACTGCAGAGACATCTGTGACTTCAGTGTATTTATACATAGGAAATAAAAATCTTAGAGCTCAATTTCTCCATATGCCTCTTACAGCTTTCTATTATTAGAAGGCAAACATCTTGGATGTGTTGCTATATGCAGGGCTGCCAATTGTCTCCATTTCATATTCTAGGTTGCTGATATTTTCAGGCTTGGCTTTGGGTATCTTTAGAATCTGCCTTGTGAAAAAGAAAAGACATTATTTCACTATTAGCTTATAAGAGTGAGTCATTAAATTTGATAAAACAGATGGAGATTTTTTCTCAGTAGGTTTCGGATTCATGTCTTGTCCTAGGTCCTTTCAGGGGAAGGCTAAGAACATTTCCATGTTCTTCCCTTTAGAAAATGTTGGCCTTTCCTCTGTTTGACAGGAAAAGAAGTGAGATGCTGATGTACCCTAACCCTACACACACAAAAGTAATATTCTTTCTCCTGTATGTGCAAAAAAGGAAAATTAAAGTTAGGGCAGGGGAATCTGCTACCTGGGGAGACTTTCACAGTTCATGCCTTCCATTCATATCCAAATCCAGCTTGCTCCTCTCACCCCCTCTCAGAAGAGAAAGCACCTTGCAACTGTAGGACCAACACATCTCAAAAGGAAAAGCAACCAATAATATAAACTATACATGAAAATTGTATTGAAAAAAAACAGTCAAGCATGTCTGCTACCTCATCAGCAAGACCATAGGGATTTACTGGGAGAGTGAGGGCACTGTCCCAGCTTTTGCCCTGATCTCTGCACTCTCAAAAATCTGAATTCACCCAGGAAGCCACAAAGAAGGGTATATCACGTTAATATTTCTCAGACCAAAGACTATCAGTCTTGTGGCCACAAGCAGTGGTCAGAATAAGTGTGCCATGTGCTGAAGGTATCAGGAATGTCACCCAGCTTGTGCTGTGCACAAGAGTGATGAGACTCCTTTGTTGAAATGATCCTCTTAAAAGCAGGCAGTGTTTCAAAGCTCCTCTGTATCTGGCTTAGATTCAGCCCACGTGCAGGAAACTGAGCTCTCAGGATGCCCTAGGCTGGCACTCCCTGTGCTGCAGCCAGGCACGGCACAGTCCCCAGGTGTCAGGATGCTGCAGACCACCACTCTCTTCCCCATGCTGACTGGAGGCATCTGGCAGGGCCTGGGGGAGGGTTAAATGAGCTTCTTCCCCAGAGAAAGCATCCCTGTGCTGAGGTAGTAAATCACTGTCTTGCAGTGACACTAATGCACAGAAAATGAACTGCTTGTGGATCTAGTTGGTAAATACAGATTCTGTGAAAACTGTGTTACATGAATACTTAAAGGAGCAATTTGGGATGAGGAACGTCCCTGTGGCAGCTGCTGCGGCACCTCACTGTACCCACAGCGCTCATGGTGTTAAAGAGGCAGCAAAAGGGGAACAATATAATTTCCATTTTAGCAGTAATTCTAGTGCATTGCCTTGCCCAGGGTCACCTGAGAAATCAGAGCATTGATGGATTAAAAAAAAAAAGTAACAAGATAATTTTATGACAAAAATGTTTGCTCTCTGGAGCCAGATGCCACTGAGACCTTCCAACTTTCAGTGCTGATGTGTGCTCCAGGTTTGTTGCCTCTCCAGATCAGAGTCTGCATTTTCTCTCTCATCTTAAAACATTGACTGCTCCACTCCTGGATAAATCTGATAGGAAATTATACATCAAGATCATTAGAAGCATTCTGCTTTCCCCAAGGCCATGCAGGAGGTGCCCTAGCATAAAGTTTTCTGCAGAGATGCATGGGAAGGGGGAATAATTGCCAGGAAAGAGCATCTATAAAATAAACAGATGGCTAAGCCAGGAGAAAGAGGCTGTGAAATGTGTGGATGTGGCTCAGGCACTCTGGACCCTTTGCAGGGATGCTGAAAGCAGCTCCCATCCAGTGCTATTATGTGTCCCCAGGGCTACTGGCAGCATGAAGTGCAGAGCTATGGGGCAGCAGCCCCTGGGCTGCTTCTGAAACATGAGATGCTGTACACTGTCTAAGGCAGATTACTGACTTCTGAAAATGTCTAAAGAATTGACTGGTTTAAATAATAATAAAAAAAATTAATAAAAAAAGAGCAACAGCTCCTGAAATCTCTGGATATTGTGAATCTGTACCCCTGCAAATATTGCCAGTGGCTCCTGACCTTTTGAGAGTGTTTATGTACTCCCTTGTGCCCAGGGCCACTGTTTGGATGTGGTGTTTCCTCTCCTTTGCAGTGCTATCTCCACAGCCTTTTGCATTTCTTAATGTAAATATGGATGTAGCACCGAGTTGTACAAAGCCTTGTTTCAGCTGTTTCTCTTTAGCCTTGACATACAAGCAAGCAATTGATCTGTTAGTTAAGACTGAGCTGATATAGTAGGAGCTCTTTGACAATGTTGTTGCATCTGCTGAGCCCCAGTCAATGAAAGGGGTGGTGGACTTGGTGATCTGCAGAAGAGCTGATGTCCCTGGTTTCTTGTGTGAGGGCCCTGTCATCAGTGTAATCTTCCCCTGAATATCTTTCAGGTCTAGGGTTGTGTCAGGAATTTTCTACTCCTCTCAGTCTTTCTGTATGTGCTTTGGGCTGTTAACCTTCATGTGGAACTGAGGGTGTTGTGATGGTATGACAGTGCTGAGGATAGATGCACTGAGGGTGACCCAGGTTTGTCAGTCTGGAAAGCTGTAGGTGACAGAATGGATATCCAAGGGACAACTGGCTTTCTGGGTTCTGCTGTGTTGGGGAGAGATGAAAAGTCCCATACACTGGCAAAGCCTGCAGAGATTACAATGATAATGCAGATAATTAGTGTGAGTCCTTACCTACTAGTGGTGCTCAGTAATGAAAAGGTGTCACTGTGTACTAATAGCACCTAATAAATTAATAAGAGGGGGTTTTAATAGTAGACTATGGACATCTGATTTATAATCTGAAAATAGCTTATACCCTGTTTCTGTGGAACATCTACTGTCCACACATGTCAGAGGCTGAGTGGAATATATAATTTTTTTAGCTCTTTATCCTTGCTGGAGGCATGAGCAAACACTGAGAGCCTCCTAAAGCATTTAGCAGCAGACACGTGGCATAACTCACCAAGGACATGTATCCTGTAAAGGAGAACAATTTAAATGAAAAAAAGGATGGGAAAACACCAGCCAAATAAGGAACAATGTCATGTTTTGGTGTGCTGAGGAGGGATATATGCCTGAAAGGGCTTATTGGGATTTTCTTTTTAAAGTCACAATCTCTGTGTTTGTTCTTCACTTCACATCCTTTGGAGATGCAGGTGCACCTGGCTGCCAAAGAAGACACATCTCCTGAGCATTGTTTTTGACATTGGTTTAGCATGGCAAGGGGCAAAGATGCTTCATCTGGTATGGCACTGTAAGGTCCTTGGCTCTGCACAGTTCTGGGAATATCCTCCTACTCCTCAAATCCTCTGGCTGTTTCTAGGGTAAAAAAGTGCTACACAGCTCTAGCCTGCCTCTGTGCCTCCATCCTTTCTATAGAAACCATGGTGGCAGTGGTGAATTGAATTGCCTAGGTAGGGTCCAGGCTATAATGAAGGGTATGGTCAGACCTAGCAGACTGAAAACATTTTTAGTGTCCCATTTTAGAAACAGCACAGTAATGCCCAGCACTCTCTCCCCTAGTTTAGGAAAGAAATCTTGGTGCAAGATGCTGCTGATACAGTTTTGAGATGGTGCAGCTCCAGCTGGAGCTGAGGTGAAATCCTGTTTTGCATCTCTTCAAAGACTGGCACGAGCCTTCTGGGAGACTTTGCCATGCACAGATCTGCTCTCTGCTGGATCAGATCTGGCTGCTGCTGCTGGCCACCCTCAGGGGAAATTCCCAAGATGACCAGTGCCATTGTAATATTGCCTGTCCCACATGATGACAAGTCCATTGCTCTCAGGACAGACATTGAAATAATCCAATCTTGCCCATTTTTTCCTAACCATCTTCAGCACAGGTCCAAAGATCTCCTGTGCTGCAGCTTGACCCCCAAGGCCAACCTGGAGCAGACAGGTAGAACCAGCCAGCAGCAGTCCAGCCCCTGCCTCAAGCTGAGGATCCAGGTTCATTTTGCTTTTTAAACCTTTCTGTAGCTGCAGCCATCACTTTAGGTGAATTATGACATGGGACAAATAGACAATGAAATATTTCCCAGGTATGACATGCCTTTATTATACTGTATGTAATATTCAGTAATCGTGACTAATGCCCTGTTCAGAGAAGGTAGCTTCAAGATTTTCCACTTCTGTTCAGGGGAGAGAGCTTTCTCAAGGTAGTTTTAATTTAGTATTATTAAATTATTAAGGTTGGAAGAGACCTAGAAGATCACCAAGTGCAAACTTCAACCTTCTGAACATGTAATAGGCCGCAAAAAAAAAAGATCTTGCCTTGCAGGGTGTGGAATCAGTACAGGAATATATGTTATAATGACCTCAAAAGAAAACCGTGGCTTCTCTCTCTGAAATCAGGCAGTACAGTAGCATACAGTAGCAATAATCAGGGGATTAATTCGCCAACTAAAGACACGGAAATATAATTTCATGTTGTGATTGTTTGCAATTAGTCACAGATGCTAATCTGTGATCACTTGCTAAGATCACTTGCTCTGCCATTATTTTCCCATGAATAAACCAAGAAATGCATTTTAAAGTAAAATGAACCAAAGGCTTAGAATTAAAGGTTAGATTTGACACAACTTCTGCTTTCATGTATTTTATCAAGAACTATTCACTAAGGAAAATCGTTATGAATTTCTTGAGTATAACGCACACTTTGCATATGCATATTATATAGTTTATACCCTGCCAAATGCAGATATCCTCAGTTTAGCTTTAGGCTTCCTTTGTAGTCAGCAGGGAGAAGTAGACAACTTGCCTGATCATCCTCAGATGTCTGGCTTGTAGGAAAATCAATCCCATAAAAACAGAATTTCACACTTTCTCTTCATTTCTCTGTACATACGGTGCTTGGTGAACCTATCTGAGAGAGAGATATATGTTGTATACAGCAAAATGAAAGTGAGATTAATCTAAGGAAGTACGTGACCATTATAGTTTGAGTTGGGTGGAATACCCAGTCCTGATTTACACCACTGAGGAAGTCTCCAGCAGTCGTATTTAGTGGGCAGCCTGCAAGAGCAAGCACAACAGGACATGGTTTCCTACAGAACCTGGGCACTGTGCTGCCCAGCCTGGCCTGCTCCTGTGACCACCAAGACAGGACAGTAAGGCTGTAACAAAGCACTCTGCTAGGAACCTACAAGGAGCAAACATTTGCAGGGGAGGTCACTTCATCTAGCTCGGAGTCTAAGTCCATTGCCGAAGTCTAATCTGGTCCCACCAATGAATTCATAAAGCCAATGAAAGGGAACATGCCCTTCCAGCAGGGAGGGTTTTTATCCCGAGAAGTGGGAAGAGAGTCCATTGGTGATGCCTGTCGGTGCCCATCAGGTGCACAGAGGCATCCCTTGGCCAGCTCCCAGGCGTGTGTAGTGAAGCAGTTCAGATGTTTGTAGATGACTTGGAAACTTTACAGGCAGCTGCAGTTTTGAGACCAAGTTCTTACCATAGTCACTCATCCTAAGGCCAGATGCTTCTCTTATTATTATGATTATGATGCAGTTTAGCAGGAGTAAGGTAAGGAAACCAATTCCCTGACTGAGTGGAACAGCCCAGCCTGTGTGTGTGTAGCAGCATGGTGTGATTGCCGTTTTCCTCATCTTTTCCATCCTCCTTCATGGATAGGCTATGGACAACCCTCAAGGTCTGCGTGCTGCTTCCCTTCAGCTCATGATGAACATGCTTTTTGTGGGGCACTGAGCACATTTCTCTTTATTCTTAAGAATATGAAGTTGTTATGGATTAAGTATTTCACTATAGTTTCCTGACTGATAAAATGTCACCCCTAAGATTAAGATCACATGTCCCTGCTGCACTGGCGCAGAAAGTCAATACTGACAAATGTAGCATTAGATCATTGTTGCAGGGGATGAAACTCTTCACCTGCATGGGAAAGACTAGATGGTCTCAGTGGGTTTTAAAAAACCAACTTTTAAATTTATTACCAGTGTCTCTAGACAAAGGTTTGTCATTATTGCCAAACATTATCGAAAGAACTGCCTGTATTTGCCTTTAGGTCTTGTGGTTTAAAGGAGAAGGAAATAGGTATGTGAGGGAAGAAAGTAGGATTCACAGCTGCTATATACCCTACACATGAATCAGAGTTGCTGTTTTGTCCTTCTGTCCTGTCCCTCCCCCTTCCCCCTCTCCCCATTAATCTGGAAAGTCTGGTAGAGAATATCCATTTTAAGATTAAAAAGGATTAAAAAAAAAAAAAAAAAAAAAAGCACCTTTTTCTTTATTTCCTGCATTTTCACGTTAAGAACTTCTCATCTGTACTTCATTTAGAAGAAGTTATTTATGTTTGGTGGGATTCCATCAAGCTGTTCCTTTGACATTTTACCTGAACAAAATGTAGCTCTTCTAACATTATTGTGATGGCCAACCTTGGGGAGAAACTTCATTATCCCCTATGTACCAGCTGTATGGACATTTTTCTCTTGGTTTGACTGTTCTGATATTTTTCAATAGTAGTTTCCTAAATTAATGGCTGTGTCTCGGGTGCAGAGGGACTGCTAGAGCAGGGTTATATTAGTGAATGATATCATGGGCAGGGTTTAAAAGCCTTCAGGATACAAATTGTTGGTAGCAGCCAGAACAGATTGTGTGTCCTGAAGAGTAACATTCCTGTGGGCTCTGACTGTTGGTCTGAGGAAATAGCTTGAGAGAGCAGCGATGAACCAAATACCTTGCCTGTGGTCATGTTTTCCTTCAGGCAGGAAGTATCAGAGCATGGTGTTAATGCAACATTTCTGCTCCTGGCACCTCAACTAGGTTGATCCTGGCAGGATCAACACCAGCATCTTCTCACCTCACCCCATTTTGCAGTACCACGTAACCACAGACCTACACTCACTCCCCAGCAGCATCAGAGGTTTTAGGTGCAGTGTGTGCTTAGGAAGCTGTGCCATGGTCACCTGTCAGATATGCCTGTGGCTGCCTCTCATCTGGAGGATTTCACACAACAGCCTCTGCTAGTCCAAGAAACTGCAAATATTTTCATGACTGCTAAGAATTATGACTTGCATATTTGCAAAAACATTTGTTACCAAACTTGCATGATTGCTAATGTTTCAAAAAACTGCTTTGCAGATTGTCTTTACCCCACTCATGTCAACCTTGCATGACCTGTTTCTCACAATCTATGGTCAAAGTGTGTTGTGAGTCACTTGTGGGTCAAGGCTAGTGAGTCTGCATTTGCCAGTCTAATGAGATGTATGAAGTAATGGTTCCAGTCCTGGTTTGTCTGAGCTGTGAGCTTTTGGGACAGACAACGACCTGCTCTGGGCACAGTCTGTGGGGCAGCAGAGAAAGGGTACAGCAAGGGAAGGGAGTAGGGGCAAAGAGAAGGGGGAAAATACAGCAAAGTGGAGCAAGACAAAGAGCAGAGGGATAAGTGGGGGAAATCAGAGAAGGAAAAGGGAAGAATAAGAAAATAGCTTTCAGGAAGCCACAGAGAGGAGACAGAGGCAGATATGGGATTTGTGCAAGGCAATTAACCAAGCACAATACTCTTAAATCTGAGTCTTCAGTGCCTTCAGTACTACTTGGACGTCACTACTGGACTCTGGGGATGGTACCAGTGTTGTTTTATTGTCCCAGAGGCTGTTTTACTTTCTGACCTTCTCTCTTCTCCCTCCAGATATTTAATAGGCCAAGTATCACTGCTGATTAATGGACAGGACAGAAGGTGGAGGACCTTTATAGGCTATTAACCTTAACGAGAGCAATAACTGAGTGATAAGTCCATGCATGTTCTTTTGCAGAACAGAGAGCCTGAAAGCTGCCTGCTGCTTTACATGTGGCAGAGATGAATTTGTGAGCAGCATCAACATGAAATAGCTCCAGCCAGCTGGGTCAGGAGTAAATCTGCATGCTGCAACATCCCTTACAGCCTCACTAGCCTGAACACTGACTGGCTGCAGGAGAAAAGATGAACCAGAGACACTGGTAGTTGCATAAGGGGAAATTGCCCCTGGTTGGTTAAAACCCTTTGCTAAAAATGCCACTCATTTGCAATTCATACAGACAACCTAGTCTGAGGTATATTATTAGCAACATCCATACCCTATTCCACATTACTGCGAGGGCTCCTTGCCTAATGAGGGTTGAAGAGTCATAGGGGTTGGCATCATTCTAGTAATGCACAAAGCCATTCTGTTTCTATTTGTTTGCACAGATTAACAAGTTTTAAAGGTCTTGCATTTGTGGTAAGAATTAGGATGTGTCATTAGTATGGAAATAAGACCCTGACAAAACCAGACAAAAACATGCGTGCTTCTAGGAGCTCTGCTGGATTATTTGACATATATAAAGGAAGGTTTTGCTTTTGTATTTACACAGTTCTTATTGCCATCAAAGAAATTGCTTTTATCTCTTATTGAAGACATAATCTAATTTACTCTGCAGGAAGCAGGAAAACATGAATATTTCCAAATTTTAATTAGGAGTTTGGTGTGGGAAGAATAAGCAATAGGTGTGGCTGGACATTAGAGCTGTTTCTCTACAAGGCACTGTTTGGTATTGCAGTAGGTTTGTAAACCCTGACCATATATACAACAGGGCAACCCAGACACTGCCAGGGAAGGGTTGTGGTCCTGCATCACATTTCTCTCTCAAGGACCAGGATGCATCCTGTGCCTGCACTCCAGACATCCCAACATCCCAGTCTAGGTGCCTTTCTCAAACCACTGAGCCCCCTTTCCAATTTGAAAGGTCCATGGCTGAATGCCTGCCCTCTCTCTCACAGGTACTGGTGCATAGTCACTGGTCTTATCTGAAAGGCTGTGCTTCTGCAAGGAAATTTTGGATTATTTTCCAGGGTTGTGTAAGATGATGAGCATATAATCCATGGTACATCCTGCAGATAAAGCACGTTCTACTATATAGAGTTAAATAAGCCTAATCTAAGTAATTAAATAAATTAAATAGCTTATAACACCCCATGAACTTTCTTTCCAGTTCACATAGTGACACTTGGAAGGCATGACATGCTTTCTATGTGGAGGTCATCTTAAAACTGGTGAGAAATCAGAGCAATCATGAAAACGGTACAAAGAAAACCATCCCTGCTATACACTTGTGCATCTGATCCCCTTGAGAGGCTATGTAACGTGGCTGACATGTCCCAAGCACAGGTTGTTCTGACCTCCCTTGTGAATCTTGTAGCCTCTGTTCTCTTCAAGGTGCTTGCATGAGCCGGATGTGCCTTGTTCTGTCAGTTACAGGAGCTGCTTTCCTGCACCATGGCCATCTGTTTCCTAATGATGCTGTCCACCCTGGGTTAGTCTGCTCCCATGACACAAAATCTGCATGCTACCCAAAGGTAGTTTCTTGGCTACTGTAGCTGATGGCCAGCCCCATGGAATCTGGGCTAGCTGCCTGCTGGGAAAACTTGAGAGCTGGGTTTGGAACTCCTTTTACACCCTCTGCTGCAGGGACCTGCACTACTTGAGTTAAGAAGGAAAACATTGCTTTTTTCCCTGTTCTCTCTCAGTCTGCAGATCCAGACCTTACATGCTCTGAAACAAGACACTCCCCTATTTCTGAGTTTAAGGAAAAAAATATATCTAGGTGCTAAATTTGCTTTTACTTCAAAGTCCTTATTTGCCAGGCTTTTTACCACCTGTTAATAGATCATGATGGGCTGGCTGGAGATATATGCTGTCAGTCCCCTGCTCAGGGGATGCCCTCTCCACATGGGATAGATAGCATGGCTAACACTCACACTTTCTTCTCATGTTTTCTTGTGTGATTGTTTTTAAAACCACCCATTTTACAAGCAGAGAGAGAAGCAGCTTGTCCCTTCACTGTGACCTACATGGCAGCAGGTGAGCAAAGAGAACAGGGTCTGTAGAGTCATGCATTTAATTAAGATGATTTGCTTTCAAATAAAATCTCACCAAACTGGAGTGCATAAATTAGAGCAAGTCCTTTTAAACTCCAGATATAATTAGCTTTTGGGTAAATCTATCATAAGAAAAAAATGAAAGTGAACTGGCCAAGCCTTGGGCAGAGCCAGGCCAACTAGTGCAGGTAAAGAGCAAAGATCACCTTCTTTTGTTTTCTTCTTCTTTCAAGCTGCAGGTGAACTGCTCATCCCAGGCTCTTTCTATGGCTCAGTGAGGAGAAATGGCCACTTTTGGCAAGTGGTTCATCAGATCAGTGTGATATTTGTTCTGGGACAGGATGAATTCCCCCCACCTGTGTGCCTGTGAGAGCACCTTTAGGTGACCAGCTCAGATGTGCACATCCTCATGGGACTGAAGGAAGCCCACCCAATGTGCACCAGACCTCTCTGGGAAAGACAATTTCTGGAACTGCCCAAATTCCTAGGTTTGTTTATAATTTCATGATAAGCTCTGTTCAGTTCTCATCTTGCTTTGGCAACTATGCAAAAATGTTTAGTTTGGGTTTTTTACTGTTTTTTTTTAATTATTTTAAAATTGTCATCATTCTATAAACTGCTTGGTGAAATATTGGATTCAGATGTTGCAAAGCCTCATATAACTGTCTCCTTAATTGTACTCTTAACTTATGATGCTCTATTTTTCCAGATATCATATTTTTTGACCCTGCAAATGCCTAGATACCTTTTTTAACAGAAGAAAAATTACTTTTGACATTTAGGGATTTTTTTCCCCCCACACCAATCTCTTCTGTTTGAGCTCTAAGTGTTTAACCTTCTAAGTAAATGAAACAAATCACATTATCTCATTTTTGGTTTATTACATTTGGTTCTTGCATTTTTGGGATCTAAAAATACCTGCTTCTGAAGTATAGTTCAAAGAAGAAAAGAAATACAAGAGCAATACACCCTGTATTTCCTGACTGCCCTGCCATTTCAGCTACCTACCCCTGTGGGTGTTGAACTCCCCTTTACTAACTCCCATTTGCACATTTAATAAAATACTTAGGATTACTCCAAAGAAAACTGAGCAGAATTTGGTGTGCAAAGAGTTTTCCAAGCACGATAATCCAATCTCATTCACATCTGTGTTTTCTAATGGAAAGACCTTTTGTGCCCTGCATGATGCTGCTTGCCATGAATGCTATTTCTTCCAGACATTTTTGCTCCTGATCTAAGGTCATCCTAACTTGTTGAGCTTTAGTCTATTCCCCCCCCTTTGAAAAAGAAATAGAGCAGAGTATCTGAAGCAACTTTTAAGAGAGCTTTTGCTACATCTAGTGGCAGAGCCTTTGAAGTGCCTGAAAAAAAAGGCTGTTTAGAAAAAAAGCTAATCTCAATTTAGAACCCTTATTATTTTGTTCATGACAGAATATTCTGATCTGGAAGGGACCCACAAGGATCATCGAGTCCAATCATTGAGTGAATGGCCCATTGTAATGAAACCTGATGTGCTTTCATGTTGTGTTCTGTTTACCTTTGTCTTTTACAGCAAAGCTCTTGTATTACTGCCTGGCATGGCTTTTCTCAGTTCTGAGACTGAACTGGTCTGGGCTTGCTGCAATTTTGATTCAAACTGAATTATTATGGAATAAAAAAAGATAGACTGGTGTGTGTGTGTGTGTGAGATCCCATACCACTGCAGCTGTCATCCTCCCCAGTGCATTGTTCATATCACCCAGGAGCACTGGGAAACTGCCCCCCTGGAGGAATTTTTGCACTAACCCTGCCCAGCACTGGGCCCACTGCCTACAGACCACCATGGACAGTGGTGTGTCCCTCAGGGGGAATGGGGGGAGAACAAAAGCATGACTGGGTGCTTACATCAAGGATGCTCAGGACATAAACACCTGGATTGCTGTTTCACTCATTTTTGTAAGGTGAGGTGATGAACATGCACAAAGGCACTGAAAATCACCTGGGATTTGCTGGAGAAATAAAAATGTGGAGTCAAACCCCACAAGGCAGGGCTGTGAATTGGTCCTAGCCAAATGCTTGCAGGAGAGGAGCTCCTGCAGTAGTAACAGCAGCTATTCTTACCAACTCTGTAGTAGTCTATTTTACTGAGGTGGTGTCTAACTTGCTTTGAGTAATTCCAGAGGGAACTGGATGGATCCAAGGCAGAACATGAGATCCTCCAGATTGCAATCCAGAGGGAGCAGGTTAGGTTGCTACTGCCTGTTTAGCAATAAAAACTATGGACAGGGAGGTTGGCATCATGATGATATTGACTAAATAGTGCAAACCAGAGATGATTGCAAGCGTACTAAAAAAATCAGTGCTGATGCTTTAAAAGTGGCTGATCCATGTTTAAAAACCTGGATTAAAGTCATGCATGTTTTGAACAGAAGTGTTTTGTAAAAGAAGTATTATCAAACCTTATTAACCTGTTTTATCCAGACAAGGAGTGGTGCCTTACACTGGGAATCGTGTCTTTATGGTGGGAGACTGAGGAGGACCTTCTCACTCAGCCTTACTCCAGAGCCATGGCAGAAGAGGATGGGCTGGCAGCCTGGCTGCTTTTGTTTTGGTATGTAGTTTGCTTCTCCCGCCTGGAACTTAATTTCTGTGGCCACATTAATGTTCCCTTGCAGCATCCTCCTTTGGCTTGGCATGCTGGAAGATTTCACCCTCCTCAGGGGAATAGCCAGGGAATACAGATTTGGAGGAGATTAGGGAGGGTGGGCTACTCGTGAAAATGAGGATAAGGCAGCATCAAACATGGAGCTGGGGTGTGCAGGGTAGGTTTCCCCAGGTGTCGTAGCAGTGATCCCCGTGTGTGGCAGAACAGTGATTTCTCCATGCTGGAAAGAGACTCCCTTCATGGTTATGGAAAGAAACTAGCACTTTTAGAGCACAGCATCCAGCAGAAGGGCAAGAGAAAGGCCACTGCCTCTGAAGGAAGCCCAGAGTGACAATTCAGCCACTGTCAGAGGTTGAAGACCAGCAAGACAACTTCCACCCCAACTGCATTGCAGTAAGGGGGAGCTCCCGTTCTGCAAGCAGCAGCCAGCTGCACAAGAAAAATACCTCATGGGGTAATTTTAGACACATGGGGGTCAGCCTGGTGGCAGAAGTTGCAATATCAGTCTGAAAGGTGAATGAGGGTGGGGAAAATCTAAGACCTTGGAGGACAGTTTCGACTAAAATATTAAAAGCAAGAACTTCTATAGAAACATATGCAAGAAATTTAGAAGATGCTCAAGGAAAATGAGTTGTGCATTATCACAGAAACAGAAAAATGCTGTGAGTTCAAAGGGGCCTTAAGGTCATCTAGTTCCAACTCCCCTCCCATGGCAGGGACACCTTTCATCAGAAGGTTCATTAGCATCCCAGCATGAGCTAGGGAATGGTACAGATGGGGATGCAATTCCATCTCAAGGTGTTACTTGCTCTCATGATATAACAAGAAAATAAAGAACAATTTCAACTTCAACAGTTTCTTCTTGAACTTGTTTCAATTCAAAAAAACCCTTGATGGAAGGAATATCCATCTCTGTTATTTACCACTGTTGTGAAACCACAGGAACAGAAAAAGATCTGTAACTTTCTTGAGCTACAGGTGATGACTTGAGATTATAAGGTTTCTAGTATCAGGAATTATCTGTGTGTGGCAAGCTTGACCTGTTTCCATAATATATGGTGGGAATCACTCCATCACTCTTGGAGCTGTTCAATCAGCCCCATGCTGGGCAGCCTCTCTGATGCCTGGAGTTCAGTCCAATGCAGAGAGATTGGCCAGAGTACTCCGAGCAGCATTACAATTTTATTTTTTTTAGAAGCAAACATGAAAGAGTTCAATAGCTCTCACAAACAAAATAGAAAACAAACAAAATAGGGAGCTAAAAAGCATGAGGGATTTTTCCCCTCTATTTTGAGTCAGCTTCTTTCAAGTACATGAATATTGGCAGAAGCTGCATTTTTTTTTTAATGATAGTTTGTGTTTCATTTCTATACATGAAAAACAAGGAGCAGACATGTATCCTCTGGAAACAGGAGCTACTTTGACTTGTGGAATACCAATCACTATTTTAAAAAATGTCACTCTATTTCCTGCCTCTGCCCTGGACTGTGGCTGATGGCCACAGGTAATAAAAAAAAGATAACTAGTTTCTCAAGTCTCCCGATAAGTGCAGAGACTGAACACATCTGGCTTTAAAAGGGTTCCCAGCTTCTTCCCTCAGCAACAGCAGCAATGGTTTCCCCACTGCCTTGTGATTCTCACCCTCTATGCACAGCTACTCCCCAGGCAGGAGCTCCAGAGGGAGCAGCAGGCAGCAATTCTCAGCACTGTGGGCTCCAAACCTCAAAGCAAGCCTGGGCAACATGGTGCTAAAAACACAGCTGGCTGAGCAGGAAAAAAGGAGTCATTTCATGGCAAAGATAAACACTTTTTTTCACTCCTTCCTAGACCCAGAATTTGCAAATTCCTGGCTGGCTGGGCACTAGGACTTTTCTGTGCTAGACAAAGGGTTTACCAGGTATCCAGATTAGGAAAATACTTATTTTTACTTAAAACTTTGTTCACTTGCTTCCATGGCCATTTGAATGTGATAAAAAACTTTATCTGAAAGGCATAAGCATAGGAAATATAAAAATAATAGCATCTTGTGGGATGGCAAGAGGTGGAGTTATTCAGGTTTACTTTCTAGACATTAGGAAGCTACAAAGAGAAAATAAGAGAACACAGAGGTTATGTACTTGGAATACAGAGGGGATGTACTTTTCAGTTACACTGAGTCCTGCAAAAAGTTAAACATTGCTTTTTAAAGATGCAGTAGAGGGACAGTATCCATCCATTGCATCTCTTTAGTGCTTTTCTGCCAGAGGCAAGTTCATCTATCATACAAGACATAATAGAGAATATGAAGATGATACATTTTAAAATTAAAGTATACACTTCGATAATTCTTAAATTCCCTTTGGCCTTTAAAAAATGCCTTAAAGTACTGTAATAGAACAGGACCATATTAGACCCAATCCCTCAAATAGAGAGGATCACTTTTGGTCCAGATATACCATCCTAGGGCCAGACTGATATCTTTTCAGGCAGTCTGACTTCTGGCATTTCCTAACTTCTTGAGCACTTGAACATTTCAACCTTAGTTTTCTTTCTGGCATAAATGTTCTTACACATAAAATGAGATAACTTTTTATGAATGTGGTGATTCCCCAAAGAGATCCATAAGATCACCACTATGCAGGTACACAAGAGGAACTGACTCAGCAGAAGTCCAGGGGGGGGTTGGCTCATGTTCAAGCTAAAGACAAGCATTTTCCTGTCCCTTAACACATTCAGTCACACATGTTCTTCATGGGCTCTTGGTAATAAAACAAGACAAAGTAACCTGAAGTTACACCAGGGGAGGTTTAGATTGGGTATTAGGAAAAATTTCTGCCCTGAAAGAGTTGTCAAGTATTGGAATAGGCTGTCCAGGGAAGTTGTGAAAGTCGTCATCCCTGAAAGTATTTAAAAGCTGTGTGGATGTGGCACTTTGGGACATGGTTTAGTGGTGGACTTGGAAATGCTGGGTTAATAGTTGGATGTAATGATCTTAGAGATTTTTTCCAGCCTAAATATCTCCCTGGTTCTATGATTCATGCCCACAAGGCAGAACATCACCTCATGGCCCAGGCAGCTGGCATTTTTGCCTGTTGGTTTGCAGGCAGCACTGGAGACACGTGGCCTTGTCCAGCCATCTTCTGGGCAGCATCATCCTCTGGAGACTGTTCCTGAGGCAAACTGCCAATGAAGATGATCACTGCAAGGAAATCAGAAGAAACTGGTGTCCCTGGGCAACAGGTTAAGAAAGAAATTTGCATAACTCATATGATTTATCTGTCTTTTTCAATATGAAGGGATTTTTTTTAATTATGTCTGCTGATGTTTTTGCCTTATTAATAATGTTACTTGACTCAGAGCTTAGGTTATTACTAGTGATTTTACATTCTGCAGTAAGTAGCTTTCATGACTGTTATTATTAGCATTTTCATTTCAAAATCCTTTGAGATAATCTGAGATCCAGGGAAAGGCATCTGGAATTTCCTTATGTCCCTTGGGGAAGGTTCTGGATTGCTCATTTATGTTTTAATTGCTATTTTAGAGATGTATATTTTTAGATATCCTCTTATAGACCTATTCCCATATCATGAAGTCATTCTTACAGACAATCCAGACACAGTGTTCCAGCACAAACCAGGTCTGCTCAAGTGTTTAGTACTGTGATTAAGAGATGGAGAAATTGCACAGGCATTTATACACATGCAAAACCTTAATATCTAAACAGGCTTTTCCAGGAGCAGTGACACTAAGAAGGATTGGTTTCCCTGGAGGAAGCTCCTTCACAGTCAATTCAGTGACTCCTAGAGGAATGCCATGAATTTCCACCAAGCTCTTCCTTCATGTGCCTGATTTCACATCTGGGAACACAAGGAATTTGTCTGCATGAAGAAATATCTTACAGCATTAGTGCTTGGATCATGAAGAGGGCCAGCCAATGGAATAAATATCTGACATACCAGTTTGTTACTAATTATTTCTCAAGGTATCATTTTGAATCACTATCAAAGGTTTTCAGATGGTATTTCACGTATTTCAGATCCATCTATTCCCAGTGTTGCAGGAATTGTTTCTGTGGATTGAGCTTCCGTTTTTTCACACAACAACAGATTTTTTTCCATCTTAGGTAGAGCCTCTCCCTTCTCAGCTGTGTTTCTGACATTGAAGCAACTATCAGAAGAAATCCTGATATATTTCCTCAATGTCCAGACCATTGAAAACAGGCCAAACCATCTCTACTCACTTCATTTCATTTCTCAATTTCATTAATTTCCATCCCTGCTCCTTAGATGATCTGCGTTGGTTCTGCTGACTCCAAAGAGTCAATGAGAAACGAAGCCATGTGGCTGTCCCAGTGCACGTCAGTGAAACTGTGGAATGGCTTCAGGACTGAAATAGCAGCAGCTGTTTCAGATCAGGAACTTTATTAGTTGAGGAAGTAGAGGGATTTATTTTATGCCTTCACAGCAGCTGCAACAAGTTTGGTTTTCCAGTCAAAGACTTTTCAGAACTGATGGAACAACTAAACCCCAACTCTGCAATGTCTTTATCCATCAACAAAATGTCCAGACTGTGAGCACATAGAAACACTTCTAAGCCTGGTAGAAATACTGTCAGGAGAAATATATGTCTGAGAGATGTGTTTGGCATCAATGAACCAAGCTTGATTGTGTTGATATACGAAAGTGAAGCATTTGTCAGTACCTTTATTTGTCACCTAGATACAAAAGCCCAAAGATGTGCCATTTTGGATGTAAGGATAATTAGGAATGGTGGGGATGCTGAACAGAATTATTACTTTTTGAATGACAAAGCAGAAGGTTAAATTATTGGAGTTTTTAAATAAGAAGGCAAAAGGATTTATGATACAGTGTATCTTTTGTAAAATAATAGCAAATTCTAGAAAAAATCAAAGCTTAATATATCAACCATAGTTGTTTGTAATGCTTGAAAATGAGTATCCAATGGACAGGGAACAAGACTTAAAGATGTTATGGGGTCCAAGAGCAATTTGTTGAACCTTTCCCCTAGGAGATGTTCCTGAGTGCTCTGCCAGCTGCTTCCTGCCAGGCACCTCAAGATGACAGAACCACCCTGGACTGAGCACCCAGAAGGATCCATCCCTTGGTCCTTGTGTAGCTGCCCCTGCAGGGGAATCAACATGAGAGGAGATGCAGGTGTCTGCAGGTGCATGGTGGCACGATCCTTTTGCTTCCAGCGGCTTCCAAGGCCCTAGTTTGGGGCAGACAGGCACAGGACAGGACCTACAGAGACCTCTGCTCATGGGGAATGATGGCTGCAGGGCTGGTGGGCCTCCACATGCCAGCTGAGCCCCTGGAGACACTACAGACTGTCATGGGAGCTCAGGGACCAGGTCAGCTGGAGATGCTTGCCTACATGCTGAACTATCTAGCTGACTTCTGGTCAGCAGCCCAGGTAGTGCTGAGTTTTGTATTTGTGACTAGGACAGTGATGATAACACACCAGTGTTTTGGTTGTTGCTGAGCAGCTTTGCCCAACATTGCATTATTTTTTCCCCCCACTCTGTCTGACCAGCAAATAGGCTGGAGGTTGGCAAGAAGATGGGAGGGAGCACAGCCAGGACAGCCAAGCCAGGCCGGCCAAAGGGTTATTTCTGCCTTACAGAAATACATGTTGCAGAAACAGCTCAAGGGAAGGAGGAGAAAGAGGTGACATTGGTGGCTATGTCATGTGTCTCCTCAACTAACCTTTGAATGTGCTGAAGCCCTGGTTTCCAGGAGCTCAAAAACATCAGTTGCTGTAGGGAAAATGTGAACAAATTCCTCTTTTTGCTTTGCTTGAGTGTGCAGTTTTTTCTTAACCCACCAAACCACCTTTATCTGGGTGCCTTCTTCCTGTCTTCTTCCCATCATGCAGCAAACTGGACATCCAGCAGATATATAGGTGCTTGGCTGCTGGATAAGGTCAACCCAGCATAACCCCACTCCCTGGCCTTGGTGACAATTTCAGTGAGGATGGTCAGGAACTGAGATTCTTAAAAGCAAAATTTGAGCAATAGTTAATTGCTGCTTTATTTTGCCAGAAGTAGCAACCTTTTCTTGGAAGTTCTCCTCAAGGGGAACACAAACGACACACTGAAGTTGAACTGTTACATGATTCTGTTGTTCTTTTTTCTTCTTTTCTTTATAGTTACATTTTCAGAATAAAAAATAAATGACCCACAGAACTCTTCTTGCCTTCTAAGATGGTTGTTCCAGCTGCTGCAGGGCTGTAGGACGTGGTCTGGTGACAAGATTTGTACATGCCACACCATAATACACCATTTCCCAATCATCATACCAGCAATGTGTGAAGCTGTTTGGTACAAGAACTGTCTGGATATCATGTTCATGCCTAATGTCCTGCTCAAGAAAGGTGCTGAATAATCTCTGTATTTGAAGAAAATGCCATAAGAAGTAAGTGATCACATCAAGAAAACCCAAACGTTGTTGTCTAAATCTCTCTATGTTAGATAGAAAACAAAAGAAGATGATCTGACATCCAAACAGGTATTTAAATTCTGTCCAGTGAATTATACCCCAGAGTGCCTATTTCTAGCCTTTAGTTATAAACGTTCCAGACAAGTCCCTCAGAAACAGATGCCACATTTCAATCCCCTAAATTCAGAGGTGATGTCTGAGCACTGATACAAAGACTGCTCAAGGGGGTCCGGAGAGGTTATTAGCATCTGGAAGAATTTATTCTTATCCTGTATTTGGTCACATTTTCTGAACAGCTAGATGTTCTCCTGAGCTCAGTGATCTGCAGGAGAATGGGTTGTTCTGGTCATTTTAATACATTCAATTACTTACAAACTTTGTTGCCAGAGGAAACATGGAAACCTAGAAGGATACAGAAGAAGAAGAGGAGCTCATCTAAAGTTACACAAAAGAGGCAATTTAAAGTGGAAACCAAAGGGGAAAAAGGTGGGAAAAAAACCAACAAACCTAATAAAATGGAGAGGCAAAAAAGATGGTTAGAAAGTTTAATTAATTCTGGTTCCAAAGTGAAGAAGAAATGAAAAATGAAACAAAGAACAGAACTGGTACTTTTGAGGGAGAGAGAGAGAGAGAGACGAGAAAGATTCTGGGGAGAAAGAAGCTCAGTAAATTAACCAATATATGCTGCAGAGAAATCCTTTCAGCAGGCTCAGAGAATCTGTTTCCATTAAAGTTTCATAGTGAAGGCTCAGAGGGATTTTTCAATATTTTAAAAAGTGCTTTTGAAGGTAGCCACGGAGAGATGCACTGGTAACTCTTGAAAGGCTAATGCATTAAATTTTATTATGTCTTCAAATAGCATGGGACAGTGTCTAACTCTTGGTTACTTTAAAAGAGCAGTCATGTCTCGCTGTGCTCCCACCTCTCATTAAAATGGCCCTGTTTGGGGTGTTTTGCATTCTCTGCTTTTCTCTCTGGTGATCACAACTGAAGATGAGACAGGTGTCAAAAGGGTTGAAGGCAGAAGCTGAGAACTGTGGGGCTCCAAAGAGGCAGAAGTGGAAGGAGAAGGTCAGGACAAAGAGTTTCACCATGAGGCCCCTGACACAAAGAAGGAGCACCGGTTTCATTTGGACAGATAGGAATAATAGATGCCATCCTGGTGACTGGGAGGTGGCAGCTCCCACTGTCCTGGCAAGGGACATGAAGTCCCCAGGCAGAGGCGGTTTGTCCTTCCTTGAACTCCCTTCTAATGGAGAGGAGTGAAAGCCCAAAGGGAAAATAGCTCCTCAATGCAGGAGCCCGGCGGGTGGCAGCAGCGACCCGCGGCCAGGCGCAGCTCCCGGTGCTGCCGGAGGTGAGCCATCCCTTCCCCGCCCTGATAACGCCCTTCTTTAGTGCCACCCTGAACTGCAGTGACTGAACAGTCTAGAAATAACACTGTGTGTGCCACGGACCTGGTATAAACAGCGTGTCTCTCTCCTCACACCAGGGGCTGCTGCCTCGCAAAGCACTCGGTACAAGCGCCAGGCTCCAGAAGTTTTTATGTTGACTATCACTTGCATGAATGATACCCTCTTTTTGTATAAAAGAATTGGGTCCAAGGGCAAGACAGCTATGTTCAGACACCCGTTTGCA
Organism: Thryothorus ludovicianus; assembly: GCA_013397245.1. NCBI lineage: Eukaryota > Metazoa > Chordata > Aves > Passeriformes > Certhiidae > Thryothorus > Thryothorus ludovicianus. Next base: position 443,456 of record VZTB01009277.1, read on the forward strand.
CACTGAGCATGTAGCACACACGAGAATTCACCAGAGATCTTGTCAGTGCAGCCCACTGTGCTCAGCCAGAAAATCCTAGGACTAGGAATCTAGAGATTCCTGGGACTAGCCAGGAATTGGGGTTGGCAGCACTGCTCGTCTGACCATAGCACTGCCTCTAAGGGGAGCCCACGGGCTGGACTTGCAACAGAGAGGCAGGCTGCTAAATTTAGGGAGTTTCATTGAAAATTGAACTGCTCCTCCCATGTAGCTACTTTGGGACAAAGTTATCTCATCCTCTCCCATTCAGGAAGAGCAGGGATGTAACACAGGACATTCCCACCAAGCTGGCATCATATCAAAGGTGGGCACTACTCAGCCACTTCCTCGATAAATTTAGGAAATAAATGGTTATTTGGATTCAGCCCCAAATTCCACCTGCCCCTTGCTCTAGCAGATATTGTTAGTGGTGAATGAAGGGGAAAGACTAACGACAGACAAGTGTCTGCAGTACCTTCTCAGAAAATATGATCCAGGACTTGCTGAAAAATTTTGGAATTAAAAAAATTAGACAAAACTTGAACTGAGACAAAAAAGTGCGTTGAATGTGTTTCAAAACTTCCTTCATCATAAGCCTTCTGCGGAGTCACAGTGATCAAACCTGAAACCTGTTCTCATCTGCACAAGTTTTTTGATGTGCAATTCTTTCCTTTTGATACATGTGAAAGCAGTTTTGGGGTATTTTAGATCCCTTCCCCTACCAAAGATACAAGCAGTGGCAGGCACCCTTCCAAACCAAGTGATGCATAGTAAGGTTCTGCTGAGAGAAGACTGTCTTCCTCCCTGTTTCCTAATCCATGTGTGGATGCCAGGGATACAGAAACAGAATGAAATGACCCAAGAAATAGGTCATTTTGAGGGAAGGACAGACTGCAACATTCTCTTCCAGCTCCTCCTCTTATCCATGGCTGAGCCCACCCTGTGCTGTCCCCATGGGGGCTGTGGCACATTTGGTTCCTGGATGATAAAATCAATGTGGCATTTGTGCTCTCTCCTGCTGCAAAGCTCAGCAGAGACACAACGAAACCTCAGCCAAAGTCGGAGAGCTTCAGTTCCCAAATGACTAATACTGTTTCAAAGTAGAAGCCAAGAAAGGGTAACACAAAATTATTTGTTGTCTGCCCCAACAGCAGTGCGTGGCTATCTTTTCTCTCTGATAAACTGAATGGTTTTGACCCACATTGTAACCTCTGGTTTGAATTTAGAGATAAGTATCGTTGTATCAGCCTTGTGCCAAGGCTCAGAAGCGCCTTGTGGCAGTGTTTTACGGGGCTGCATGAGGGATAGCTCTGAGCAGGATGTGGGCAGTGTGGTCAGACAGATGCTCCTCTCCCTTCCATGCTTGGAGCGTCCCCACATCAGAGGACATTAGTATAAATTCTAATTCTATATACATTAGTATAAATTCTAATGAAGCTGCATTGCCGGTGGCAGGAATACAGATAATTCCAGGTACTCTGGAGTTTACAGCTCAAGAGTGGATTTAATTATTACTTTAGTGGCTTTAAGTGAGCTCTAAGACTAATTTAAATTTAACAGGGTCAGCAGTTGCTTTACAAGCTTCCTTAAAAGGCAAGTGTCAAATTAGGGCTATACCAAAAGATAAAGGGAGAAAACTAAAGCCATTGATGGCCATAGATTTCCCAACTGATATCTTTATACTCTGCTATAAAAGCCTATCACCCTATTTCATTTAAAGAAAGTGAAAATTGTTGACATCTCTTTCAAATGCTAATCATTAGAAAGCAACTTGAACTAAATATAATTAGAATCAAATCATGTGCACCTTTTATTGAGGAGTAACAACACTCAGTATCTTGTGTTATTTGTATTTCCAGATAATCTGTGCCATTAGTTTGGAATCAAATGTTGGAGCCCCTCCAGTTGCTGCACGGCTACAACTCTGAGCATTGTTGAACATTTGATGAACCCAGAGATGCATCTGAGAGCTTGTTTTATAGCAGGTTTTGAAAAATGCAATGTTTTACTGGGGCACAAATGCTCCACCTGGAGCTAGGACAGCCCAGGCCTTGCTCTTGGGCGCAGCAGAGCAGCCCGGATGCGGTGGCAGGACTTTGTGTGCCGTAAAGGAGTGGACTTTGGCAAAACTCTGCCCTTGGACTTCTAACAACCTGCACCTGCTGACCTGCCTGAGAGAATTTTCCAGGTCATGGTGCCCTGGAACAAGCCAGGCATGGTGCTCTGCTGGAGGGTTTCTCTAGGCTTTGAGGGATAGCTCTGAACAGCAAGAGGCCATCCACATCTTGGGTAAACCCTTCTCCTGCCCTGCTGACCTGTCCCACATGATGTCCCTCCCCTTCCTGCCCAAGGGAACAGGAATCAGGGCCTCTGTGCATGACCAAAATCCCTGGCAGGCAGCAGGAAGTAGTGAGCTGCCCATCCCGAACCCGGGACTCCTGCACAGTCATCCTTGTGTTTTGCTCACACAGGTTTCTCTTTTCTGATAATTTTTTCGCTGGAGAGGACTCACTATATGTTACCCATAGGACTCATTAGAATCATTGAGTCCAGCTCCTAGCCTTGCACAGGACATCCCAAGAGTCACACCATGTGCCTGAGAGCATTGTCTAAATGCTTCTTTAGCTCTGTCACACTGGTGCAGCAACCACTTCCCTGGGGTTCCAGTGCCTGACCACCCCCTGGGCAAAGAACCTGTTTCTAATATCCAACCTAAACCTCCCCTGACCCAACTTCAGGCTGTTTTCTCAAGTCCTGTCACTGCTCATGAGAGTGAAGAAATTGGTGCCTGCCCCTTCTCTTCCCCTCACGAGGAAGCTGCAGGCTGCAATGAGCTCTCCCCTCAGAATCCTCTGCTCCAAGTTGAATACACCAAATGACCTCAGCAGCTCCTCATGCAGTTTCCCCTCCAGATGTTCCACCATCCTCATTGCCCTCCCTTGGACATCCTCTTTTTATATTGTTCTGTCCAGGACTGCACACAGGACTCCAGGTGATGCTGCACCAGTTCTCTGTATACAGCCTTTTATAAGAATAGCTCTATCTAACACATATCATACCCAAACTAATCTGTGCTTTTATTCCCACCACTCCTTTATCCCATAGCATTGCTACCCATTGTACCCTCCTCATCACTTCCTCCCCTTTGCAGAACTTAGGAATCACCTCTGAACCACTGTGGCTTTATCTATGGGGCTGACACAGAAAAGAGATGCTGGTGTTGCCCTAGATCTTCTCAGAGGAGCAAGCCTTGTCCATCTCAAGGGTTTGAAAGAGTTGAAATGGAATTTTTTTCCTCCCAGTTATCTGAGACCTGAAAAGGTAAGCACAGCCCAGGCTGGAGAAACAGTCTGGGTGAACTCCATGCTCTCTGTCTATTTGCATTACTGAGAAGTACTTCTTATCTTTTGGACTTTCAAACCAAAGAGTTTAAAGAAATACTGGAGTGAAATTATAGCTGCTGATGATTAAAGCACTATATTTAGGTTTAACTGTAACTTAAATGCCAGATTACAAACTCTGAAATACTTTTTACAGAAACTCTCCCCCCCTACAAACAGTAAACTAAAGTAGCCAATTTGTTCCATTGACCTCAGCCAAGTGCAGCACGATTCTGGTTTTAAGTTAGTCCTAAGGGACAGCCTCATATCTTGAATTAGGGAGGAAAATACAGTCAGAGAAAGCAGCCTCCTTGTTAGGAGAAGCCTAACAGCACTCAGATTGTTAGGAGATTGCTGTTTGGTTTTTTCCCAGGAGGATCCCACAAAATTTCAGCATTTGAGACCCATCACCTAAAATGAAGAGCTCAAGTAGAAATCTGACTTTGAAGGGATTTAATCCTGGGCTGCAGGTAAATATCGTGAGTAAAACAATATGGATAAAGCCCTGCTGAGCCAGCTGACCTTGGGGAAGACAGACAGTGAGGTTATCTGAACTTCACTTATCTAAAGTCTCCTCCTGTTTGAGGTGGGATTATTTTGTCCACCACATACCAAGAGAGGGGATTCTGTGTGCCCTGATCAACTCAAGGTGCATGACCCAGCATCCACGGTTACACTTTGGGAAGGCAAGTGTCCTTCCCCTGGAAAGAAAAGTAGTTTGGAAATTAAAAGGCCATATGATTCAGGCTGTACAGCTCATAAGCAATTATAAAGAAGAGATGCACAAAGAGAAAAGGAAGATGGAATAATTTTGTGGCAATGCTGAAGTACAGCGGTGGGCAGAATAGACGCTGTGAGAAGAGGAGGTGCCTTGGGCAGACGTGTCTTAGTTCAGGCAGAGCAAGAAGGGGGTGAGTGATGTCCCCAGCAGCCACTGCAGCAGGGAGGGATGTGAAAATCCTTCTGCAGGCTGAACAGCTCCAGTTACTACATTGGAATGGCTTACACAGTCTTGTTATGCTACAAGTTTCCCAGAAAGGCGGTTCACCTCCTCCCCATGCCCAGTTGAGTCACAGTCCTCACTAGGAAACCAGAAGCAGGAAAAAGTCCATCTTCCCCATATAATAAATTGAGGAAAAATTAAAACTGATTACTTCAGGTGGAATTCCAGTGTTTCCAAAACAGCAGTGTACCTTCACGTGCAGGCCTGATGATCTTTTGTGTTGTTACAAAGAGTTGCACAAAAAAAAGGCAAAAACAAAACTCTGAAGAACACTGAGGAATTATTTCTAATCCCTTTTTATTGACACAAAAAAAAAAAAATCCTCTAAAACCCCAAAACTAAGAAAACCATTTTACACAAACCATAATGAAAAAAACTATATGGTGTATTTACAATCAATTTTCAACTTATGAAATCACCTCATGAATGAAACGTGTGTCTAAGTTGTATGAGAGTCAAGAAGGGGGAAAAGATAGCACGAGTGAGGAGAGAGCAGATTTTTTATAGTGTTTGCTGGTTTCCTTTCATTCTCTGAACAGCAGGAGGAGATTAATGATATTGTTTCAACAACATTAATGATGCTGTAAAATCATAAGGACAGAGAGAGCCAGGATTTGATAAAAGTGAGATTTACAGCTGCATCAGTCAATTTAATTATCTTTTACTAGGCTTAAACTAAGCAGTAAGACTAATCTTCATTTAACACGTTTTACAGGGTCTGCAGGCACTTTACAATCCTCCTCCATTCAGAAGTGTCAAATTATGGCAATATTGATAAAAGAGTGATGTGAATGGTTGTCTAGTCAATCCCCAAACCAGTTAATATCTTTCTTTACTGCATTGTAAAAGCCAATTACACTCAAGTTTTGGAGTGAAATTTGTGAAGGGCAATCTGAGTTGATAATGTTTAGAAAACAAATTCAAAGAAGATAAAGATCTGTGTCCACCTGCCCACATTTGCAATAAAAGACAGTGCTGCTGCATCCGTGCTAGCTCTGCTGCCTGTCCTCCTGCCCTTCTGGCAATGATCAGCATTGTCTAGAGATGAGTTGTGAGCCACATGAGGTGTTTCAAGCAAGGTGTTCTTCTTCTTTGTAATTTTCTCAGCTCCTTTCTTAGCCACCAGCAACTGCTTCTCCACATTCTGTTATGTTGTGTTATTGGACCTGTAGTATTTGTTATTACCAAGTCCAGCAAAAACATGACAGACTGTGTATATATGAATTTTCTATGTCTGGTTTTTAAAAAACAAGTTCCTCAGGTACTTCAGGTCCCTAGGCTTGATTTTTGCTCTCCATAACTTTGTGGTCTGACTTATACTTCCATAAATAGTGGGGCAAACCCAGCCCTAGCCACCTGATGGGCTACTTCATGGTCAATTATCCTTACATTTTAAAATAAGTATCTTCCTTTGAGCTCTAGAGAAGCATGCTTCTGGCATCAGGGACAGAAGCAAAATGCTTAAACTTGCACCTTTTTTAGACTTTGATTTTCAGTGAGACTGAAGAAAATGTACCATTCAAACCAGACAGCAGCTCCCAGCAAATTGCATGTTTCAAGCCTGGGAGAATCCCTTATTTAGCCAACTGTTGTCTGACATAGCAGAATGAGAAGATCTAAATCTTTCCTAGTGAGTTCAGATAGTCTTTCCCTGCTCTTCAAATAGAGGAACAGCAGCCTCTCTCAGGCCACATGTGTCTGGCAGTGAAGAATCCGATTTAAGGCAGGCTCCTGCTCTGAGCACTTGGTGATCAGAATTTCAATCCCACTTCACCTCTTTATTTTGTAGTCTTGCCTGTATTTAAGTGCTCTGGGCAAATCAATTCTTTGCCCATCTCTTCTGCTGGTGAAAGTGTCTCTGAGACAATTTCTGTGATACTTCAGTCTCACTAAGCCTTATTATTGAACATTTTTTGAGCCAGTAGTCAGGCTTCCTGGAAAACAAACTTCGTGACACAGGCATGCCCTGTGTAATTCAAAGACAGTTGTTCTGCTCCTGCATTTAAAAAATCAATACACACAGAATGACTGAGCCCAGTGTTTCCATAGTATTTTATTTTTAGCAGTCTCAGAAAGTTTTTTCTCTGAAAATGAAATAATGCCCTGACAAGAAACTAAAAACATTTCTCTTCCCAGGCTTGGAAAAGACAGATACCTTATTTTGACAATTATCTAGAAAGTTTACAGCAAAAAATAGTAACATCAGTCATCGCTTAGGACCTGCAGTTCTGTTTGAAACACACTTCAGTCCTGCCTCATCACCTGCTTTCTTTAGCTTGCTAGCACGTGTGACACCCTAAATCTGGGAGGTGTAATGTGCTTCTGACCATGCCGAGTGGCCCTCTCACCTCACAGCCTTTAGATCCTGGGACCACAGTGCCCAGCTGAGCTGGCAATGCTCCTGGTGCAGGAGGTGCTGGTGGAAAAGCCAAGGAGAGACATTTTTGTAGGACAAACACTACCTCAAACCCTGGCTAAGACCAACCCCAGGACCTTCCCAGGGGTTTGGCTCTTAGAAAGTCAGTTGTGCTAAACTCAGATGCACTAAACTCAGATGCTTTTTGTGTAGGACAGGCTTGGCTGGCCTCTGTCATGCAGCCCATGTTCCCAGTTGCTGCATACACTGGTCTCAGCTGTTGGTCAGCAGATCCCATCCTGGACGACTGCAGATGGAACTGAGACAGAGCTCTGCCACATGTGGCAGGAGGCCTTATGCATCAGAGCTTTCAAACAATTGGGAAATTGGCAATGCATTGTTGTTCCCATCACCCTGACCCCATCAAGACCAATGATCCCCTTAAGGTCCCTCTATCTAGGGACTCTTGGAGGAAGGGTTTTCACTCAAAGTGGCTGCTCACCTTGTAGTGAGCCAAGGGTCTCAAACTTTATTGCCCATTTCATGGAATTTCTACTAAGCCTAGGGGAAGTGGTGTAGAAATTGGCAGGAATTTAGTCCAAACAAGGTCTTCAGGATTGAGCCTCTGTCAATAAATCCTGCAACGTGTTTGTTCGTGCAGGAAACGAGGAAAAAGTCGGTTCAGAATTCTTATCCATCTGATCTTATCAGGGTGGTAAATCTGGTCTTTGATCTTTTGTCAATAACGCACAAAGTTGGAGGCAGCTGCCACCACCCAGCTCAGCCATGCAGTCATCAGGGTCTCATAAAACATTTATGAAACCTGTCATAAACCGGCCTGATAAGGAACAGGACATCAGGTTTCAGGAGTCAGCAGCTTCTTGGGGAAGACCTTCCCTCTAACTCCAAAGCTCCTCTGTTTAAATAGCAAACACAAGCCACTGATTGCACCCTGCCATAAATGCTGGGAGCAGGGGATTTTCACCAGCCCTGCTGCCTGCTGAATTTTAGTGGCCTTCATCATTTGCCTTTCCCACTAGCCATTCCCGGGGGAGGAGGGAGAGTAGGGGAGGAGGAGAGGAACTGAATAAAATTATAACTGAGGAAGGAAAAAATAGAAGAAAATTTTACCCGAAATAATGAAACCCACATTCCGCTCCCACCTTCCCCAGTTACTGCAAATATGACTCATGTCACAGTCTCTGCCTCTTCCCTACTTCCTTTATAAGAAAATCATATTGATCTTGCTTGGATCTTCTCTGTGCTCCTTGACGTTTTTTCCAAGAAGACTAGATCCCTAATGGAAAATTAGGTGCCTCCAGTATCCCCCTGAGACCCCCAAACCTCAAGAATAGGGCCACATTGCAATACTGTGCAGAGATTTCTGCTTCCTTTGGCAGCACAGGGCACCCCTCAGCAGCACAGTGTCCACAGCAGCTCCATGAGCTCCCTGAACTACAAGATAAGGAGCTGTGCCACACCAGGGACCATTCGATCACTCACTGGGATGTTTCTTGTTCTTTGGAACAATTTTAGCCTAGGGCACGCAGTTGGAAAAGGCAAGGAGCAGGTATTGCAGTCTTTTTATTTACACAGAGGATTCAAACCCTGGGTTTTCTGAAAGCAAGGGAAGGTCAATGTCAAAATACAGCCTATGTTTGCAACTCAAAGCCCTGGTTAGCAGCAAGATCAAATCCTTCTGCTGTGAGGCCACAATCTTCATGCATATTCTGCCATCTTTGATTGTTTTTTTCTTTTTAAAGTAGAGACACAAAATTGAACTTGAAATGCTACTTAGAACTTAGAATCACAAAATATTTCATAAATCATCTGTCTTATACTTTCCTTTTACTTTCTTGTGTTTTATGTTATGATGTATTCACAATGTTGAGATACAGACCACTTTTTTTCTGGTGCCTGACTTCACAGAAAACTTAATTATTTCTTAAAAGTATTTTTAATCATGCAAACTATACTGTACCATAACAAGATGCATTTACAGCTATATATTTATTTTATAATCTCCATGAGATAAGCAGCTGTTATGTTTAATTGGTATTACTATATTATTTACTAATCAAACTACTTAGGAGTTTAGTGGTGCAATCACATCTTCTCTAGCTGTTAATTTAGTCCTGTTTCAGTCACTAATAAAAATGATTGTTCAATACTGACAAGAACTTGGTGTCGGAGCAGTTCCAAATAGAGATAGATACAAAGATACCTTAATTGGGTAGGTGTTATCAGTTGTTTATAGTAATAAAGCACTAATTCAACACTGGTGTATAACCACAAAACAGCTGTAATAAATTTCAGATTTGGCAATAAAATTCTACTATATAGCTTGATTAGGTGATAAAATAGCAGTTACATTTTAGAAATATATCCAAAATACAAAATGCTTGTTATCCCGAGCATTTCATTGCAGGCAGTCTCTCGGCTAAAGGCTCCAGGGCTACCAGGGAGCACTTTGCATTTTCCCATCATCAGCGAGGGTGACTGAGTGAAGCAATTGATTGTGCTGGGTAGCCTGTGCCCCAGGCCATTTAGGCAACCCAGTTCTCTTCCTCGCTTCATTGCCAGCAAACACAGACAGAAGAATCCCTACTTGCTGCAGTCAGATTCAATTAGTCCATTGATTGATCAACCACCGTCACTTCTTGGTACCTCCTAATTGTGTGAACTTGCTCTGCTCCTGTTCCAGGTTATGTTATTCTAGAGAAATATAAAGATGTTTTAAGTGTTTGTATTTCATATAACATCACTCAGAGGAGTATGGGCAATGCACTTATTCCGTTGTGTGGCAGATGATGGAAAATGCAACACCATGGGTGACATTTTGTGCACGCTGCTGCCCAAACCCTGCATGGGTGGCCTTTTAGCAAACCTCAGCACTCTGAAGGTGACTGTAGGTCATGAAATTGCTGTTCCAGGGCTTGCTCTTTGAAAGGATTTGAATCAGCAAAAGCAAAGAGAAGGGCAGGAACTTCCTGCTCCCAACCACACAACTCCAACCAGGGACCTCCACAGGGGAGATAATTAGGATGTGGAAATACAACATCTTATTAAACTACCTACCTGAAAAATTCTGTGTACCTGAGTGACAACGTGTGCACAAAGATCTGCACACAGAGCAAGACTTTTGGAAAACTTAATTTAAATAGGTCCAACTCCTGGACTGGATATGCCTGCAGCTTGTCTTCTGACCACGAGACAAAGGGTGGTGCTGACAGTGCCAAGGGGCCTGCAGAGGTGTTCAGATGGCACAAGAGGCATCCTGCATCAGCCTGTGCAGCCACAGCACAGGTGTCTGCTGCACCATGACTTGGGACTTCTGGAAAATGAAAGTGCTGTGTGACTAAGGATTTATATGGGTCCTATAAATCACAGAACTGGAGGCTGCTGTCTGTTCTTCAGTTCTCTGCTCTTTTCAACTCTTCTCTCCACCCCCATTCTAAGAAAACTGATGCCAAAGTTAACCCTTATGCTTTCTTCTGTTTCTTTTACTCTCTTTCTAACCTTTCCACTTCTATATTTTTCATTTGTGTTCTTCTGTGCTATGTTCTCTGCTAACAAAAGTCATCAGTTACATCATTGCCTCCTCACTGATCTGTACCAAGGGAAGAGCAAACTTGTTTTCCTTGTACCCTCAGATGTCCAGCATGGTGTGAATCATCTCCCAGCCTTCAGGGAGACCCCAAAAGCACAATCCACAGAGACTGCATAGCAGTCAACACCGTTGGTGCACACTAATACCCTCGTCCCACTCATCAAGAAGCTCTTTCTTCAAGACCTAAAGACAGCTCCAGGAACAATTGGGGAAGATTTTGTACCTTTTGTGTCCTCACTGCCTTTTCTTAGGCACCAGAGAAGCTATAGACCAGAGAGCAACTGGAAGTGAGCTTTGTTCTTGCACTCATAAAACAACTCCTAATTCCCTTAAACTGTTCTTTCCTGGTCACACACTGCCTTTATACCTTATTGACTGCACAAAAATAGCCCTTTGCTGTACATATATATTTTATACCTTAAAGATTACTGCCTATGATGTAGTTGGTAAAACAGAATAGAACTACAGATGAATTATGCTCTTTATCCCTAATGAGTAAAATTTGCTTACTGCAAACTCCTGAGTAAGGCTGAAGAAGATTATACATGCAAGCAAAGTAATTCAGTCCTCAAAATTTCAAAGGATTTTGGGAATAGGTACCCAGAGAGCTGGCTGTAAGTGATGAAAAGGCTTTTGTCAATAGTATGCAGTCTTCCTTGTCCCATCAGTTTCAAGTTCCTGCACAGAACCATCATTTCTGTAAAGGGCAGGGATTTGAACTGGTGAGCCAGCAGGGAAGGCTCAAAATTGTACTGGTCTTCCATATATGCCAAAAAAACCCCAATACAGCCCTTCCTGGTCCCATGAAACTCACACCTTTCCATGTTTTGAAGAAAGAAGGATTCCATCCTGATTGCAGCACACTTTTCTGCAATGGTTCAGCCTCCTGAACCAGAAAAACTTCACTGATCTGTCTCCCAGAGCAGTGGCTAGTGCCATTCCTTAAAATTGGTGCAGAGGATTTTAATGAGTTTCTGGTACTGTAAAGAAGGAACCATTTTCTTCATTTATGCTCTCTTAGGAGCAAAGACAAACTTCCCTGAGTGACTGCATGATCAAGCACTTACTGTAGACTCACAAACCCACAGGATGGTTTGGTTTGGGAGGGATCTTTGAAGAATATCTTGTGTAGCAAGACTACTGGGCTTGAATTCCTAATTCCACATCTTTATGGATTTTTTAATGTGACACTTCGATGGGATTGGAAGCTGATGCCTACCCTGAGAGTCACAAACCAGAAATGACACACAGGATTCAGTAAGATACTGGCTAACCAAAATGTTTGACAAAATGGTTCTGATTCCTCTTTGGTTTAAATCATCTATGATTTAGGAGAGCATGAATAGAACAACACTTAAATTCTTGAATTAATTCAATCTTGAATTAATTTCTTGCTGAAGTTCAAGGCTTCAGCAAGTCATTAGACACTCAGGAAAAGCTTCTAGAGACATGAAAAAAAATTTAAAATTACTTAAAGACCTGCTGGATACATCTTTTCTGTGTGCATGAATCTTGTAAGATTTGGGGCTGAGATTTCATGTGCTTGTCACAGCTCACTGAAGACAGGGCCTCTCCTTGCATCATCCCCAGTAACCTGGCTGCTTTTCAGTCCTGAATCCATGTTTTTGCAGGTATCACATCCACATGACCTCATTTTCACCCAAGGAAATTCACCTGGCTGCTTCCTCCTCACCCTGTGTCCCTGGGGCTGCCCACTGCCCCTGGGCCGGTGGCAGCAGGAGTTGCTCCCTTTTCCCAAGAAGTGCCAATGTGGGGCCATGCGAGTCTGGGTATGGCAGAGCCCTGAACCAGGGCCAGCTGGCTGGCAGCATGCAATCCAAACACCAGCCAAGGCTGTGCTGGCTGCAATAAACCCCTGCAGGGCTGCAAAACAGGTCAGAGATCTCAAAGAGCACATCTCTGCTTGGACAATGATTAACAGCACGGTGGCAAAAGTCCCTGAGGCTCCGGCTGGCTCTGTGTGTGTGCAGGCACACATGAGCCTACGTCAAGGGGAAAGCTTATCTGCCCCAAGCCCAGAAAACCCTTTGCAGGGTTTTCTGCCCACCTCTCTCCTGGTGGGCTGTTCACCCAACCCTTACCATGGCCCAGTATTCCTGATTGTCTCTGCACTGGCAGAGAATTCCCTGCTGCTGCATTTTAAACTGAGAGCAGAAATAATCACAAGGGACAAGTTTAGTCTTCCTATAACTTCTGTAATGAACAAATATGGAAGATCATATTCTAGTCTCCGATTCATGGGCATAAATCCAAAAATGGAGACAAATATAGTTTTCTTTCAGACCCCTGAGAGAAAAATCTGCAAAACTGACCTGAAGAGACAGAATATAATCATGAGTGTTTTGTTCTGTGCCAGCGAATGTCCTTCAACTCAGCAGTGCTGTTAAATTGCTACTTTCCAAAGCAAAATAACTTTAAAATTATCTGTGTATCCTGTGCAAATTCTCCCCTTCTTCTTAATTTCTACTTGTTATTTTTTTGAATCATAGATTATAGGATTTTCTCACATGTTTTACAAAGCACTTTATCATAATTTTTTTGAAAAACAGGTGTCTAAAAAAAAGTCCAATTTTACTATATAAGCAGGTTACTCCTGGTGTATAATCTTGTCAGCATGTATTTACATACTCATGTAATGGATCTTTAATGGTATATAAATGTGTTCTACTGCTAGATGGACAACTGTTTTTACAAAGAATAACACTGGTCATACTTTGGTTGAGGGGAGCAAGAGGACCCAGCAGGGACAGTGCTGTTATTCGTGATGAGCTGTCTTCTGAAACTTTGTGCAGTAGAAATTTTCCAAGCATGGGGATTACAGCCAGTGTGCAAGTTCCAGCAGACAAGTGCTGCCAGCCTGAAGCAGGCAGCAAAAGGGCAGCGAGCCCTGCTGAGGGACAGGGAGCTCTGAGAGGAATGCCAGATCAGGTACCTTCTAATCAAGGGCCGTTTCCTCCCTTTGTCAGGATCTTGACAGGCAATCTGATCTTAACATGAGTTTCCTCTATCCCAAGCCAGTGTCAATAGAAAAGCAAATGGATCAAATATGAATGGAGACCACAAAACTCATGGGTAATAGCAGATAACACTCCTTGACCTTCCCACTCATAAAGTTGCATTACTTCCTCCTCCACAATGAAGATTATTTTTTATATAGTATTTACATTAGTTTATATGGCTACATCCTCAAATGCTCTATTCAGCTATGTAAGGTTCTGCCAGAGGCCAGGTGTGGGTTTGCAAAGGCAGTGGGAGCTGTGGCCTCCAGCTAACTCAGCCAGCTCTGGTTTGTGCTCTTGTTCATGAGCTCAGGAGAGAGACTGGAGGCTGCAAGGAAAATAAATGCCCAGGCAATGGTTGCAGACTTGGGTGAATTCAGCTCTGGGAAAGATCACTTCATTTAAGCATGGCAAGTGGGGGAGCAGAAATGCAGCTGAACCCAATTTCAGCATCAGAATATTTTATGCACATTATTAAAGTGTTCTTTTGTACACATATGTGAAAGGAAGACCATACCTGAAGGAGCAATCACTGGAATTAGGACTCCAGCCTTCCAGGTTCTTACACCAGCTGAGGAAAAACAATGCTTCTGAAACCAAGGGCTGATGTTGGTGCAACATGGAGGGAAAAGCATGCTTTCCAAAAGAAATTCCTTTTATTCTGTGCTCATCTGTTGCAGGAATATCAGGAAAAAAGAAAATCCCTTTATTCTGGAGAAATAAATTAAACACTGTAAATGTTTCCCTTGTAAAATAACCATTCTACTAGGGATCTGATTTATTTTTTTAAACTCTGCTGACCAGTTTATCTCTGAGGAGCTAAATTGTTTAATCTGCTTTATGATGTTATTTAGATGAATTAGCTAGTGTTTACATGACCCACTAAAATACGTGGAGCTCTATAAATGTTCATGCCCTTCAAATAAAAATGGCTCTGGGATCTTCCTGAAAGCCAGATTTTAAACCTTGCAGCATCTGATACTAGGGAGCTATGAGTAACAGCCTCTTCCTTCCTTCCACAGCACTGCTTGTGTTTTCCTTTGCTGCCTTTGTATTTCACATTTTTCAGCCTCTTCTTAGCAACACATTTTCAAGGCAACAGTGCCTACACTTTTGTCACTAAGCCTCAATATTCTTCATGTAGAGACACAACCACAGAGTTTAGGGTTTAGCTGATCTCAGTGTTGTGGCGAAGGACGCAGCCAAGGAGGAAATACGAAGGGAATGAGGCTGGGGACCAATGACCACAAACCATGTCCCTGGCCTGTCTGATTCCTACCACGCATCTGTAATGGTGACCTTTTCCTCTGCCTTCCTTGAAGTCAGTCCACTGGGGCTCTGGGGAAGCGTTTGCCCTGTGAGATGAGGATCCATATCTGAACAGGGGTCTTGGACTCCTCCTACAAATGGATGAAGAGAAGCAGTCTCACCTGCAGTATATCTGGGCTCTGCCTAGAGCAGACATCTGCAACAGGTCAGAAAAGTCACTCCTATGATGCCAGGAGATTTTTACTTTATAATATATTTTTCACATATTTGTAGCTCTGTGGACTATTATTGTACAGTTATATAGTTTCTTAAGCTAACTCAAGTATTTTATTAGACAAACACATGCCTGGAATCCTATTCTAATATAGCCTCTTGGGCGAACCAAGGCCATGTCACATTCCCATGTATTTAGACATAAAATGTGGGACTAGAAGCAAGGTGGGAGGTTTCAGCAGGGCGCCAAACCAAGAGGGGAATTACTACATTAACTGTACTTCTAAGTGGGGATTCTTGTCAATTATGGTAATTTGCTAAACATGTAAAAGTGCCAAAGCCCTATATCATGGGGGCATTCTGCCATAAGTGTACCTAAAGGACCTTCAATAAATGGTAACTGATTTTTATAATTTTAATCTTGTTTGGCTTGTGATTTTAGGGCTGAAAAGGCATAATCTAAAGAAGGCTCTTTCCCCTCTAAAATGTTCAGGTGACCTAGAACTGTATATTGCATTCTTCTCCCTTCTTATGTACCCTGACTACCTGCACAGCAGGCAATACAGACCTCTCCTGGCAAGATGGAGATGTGGATTGAAACATGAAGTTGAAATGGGGACTAGACTCACTTCTCCATCCTCAAGGTGTGTGCTAGCCACAGAGCTGGGCAGGGAAACTCAGTGAAAGTATTAGAGGAAGGGGCTGTTTGGGCTTTGTCTGTAGCTGATTAATTCTGGTGTCACCAGCACATGGGGTCCTCAAAACCACCTTGAGCAGCAGATGCCTAGCTCTAGGAGGGAAAAAAGGAGCTATGATTTGTGTCAGCTTTTATAGCTATGTTTCAGTGGTAGATATTAGAGAAGAAGTTCACTGTTCCAAGGACTGTGCTAAGAATCTAGGAGGACCTGATGTTAGGATCCAGACTGTTACATTACTTGAAGAGTGACCCCAAACCCCACATACCTGGAGACTTTTCCATGTGTAACCCAGACTCCCTGAGAATTTAAGACAAACACTTAAGTGTTGCATTGTCCTGCACCTGCCAGCACAGACTGTTTGCATTTCATTGCACACAGCTGGATACTGCAGAGTGGCTTAGCTCTTTGACTCACACTGTGTTCATTGCTTGGTTCAAGGGAGGCACAGAGTTGAGGCTTGTTAGTCTAAGGATATGTCCAGCCCTTCCAACATTTCAGACACCTCCCTCTAGGGATTCAGCAGGCATTGTCCTATGTTCAGTACAGAGAATTTTGCATTTGTTGTCAGCTATTTGAGAAGGTTGTGTTTCTTTAGGCATGAGAATTTGCTCATTCTCTGGTGCTGCAGATTTTCCACCTTCCACACTCTGGTTCCCCCTGTGTCTGTTTGCTCTGAATCCACCTCTGTGGGATACATACGCCTCCAAAGATTTCCCTTGAGCTTAATGATTGGCACATGTTGGCCTTACTTAGCATTTACACAGTGCTATTGACAGGTGACAAGGCATATTACTTTATGGCTGGAAAGATATGGAGAAAGCTGACAAAGGTGAACAAAGGTACAGAAAGGCTTCTGTGTGTGAAAAAAAAACAGGTAGAGAGAACTCTTTAGTCCTCCGAAAGACAGGAAGTTATTCTGGCAGGTTATAAATTGCAAAAAACAGGAAGAAGGTGAAGGAACCACCCAACAGCCTTTTCTAACATGGGAGCGACTCACATAAAACCAGCAGGCTGCCATTTCAAGAAAAACAAAATGAGATTTATTTTTATACAGTGCACAATTGGACTTGCATAGTGGTTAGATCTGTGATGTTCCCTGTGAGAGGACTTCACAGATGTAAGGTAAATGTGCATGAGATCACATATGTTTGGACATCCTCAAGGAGGTGAAATCTACTGAGGTGTCTTAGGTCCCTAAGCCATGGATCACTGTGCAATGGAACAGACATTTTGGAAATTTCTCAATATACTTGCTTGGTGCTTCTATTTTGCCTTGAACCATTTCTGCTGGTTTTCTCTGCTGGAGATGGGCACCAGCACAATTCCAACAAGACTAAATAGCCTCCTTCTCTCTTCAGCCATCTGCTGGGCTGGCTTGGTACAGCTGCTCCTCTGACCTCACCATCATCGTTGTGCCCTGGCTTAGTGACTAGCAGTGTGCTTCCAAACACTTTGAACGCTGCTAAAGAGCTGGATCAGGTAACTCCCATCATACTCCAGCTGCTGGATTTACACAGCTCATTGCAAATAATCACACCGTTGAATGGGGGACTGAGATGCACTCTTGGGGCTGCTCTGCTGCCAAAGGTCTGGCAGTGCTCCTTGAACTCAGGGATGCTGAGGATTAAGAGGAGGAATACAACCCCATCAACCTACCCTTCCACTTCCTCACCTCAGCAAACAAAGGGTGAGGTGAACATGGCATTTCATCTTTCCACAGAACACACAGAATATTCTTAGTTGGAAGGAACCCATAAGAATCATTGAGTCTAACTGTTAAGTAAGTGGCCCATACAGGGATTGAGCCCACAATCTCAGTGATATTAGCACCCTGCTCTGACCAACAGAGCTAATCTGCCACTCAATCAGTTGTTTTTCTCTTTCCTTCTTTCCTTCTTTCCCATTTTCCCCGAAAGCAAACAAGTCCTTATAACACCACCAAAATGTCAGCAACACTTCAGCATTTTACCCTCACAGCAGCTCCTGAGCATAAAACTCTGAATCATTAAAGCCACTGGAGCCTGGCCCCTGGTCCTGGCTCCACAGTCCCACTGTTTAACACAAGCAATCAGACAGAATCACTGTGGTGCCCAAGCAGCACCAGCACAGCTCCCAGGGCAGCTGCACAGCAAACCGTGGCAAACCAGGGTACCAAAAGCAGGAATGGATGCTCCTGCTGAAAGTGAGGCTTGTGACAGCAGCTACAGCTCAGTGGGGACCATGGAGGCTGACTACACCACCGAGAACTGGGCAGGAGGATGAGAGACATGAGAAGGAGGTGATACCTGCTGTATGGCCAAGGATGGGGCCAGAGCAGAGATTGCCATGGTAATGCAGTTTAGGGGGGCTCTGGCTGCGGTCAGTCCCCCAGCATGACAAGGTGCCTCAGCATGAATGCTGAATGCTTTGACTGGACCATGGTGGGCACAGACACGCTGAGCTGGACAGAGACCACGCCTTCTATTGGAAGAGTTGTAAGAGCCCTTCTGTGGTAGTACAGGGCCTGTAAAACAGTTCTTATTTGTGCACTTGGGCATCATATCCCAGGAGCAGTGGGATACTGTGGAGCTGGGTTTGCTGCCTTAGGATTTGCTATTGTTTGCAGCACTGACCACCCAGCAGCACACATGCCCTGTCCAGCAGAGCCATCAGCAGCACTGCCTTGCTACAGGGTGACACTTGCTGCTTTCTGTTCCTCTGGACCAGTGTGCTGCTTTTCACCCTGTCTAAGCTGGGGTTAAACTGGCAAAGGAGGCAAAGTGAGACAGATTTGGAGCTGCTTCAGGAGCTGCACTCAGCGCTGTGCCTCCCACAGCCTCCTTGCCTACAGACCTGCCTTGTGACTGACTCCAGCATCAATGGCAGTAAGCCTGGCTCCAGCTCTGCTTTTGTCTGGAGGGCTCACAAGAGCTCTCACTTGTGCTGGTTCCTCAGTGTCTGACAAGCCACGAGCTCAGCTACAGCTGTTTGCTCAGAAAAGTTGCTGAAAAGGGTCCTTGTCTCTGTCTGGCTATATCCACTTCCATGAAATTTATACAGACACAATTTTCTTTGAAAGCTCTGTCCTGCTGCCAGGTCAGACTGAACTCAGCCAACATTTTACACTCAACACGGAGAGGACACTGCCAGCTCAACCTCTCTGTGTGCTCAAACCAAAGAAGGCAATAAATAGTTACCAACAATTTACTTCCCATCTTGGAGGGCACGTGAAGAAAAGCCCAATATGGGTCTGCTCTGATTAGATATCATTCCATGGGGTCATTTATAGGACAAGGGGTAACAGTTTTAAACTAAAAAAGGGAGATTCAGGCCAGATTCAACGAAGAAATTCTTAACTGTGAGTGGCGAGGCACTGGAATAAGTGGCAGGGACGGAAATGTCACAAACTACAGTGGATCCTGTGCAGAGGGCCCTGGCCTCACTGTTCACACCCAGTCTGGTGCACAGTGAAGCTTTGCTGCAGAGCAATTTGCTTTTGAAAATAAGACACTTTTCCCCAGCATAGTGATAACTCCAGGGAAATTGTAGAATCCTTATGTATGTCAATTGCAGGCCCTTGAAAAACAGGTGAGACGAAGTTCTGTCAGAAGGCAGAAAAGCCATGCTATTCAAGCACACAAATTACACGAATTAATCTACTTCAGACTATTATTCTTGATCTCTGATTGATATAAAGCAAAAATATTCACACCTTTTTTTTTTTTTCCATCAAGGGATATAAAAATATCTGACCCCAGATCCTTCTACTTGACTTTGACTTCAGGAAATCACGATCATGCTGGGAACTTCTCTATTAATTCTATCAGTGCTTGGAAACCAAATACCCTGAGGCCTTAAAAATGCCATCATCGGGCAGACCAAATATGTAAACATGTATTCATGGACCAGGGAGCAGGCAGGATGCTTTGCGTAGAAAAGTCTTTAAGGGAGATTCTCCTTAATAAAAGACAATTATAACAATATGTGGCCATAGCAACAGCAAAGCTGCATGCAGAATAGAAGAGGTAAATATTCCCTTTAGCAGATGGATGTGTCTCCTGCCTCCCATTGAAATGATGTGCTGAAAGGCTAACATCAAAGATTTGTTCAGAAAATTGTTATCTCGGAATGCTCTGCACATACACCACTCCCCTGAGCCTCAGGAAAGCTTTTTTTTCATTTTACAATGCAAATGCTGGTTCATGGTATGGATTTCGATTAGTTTTTAGAGAGTAAGCCTGGTAAATCTACAGAACAGAAATGTTCTCTCCTGCTGGCAGTAATGTTGGATCTCCCCACCATCCCTGAGCTGATCCCTACCTTTCACTCCTTCAAGTAGTTTGGCACCTCCAAGGTGGTGCAAAAAGAGGAAGGTTATGAAAACAGGGAAAGATAATTCTTTGAGAAATAAATAAACAGCTCCTCATTTTTCTCCATGCTGCATTTGTTCTTCTTGGAGTGACAGAGGGCACAGGCGTTTCTCTTCCCTCTCAGAAGCAGAGCTACCACCCGTGAGTCTGTGTCCACCATGGCCACACAAGCAGACAAAAACCATCCCACTGGCAAAAGGAGGTCCTGACAGCCTTTGGTTTTAACATTTACTCTTCCCTTTCGATTCCCTGCATGAGGTATTTCCAGGTGACCCTGTGTGAGTCAATAAATAATATATCATCCCCAGGTGAAAAAACCTGGCCACGTCAAAGGCGCCTCTCAGTCTGAGGCTGGCTGCAGTTTATCTCTTACCTTCAACTGGCAGTTTGGAAACATTACGACAATCAGATAACCAGAAATGAATAAGCACTTCGATGGTTCAATATCTCACTCCACAAGTGACAATAAAAAGCTCATAACTTTTCCAGTGGCACATTTGTGTGTGCAGCAGGCAGGGGAGGCAGAGTGGCAGGGGCTGCTGACGCCAGGGGTGTGGCACACACTTCCCACCCACAGGTCACACATCTGCATTCAAGAAGAGCCCTGCTCTCCACAAAATATTTAGGTCTCCCCTGTAGAGCTGCACACCATGCCTCTACATAGCTTAAAGTTGTTTTTCCTGGGAGCTCATTAGACTGCAGACACAAAGGGCTCCTTTGCTCTTACTCTTTCACAGGTAGACAAAATGGAGGTGATGTACAGGTGTTGCACAAGAAGGTTAAAATCCACAATTTGTGAGCCCTCCTCTATGTCCTGAGCTTGTCCCTCCATTTGATCGGCCTGACTTCCAATGGCATGTACAGCAGAAGTTTTATAAAACCTCAGGGAAAGTGTATGTCTGTTTCTAATGGAAATGGGAAGTGGTGAGGTGCAATAGGCTGCATCCCTGATATAAACAATGGAGAAGATCTGCAACAGCTCTGACAGTGGTGACTAATTTGCCTCTGAGGGCACATAGAGGTAGCGAGATGGGAAGCAGAGGGGATGGAAATCTTACTACTCTGCAAGAAGTCTTCTCCAGGATTGTGCAGGATGTGACTTCAGACAATTTTTATGTGGCAGGAACTTAATTAACACCTTTGGGGGGCATTATTGCTAATTCTGTGCTAATCCTCCACCAAAGGAATCATTGCGCATGATCTGTAAGCACAGACATTGCTTCCCAAGGTTTTTCAAGATTTCCAACCCTTTCCAGGCTTGAGTGAGTAGGAGCGGTTAATAACTGCTTGGGAGGCAATGGGGACTGGATTTTGTACATTCAGGGAGGGTTGAGCAAGCAGCTGTGCATGGCTGCCCTACCAGGGTTAAGCCACAGCACCCACAAAGCATTTTCAGGTGGGGTTCAGCTGTGTTCCTCTGGCCAGGAGGTGACTCCAGGAGGTTGTGACATTCTCGAGGCTGACCTGGGACAGAGAGACGAGACAGAGCAAGAGGAAAAAGCAGGGATTTATTAAAAGGCCTCAATGGGTACACCTGGGCCACACAAGAGTCCAGCCAGACCACACCCAAGATGCCCCAAAATGGTCACAAAATAAACGCCCGATCACGAGGGCCCACACTTTTATAAGTTCTGGTCCATTAGCATGTTAGAATCAATTGTCTGACCATAGCTTCAGGTTATGAAGCTCCATCCCCCTGGTTTTCCCTTCTCACTTCACCACTGTTTATGTGCTTGGGCCTGAAAGTTGTCCTTGGTATGGAGTTAGAGAAGGAATTGTTTTGTCCATCCACTCTATCAAGAGAACTCAGTAGCGCTTCATATGAACCCTAAAGCTGCCCACTCGAACAGCACGGGATCTAAAAACACAAAACCCGAGCCCCGAGGCGCCAGGTGCCGGCGGGCAGCAGCAGGAGCGGGCAGCAGCAGGAGCGGGCGGCAGCAGCAGGAGCGGGCAGCAGCAGGAGCGGGCCTGCCCCGCACGGTGGCGCTGCGGCACCGAGCGAGCCCCGCCGCGCCGGGCGGGCACCGCGCTCCCGGCAGCGTGGCGGCTGCTCCCCGCCCTCTGTCCATGGACAGTGCAAAGCCTCAGCTGCCGCGGGGGGCGGACAGGACTTCTTGGAGACCCCCAGTTGTTCTCCTAGCTGTGTGGTGGGGATGGGACTTGACTGTGGCCATGGCCGGCTTGAAGGACACCCAGACCGTCCAAGGTGCTGTGGAAGGGCCGGGGTGTCCGGGACATCATGGTTACAATTTGCCGGATGGGTGAAGAGTGAGGAAGAGAGAGAAAAAAAGGAATTAGGAAAATATGACCATACGGGGAGGACAGAAAATGTATCCTAAAATCATGGACTGGGGCCAAGGCACGGTGGGCATGGGAAAGAAGCAGGAAGGGCAAGAGCTGGAATTGTTGAAGAGGGGTTTCCTAAGGCATGGGGGAGAAGCAAATGGTTTTATCCCTCTTCTTCCACCCAAAAACTTTATGCTCTGTGATACTTCTTAGCCAAAACAAAGCGCCAGGGTATTAGTATAGTCTGTAAGGGTTGAGATATTCTCCTCCTCCACAGAACACTGGTGCCCATGCACCCATCCAGGCTGCAGCAGCACAAAATAAGACCAACACAGCTGCAAGTGGGAATGCTTTGAAAGCACCCATTTTTCATTCTCAGAGACTGTGAGTCTTTTTCTTTAAAATTGTAAAACCTTGCTGAAGAGAAACCACATAGATGTTATAATCTGTCTTTCTGCCAGTACTGAATTATTCTTAGTGAGCACTCTTATAGCTTTACTTAGTTACATTTTATATGGCAAATAAATTCACTATCTAATCCATCTTCCAGAAAGCTCTGCAGATGTAGACCTTAAGCTCTCAAAAGCATTTCTTGTCTTCTTGGAGATGATTTGGGCTAAAGTTTAAGCAAAACAAGTACAAAAAATACTAGGTTCATGAGTCTCATAAGTCAGTGTGGACTTTCAATATTGGCAATAGACTGCTGCTGTTTAAGTTCAGTCTGGTGCAATAACTCTAGCTGACATACAGCAATATCTCTAAAAACATTCAGTGTTACAAATGTAGCCAATAGGAGAAGGAGAATCAAAGAAATCAATCCTACTCTGACTGGCAGTTTGGTACTTCTTTGGGGACTCGTCTATTAGCATAGAGATTGTCCTTTCTCTAGTACATGATATACTTCGAAAACTTTGAAAAACCTGAGAATAAGTGGACTTAAAATTGATACACTAAGGAATCAGAGTTTGAAGAGTGATGTGAGAAGTGAAAGCCTGGGATAGAGCCTTCCAGGACAAGCAGACCCAAGGTGATGACTTGAATGACTTACAGAAAGGATGAGGAGCTTAGCAGCTGCAGCAGGAGGGAATGTGCTGTAGGACTCTGCTCCTGGAGCCACTCAGATTTGCTGATTAAAACATGGGGTAACTCAAATGAGGAATGGAACAAAAAAGGGTTGTTCCTTCTCTCTGAGGAATGGAGAGGAGGTTGCATGTGTGGTGGCATTTCCCGGGTGCTCTCAGTGTTCTCAGCAGTGTCTACTTTGTCATAACAGAAGTCTTGTAGCACAATGCTGTGTTCAGCACACTCCTTCCTCCCTCCCTCCCTTCCTTCCCTTTCTGAGCATGAATGAGCAGTAATTCCCCTCTGCTGAAGCCCAGGAGACTCACACAAGCTTTCTTTGGGCGTGTGCAGCTCACTGCAGGGATCTGTGGCCAGCAAGCTGCTGCAGGACCCACAGGGACACCCATGTGCCAGTGCCTGTGTGTCCCAACTGCTGACCGCAGGCCACCTCCACTGGCTGATGCCAGAGATGCTGCTGGTTGCACAGGAATGTGGAGAACTGCCAGAGCTGGGTTCTGTTCCAGATTTCAAGAATGGAGTGTGCTGTGCCCGTTACAGGCTGTTCTTCATCTGCTTATCCCCTCCGAGGTAGCGTGACCCCTTCTGCCCCTACTGTCTCCAGCCTGTCTGTCTCCTCAGGACCTGCGCCTCCTCCCCTCATACCTTTTATCCTTGAATGAACTTATTTCTGTTTGGCATTCAAAGATACTTCCTTTCCCTCCCTGCTTCTCTGTGCCAGTGGGAGAAGTATCAAAAGCAGAGGGCTGAGAGGCTTTCTGGCCTCTGGTCTGTGGCACCCAGGAGTTGAAATAAATTATTGCTGAGAAAGTCCTGCTCTGACGTTGCCTTGTGGAGGAAGTAATGGGTCATTGTTCCCTAGAGATGGCCAATGTTGAGGGCAGGCAGTACCCAGGGCACAGCAGGCCCAGTGCTGGTGTAAAGAATCCACAGAGGAGCTGGATCTGGAGATGTCTCTGGGGAATACACGAGATCTGAGAAAGCAGAGGCTGATACATTTCAAAAGCATTCATGTCATGTGGTGGTGTTTTGAGACCAGAACCTCTACTATTATATCCTACGATGTATAAAACAGTGATCTGCAAAATATTTCCAACTAATTTAGTTCTCAGAAACAGCAGTAACAGCACAATCCTGGCACTGACAAGGAGGTCAAGGCAGGTTACCCACAAGGCAACACTCTGTTCAAATGGTGCCCACTTGGCAAAATTGTAAAGCCACCAAAATCACAGGGATGGCATAAATTGAAGCCTGAGATAGAGGTGGCACCACATGGAGCAAGTTTTGAAGTGCTCACTACAAGTCTGCTGGATAAGCTAGTATCATCATGTTCCTTTTCCTTGATATCCACTAGCAATGAATAAGTAATAGCAATTATTGAAATAAAAAAACCTAACAATTAAACAATGTTTTATTAAGTCATCAAAAAAAGCACATTTTCCCAAGTTGAGTCACCCCAGCATGACTCTCCCTCTGACTAACAAGGTTCTCAGGCCACAGCCCCTGCCACAGCATCCCTGCTCCACTGATCTTTCTGCTGCCTTGCTCATCACTGCTTTATCCTCTGCTGGCTTTCATGGGTAGTGACGACTGCAGCGAGGCTGAGGCAGTGATGTGCCTGCATTTAACACCAAACATGGTGTGCTTTGTGGAGGCCCTTATCACTTGGATGAGCTGCATTTTCTGGGCGTGACTGAGAAAGAAGCAATAGAAAGAAAATAAACCTAGTGCAAGCCTACGTCTGGATACTTCTGTAAGTACAGCACAGCTGGTGACTTCACCAAGGAGACAGGGCAGAGTGGCATCAGTGCAGTTTATTTATCTCCCTCCTGTTCATTTATGGAGAGATGCTCCCCAGCTCAGGATAGTCCTTGTAGGCAAGGCTTAGGGACTTTCCCCACTGTGTACGTTTGTTGCAACTGAGGGAGTTCTTTGTTGTCTAAATTTATCAGCTCTGTGCTGACTTTTCCAGTGTAGATATGAGATTCAGGTGCACTTGGAAGAGACTGAGCCAAAATCTCTCTGCTTCACTTGCAAGCATGAAATAAGGGGAACTACAAGAGTTTTGAGCATTAATGGCTTCAGAGCACCTGCCTCTGGAGAAATGTTTGCATTCCCCAAAGCTGCTGGCTGACGTTTGGAGTTCTAATGATGCCTTTGAATCCCATGCAGCTTTGGCCAGCTTCCAGGCCTCAGTTTGCCCTTGCCCCCATCTTCTCCTTTTCTGAGCCAGCTATGTTCAGTCATTTCCTGAAGCATAGCATCCCCCCACATCCACTCACAGCCCCAGTCTCCATCCCACAGAGCTGGGCTTCCTCTCTGAGCTAGCAGCTTCTCCCCAGCCATCTCTCAGCTGTTGCTGCTGCAGGAGTGAACTGTCCCAGCACCAAGAAGGGCTGCAGGCAGTGATTAGAGGACAGCCCTGGGGACTGGGCAGGAGGAGGGGTGAATTGGCTGAATTCAGAGGCAGGAAGTGCTGGAGAGCTGGGGACAACTGTGCTGATGGGGTGAAATAGAGCCATAGAATCATTTAGGTTGGGAAAAACTTCTAAGATCGAGTCCAGCCAATAACCCAGCACTGCCAAATCTACCACTTAATAATGTCCCTGAGTGCCACATCTACACAGCTTTTAAATACCTTCAGAGATGGTACCATTTTACCATGGTATCCCCACCATTTCCCTAGGCAGCCAATGTTCCAATGCCTGCACACCCTTTCAGGGAAGAAATTTCTCCTAATGTCCAATCTAAACCTCCCCTGGTGCAACTTGAGGCCATTCCCTCTTATCCTGTCATTTGTAACCTGGGAAAGGAAACCAATCCCCCCTGGTTGAGCCCTCCCTTCAGGCAGCTGTAGAGAGGGATGAGGTTCGCCCTGAGCCTCCTTTTTTCCAGGCTGAACACCCCCAGCTCCCTCAGCTGCTTCTCATAAGAACTTGTGCCCCAGACACCCTTGTGCTGTGGGAAATGGTATCAAAGGCATTACTCTAATCCAGACAGATAACATCCACAACCTTTCCCCCATCCACTGAGCTTGTCACCTTGTCACAGGAGGAGATCAGGTTGGTCAAGCAGGACCAGCCTTTTACAAACCCCTGCTGGCTGGGCCTGATCCCTCAGTTGTCCTGAATGGCTTGACTGTCATGAGCCTTCAAAATGATCTGCTCCATGACCTTCCCCAGCACTGAGGTCAGGCTGACAGGCCTGTGATTCCCTGTGTCCTCCCTCCAGGCCTTCTTGTAAATGGATGTCACATTTGCTGAGCTCCAATGCTCTGGGACCTCCCCAGTTTAGCCAGGACTCTGAAAAATGATGTACCATCATTGGAAATATTCCAGCCCAGGTTGGGTGGCCTTTAAGCCATCTGACTAGTGACAGATGTCCCTACTCACGTCAGGGGTGTTGGAACTAAATGTCCTTTAAAGGTCCCTTCTAACCCAAACCATTCTGTGACTTTATGATTCCATGAAAGTGGCTCAGTGAGCACATCTTCCAGCTTCCTCAATATCCAAGATGGGCAGTGAGCATGGCAGTGTATGGTGGCTGTGGAATACTAAGAAGGATTGAGAGGTGCAGGAAGAACAGGAGGTGCTAAGAGCTGTTGGAATAGACAGCCCTCAGGATGGTGGCTGCTGACTTTGTCGGGAACCTGAATGTTCTTTACCTTGAGTGGATTTGGCACACGTTGTTTTTGCATAACAGTTTTTCCCAAATGACCTCTCAGGGTGTTTTCTTTCAGGCCTGAGTCTGGTGGGCTGAGTGCTCTTTAACAGGACCAGCTTTTTAAGGGACAAGATGTACTTTCAACTAATTGCCTCTGTGCTCAGGTTCTCTCTTCATTTCCCAACTCCCTGAGCAGTGCCCTTATCAGGAGGGCAGAGGTACTTGTTAGAGCTTTCAAAGAAATGATAGAGAGAACAGACTGACAGTTACCATCCATAGAGAACACTCTGTTTGAAATAACATCACTAAAGGCCCAGATTACTAATTATGCTTTATTAGTTGCTTGATATGAGTTTTCTGAAGAAGCAGCTTATGTAAAGCCACTGTTTATACTAAATCCACAAGGTGAAGCATTGCTACAAATAGTGTAATCAGATTAAATGTAAAGGTTGTCAGTGGCTACGGAAAATGTAGTCTTTTCTGAAGACAGATAAACCTTATTATTTTTCAACATCTTTTTCCCCATGCAGTGGAAACATCAGTAGCAGTTAAAGATACAGGCACTGGGGCCTCCCTGAAGTGGTGGAAAACCTTGACTGGTGTTAAGGAGATGGCTGGTTACTGAGTATGCTAAATAAGCCCAGCATCTCATAAATAAATTCCTGTCCTTGTATGAATTAGTAGTTTTTTTCCACGAGTGAGAAGTGTACGTCTTCCAATGGCCTGTCACACAATCCCAGGGACTCCTCTTTGTCTGCCTGAGGTCTGGGAGTTATGGAAAGTCTGAATCTCACACCTTTCTCAGGTCTGTTTACCTGTGGAAAATCTTTTTTTCTGTTTACCTGCTTACCTGTGGGCTGCATTCCCTGACTCCTTGTGCATCCCTTATGTTCTCCGCGTGGGTGATCCAGTGGGGCGATAGGAGCAGCATGGCCATAAGGGTGGCTCTGGCTCCCAGGACCTAATGGGAGGTCTTTCCTTCTCCAAGGACATGAGGAATAAGGTGGTGTGGGATGAAGAGCCCTGCTAACAGGCCCTGAAAAGCCCAGCCCTTGTCCCCTGAAGGCTGTTCTCCATCCTTAACTCCATCAAACATGTGCCCCAGCATGTCCCCCTGCTGCCTGCAACAGAAATGAATTTGTCTGCACAGCTTTGAACCAGCTCTCAGATTTCCAGAGCTACTGAGAAACCATTTCTTATCGAATAGATGTACTTATGAAAATAAAACCATTACCCGAATCCCCAAGAGCTGAGACACACATGCACAATTTGAAGTCTGCTGGCTTGTGCGTGATGTGCTTCGCACCTCCACAGAATGTGACTCTGAGCTTGTTTCTGAACCCAGGAAGCTCAAGGGAGTATTTTCTATGACACTATATTCTTGCAACAGCTACATGAACACCCATCCTGGTCTTGGTTAATTCTCTTTCATCCTGCTGCTGAAAATCATTGCTTAAAATACAGTTAAATAAACTCTCTAAACAGACGAATGGAAGAAATAGCTATCCATGATGTCAGCAAAACAAATACTAATAGACAGATATCAAAGGGATACTGCCTTCAGCTACACACTTGAAATACTCCTGACGTCAGTCTGGGGCACATTTTAGCCTCCTGTGCTTTGCATTTAGGAAGCTGAAGTACATTATATATAATTGGTTCCACCTACATAGAATTTGTTGAGGATAAAAGCAACAAGATTGCAGGTTCTCACCACGTCTGTAGGCACAAGACATATTCCTGACACCCCAGCAGCCATCCTGCACCCACAGGGGAGTACAGGCAGGAGCTGATATGATCCCCAGCCACCACCTCCTGGTCCTTCCCCACCTGAACTGCAGACAGGGACAGATTTTGGGGTGTGCATGAGAGGGACCACAGCCCCATACCCACATACCACATAGAGCAGATGACAAGCGGGACAATGTTTTACAACAGCCTGTAGCGACAGGACAAGGGGAATTGGTTTTAACTGAAAGAGGAGAGGTTTAGATTAGATATTGGGAAGAAATTCTGTACTGTGGTGTGGTGAAGCACTGGTTCAGGTTGCCCAGAGAAGCTGTGGATGCCCCATTCCTGGAAATGTTCACAGTCAGGCTGGATATGGCTTTGATCAACTTGGTCTGGTGGGAGGTATATCTCGTCATGGACTAAGGGAGCTTTCAACCAACCCACTCTATGATCCTATCTACTTTCACTCGTATTTTCAGCCCAAGAGCTGAGTGGGTGCTATCCTGAACACTACAGATTGCAAAAGAAGAGAGTGATACTACTGCAAAGGGTTTTTCTTCATAGCTGTCCCACTGCTGATGGCACTGACGTGCTGACTCAGCTGGGTGGCAGAGGGCATTTGCAGTGGACATGGGACTAGGAAAGGAGCAAGCCCAGGAACCTGAATATTTGGATCCCTGTGGGACCTCAGCTGGCACTGGAAAAATATGTTGCAGACACTTCCTCTTTGTAACTGCTGGCTTGATTGTTCTAATTGGAAAACAGGTTAGTCAAAATAAATAATACTGTATTTATAGCTGAACTAATGCAATCCCAACAGGCAGGCCAGGACCCTACAGGAGCTGGTGGGAGGAAAGACCCCAAGATGAGCTCAGTTGTTTGGGGCATGGTGCTAATAATGCCAAGGTTGCAAGTTTGATCCCTGTATGGGTGATTCACTTTACATTTGGACTCAATGATCCTCATGGGTGCCTTCCAACTCAGAATATTCTGTGATTCTGTGAAAGAGAGGTATAGGAGCAGGAGCATGTTGCTAGTCAGGTGGACAGAAGTAGCACAGCTTCTTGGCAAGAGTCTTGCAGCAAAAGGCTTCATCTTGTCCATGAGCTCTGTCTGGCTTGACAGAGCCCCCACGCTCCTAGATCAGGGCATGGACATTTTTGCACCCCTCTGACATCCTGTAAAATTCCAACCCTGATCCAGCAGTAAATCTGTAGCAAGAATTATTGTTCCATTCTGTCTGTGCCCTCCTCGTGGGCAACATCAGCAGGAATCACAAAATCTTACAAGTTTATCTCTCAACTTTAAAGAAGCAAACACTCAGTTCTCTGAGTCAGTCCCTCTAAGTCATTCTCCTAGAGAGGCAGGGGGTGCTGAAGAGTGCTGTAGAGAGATAACATAAAGTCTTCCAGTCTTTCCACTGCTCTGCTGCTCCTCTGGATGTAGAAGGATATTCCACCAGTGTAGTCTCATTTTAATGCACCTCTTCTCTCAGTCCTCTTGCCAGTTGCACTCTTTTCCCAAGAAGAAGGCCTCTCCAAGCTCCCAGCAGCCTTTCTTGGAGAAGACACAAACGAGGTGATTAAGGGAACCCAACTCAGTACACGGACTGAGCAGACAGGCCCTTGTGCTCATGTGCTGTTTCTCCAAGTTATTCTGCAATCCCCAGCAGAAATAACCCCAAAGGCCCACGCCTGCCTCTCACAGCACCCACACCAGCAGAGCCAGCTGCTCCTTCCCTTCCCGTGTCCCTTCCAAGCAGCCACACATGGATGAGCACTCCTACACCCTTTATGCTCTTTAGTGTGGCACTGCAAGAAGAGGAGGAGAACAAAGGACAGCCCTGACCCAGTCACTGAACTGGATGAACTTTTGCTCTGTAGGGATCTCGCATCGCAACTGATTCCAGGCTCTTGCAGACCATCAGGGAAAAGGCTGTGTGTGTGATATGCTGGCACTCTGGTTCTTCACACACCCCAGGAGCTCCCGAACTTTGTGGGAGGCAGCGGGTGGCACAGCTACGTTGGGCCTTTGGAAATCACATCTTTTACCATTAGACTGTATCTAAAAGGAAGCTGGCCTATATCTGAGCACAGCAGGCAGAGGAGGGACAGACAAAATTACATTTGTGCTCCACTTGACCTACTAAATCAAACAAAATTACATTTGTGCTCAATCTGACCTACTAAATCAAACAGCCCAGTGTGAGTGTTGTTATTGTAACATCTTTGCTTCCTACAGAGTTGGACTTTGGAAAAAAAAAAGCATTTTGGAAACCTTCCTGTAGGTCTTACTGAATCTTTTACTTGTCTATTAAAATAAATGTGCTATTTAAGGGCCCAGGCTGGGTCTGGCTTTGTCTTTGGGGAAATTCTGGTTGACCCTCCAGAAGGGCACATTAGCACTGCCCTGTCTGCTGGGGCCATGAACATTCTTGTGTGGATGAGAGCTTGGCTACTGAGTCCTGGGCAGCTGGGGCTCTGCAGAGCCACAGGGCAGATGCCAGACAGATCCACCCATGGCTGTCCCCAGCTGCCCAGCACTGAACTCCTCAGGGCTTCGGTGGCTGCAGCACCTCCTGCCCTCCCACAGGGGCTCATTGCTGCACTGCCAGGTCTCTCATTCTTTAATTAAATCTCTCACATTATATACCTGAAATGAGAATGTTTTATGTGAGGTGAGAATAGTTCACTGAAAGGTCTGCTAAGTGACTGGGGCACTTGCAATGCAGACTTCCAGAATCTCTCCTTTTTATCTCTCATCCCCCACTGGAATAAAATACACTACATAACAGTGTAGGCAGAGCAGGGAAACAACTCTAAAAACCAGAGTCTTGCCATCTGAGAGGGAGCTGCACTAAGCAAGTCAGCAGAAAATGCTGCAGAGAGAAAGGAACTTTGAGATGGAGGCCTTCTTCATGTCCAAACCTTTCATCTCATTCCAGATCAAGTACATCTCTGTTCAAGTTTCAGTATCACTGCTAGGACTGCATGCAAGCAGGTTTTAGCACTTTCAGGGCAATCTGATTCTCAGAGATGCCCTAACTAATGTGGGAAAACTTGGCTGGCAGCTGCTGTGCTACCCATACACCCACTGCTCATTGCAGCTACATGTACACCCACTGCTCGTCACAGCCCAGGGGCCTCTTCCCACTTTCTTTCCAGTATTATTACCTTGAATAATAGAATCATCTTAGGGTCTAACAATCTGAAAAACATCCCTTAATTATCTAAGAGACTGGTTAACCACAGGGACCTGAGCCATCATGATGCCAGTGTGCCTCTCTACTAGGGACGCTCTCACCTTGCTCCCTGGAGATTTTCTAGATGCACTTGCCAGAAGAACAGGCTATATTTTCCAGTGTTAAAGAAGAGGGGGGTGGTCTGTTTTGCCAACAGCAAGCAGCATGCATTCCTCAGCTCCCCACTCTGCTTGCCAGATGATGACAGCGGGCTGACAGACCCCTTGGCTTTCTCTTGCCCTGTCAGACACACTGGAGGGGCTGACACCAGCACTGTCCCCAAGACAGCTGGAGCAGACTGTGCCAGGAGGGATCCTCAGAAACAGAGTGAGGATTTGTGACTGAAACTGAGTCGCTGCCTACTCCAGACAAGCAAACTGTGGCAGAGTGGGTGAATAATTCTTATTAAGTGGAAGGGTATTCACAACACAACCACTAAACCTTTTCCAAGGGTTTATCATCAGCTCTAAAAATAAGCCGCTGCCTACTCAAGTTCTCTCTTGCCTTTGATGACAGCTGAAATATTTGCGGGACTTCAATACCTGTGTCTGCCTCAAAGCATCAAGGGCTATTTAAGGGCCTGGAGGAGCAGCTACAGAAATGCAAACTACTGCCGAGCTGGGTGGATTCGGCTGAGCTGGCTCTGGCTTTGTGCAGAGCTGGAGCAGGGCAGCACAGCCTTAGAGCAGGCAGGCTGCTCCCAGCCCAGGTATCTTTTATTTAAATTTCAAGGACATTGTCCACAGCAGAGGGCTTGGGCACCAAGCCAGTGGAAAACTCCTGGGATATTTGCTTATACCAACAATATGCCCTAGTTTAGGATGTTTCTTAGGAGAGTTACACACCAGGCAGGCACTGCAAAACACATTGACCAGAACTAAGGCCCTAGCACTGATTCTGGGGTCAATACTTTCCTACCATCCGTGGAATTAAAACATCCTGCCATTACTTAACCCTGCCCCACCTCCTTGTGCTGAGCCTTGACGGTCCCTAAAGGAAACTTCCAATGTAGTGAAGGACTATAAATAGGAAAAATGAACCCTGATGTGTGTTTTGACAGAGATATTGGAAGAAGAATAATTTTTAAAATAGGAAATACAAAATAAGATTGGAAAAAATATGATATCCAGGCTAGAAAAAGACATAGTTCCCTTGGTACAGGAGCAGTGCTGTTATAAAATCCTGAACTTTCTGAGAAGCTTGGGAGGGTAGTGGTGTGAGGGAGACGTCCTTGGGATTTGGGAAAGTCACTGATACTTGGAAGGGAGCTTTTTTCCATCTTCAGCTTTCAGACATGGTTTTCACTCAAGAGTGAAAATCCCTGAAGAAAACCTGTTATGAAAAGTTTAAAAGAGACAACTAGTTGAAATAATTATTTGGGTCTTCTTCTTTACCCTTCCAACACCATGCATGAGAAACTTGATGACCTTTGAGACTCCTGAATGTGGCATGGGTTTGGTTCAGAAATTGCTGGAGAAAGAGCACAGAGGGAAGGCTGTGGGTAAGGCACAAAAACTGGGGTAAAGCTTTTTCAAGGATGGTCTCTCAGATGAGGAAATCTGCCTTGCAGAGAGCAGGAGGTGCAGAGGGTGAGGAGAGGATCCTGTGGAGACCACTAGGGCAGCAGCTGGAAACCCAGCACATCTCTGCAGGCTGAGAGCACAAACCCACCCTCTCTGAAGCTACAGAATCCCATCTGCTTGTCTCATCAGACTCCCAAGTTCAGCACTTCCTGCCAGCCCTATGCCACTGCTGGATTTCGTTATTACTTCTATGGTAAATGTCAGGTAGAGAAGTAAACAACTTTATCTCTAGTTTCCCAGCCTTCAAAGCTCTGGGAAATGTCCTTCTGCCCCAGGGCATGGCAGGCAGCAGAAGTGACAAGGGGACAGGGTCCTGAGACCCTGGCACAAGGGAACCACAGGCAAGGATGATGAACAGCGACACTTCCTTGAATGTCCCAGCTAATCCAACCTGTTACTAGGAACAGGAATGCCAACTATCAGGGTTTTCATCCTAAATTCCATTTAGGGATTTTTGAAAGATGAGACTGTCATCTAGAAAAGTGAGAATTTTCTATAGAAAACCAGTCACTTTCGCTGCCTCCAAGATCTCAACAATAAATACAGCCTGCAGCCTTTGCAACATGGTCTGCCAAAAGGAATTTACAGGGCTTCTCCCTGAGATGGAAGACAGGGATGAGGAGCAGAATGAAGCCCCTGGATTTCAAAGGGAAATGTTTGGTTATCCTGACCTGCTACACCATTTAGACATGAGTCTATGGAGCAGGACAGGATTCATCCAAGGGTACTGGGTGACCTGGCTCAAGTGTTCATCAAGCCACTTTCCATCAGGGGATAGGTTTAAATTAAATATTAGGAAGAAATTCTTTACTGTGGGAGTGGTGAGGCACTGGAACAGGTTGCCCCAGAGAAGCTGTGGATGGTCCATCTCCAAAAGTGTTAAGACCAGTCTGAACAAAGCTTGGAGGAATCTGGTCTTGTGGAAGGTGTCCCTACCCATGGCAAGGAGGATAAAACTAGATTATGTTTATGGTGCCTTCCAACCCAATAAATTCTACAGTTTTATCATTTATCAGCAGTCCTGGCTCAGTGGGGATGTCTCAGTTGACTGGAGGTCAGCAAAAGTGACGCCCATCTGTAAGAAGGGCTGGAAGAAGGATTCAGGGAACTCCAGGCCTGTCAGCCTGACCTTGGTGCCAGAAAAGGTCATGGAGCAGATGATGTTGAGTGACATCATGCAGCACATGCAAGACAATGAGGGGACCACGCCCAGCCAGCATGGGTGTGTAAAAAGCAGCTTGGGCTCAATCAACCTGATCTTCTTCTGTGACAAGGTGTCAGGCTTAGCAGACAAGGGAGAGGCTGTGGCTGTTGTCTACCTGGACTTTAGTAAAGCATTTGAAGCCATTTTCCACAGCATTCTCCTGGAGAAACTGGACTGATCATGGCTTGAATGTGTGCACAAAAGGCTGTCAAAGATAGGACCAATGTCCAACATCATAATCCCACCTACAAATTAGAAAGTGCAGTTTGCTTGTCTCTGCTTGAATTAATACAAGGTAATTAGCACATCCAGGCACCAGCTGGAGGGATAAATTACAGGAGCTGATTTCCCAAACAAGCCACGGCAGGCACACGTCTCAGGTTGGGGCTGGATTCCAGCCAAGCGAGGAAGTGGCACTACTGCCATTGACTGTGGGGAAATAACAAGTACAATTTTCTGTAACTGTTTATAAAAATGATAGCAAGATTTTTTTTTGTTTCAATAATTGGAATGAGCTCTCTTGACTTTGCCTGAAACTGTTAGATGTGTAACAGCTTAAAGTGAAGAGGTTTTGCCATAACTTTTTGTGATTATAACTGAATGTCACTTTATTTCTTCATCAGGGGACAACTGGAAGGGGAGAAATACCACATTTTGAATTATCACTGGAGACAGAGGTGCTGACAACTGTGCTCAGGTTTTTAGTGCCTAATTAGCAGCATGCTGGAACTACACCTCCTCTCATTACTCCTGATTACAGCCTCACTACATTTTGTAAAAAAAAATAGTGCGATGTTGATAACACACTTTCCCCAAAGTTTATGTCTGAGGGTTTTTTTGTTGCTGCCAAGCTGTTCAGTTCCCCTGGGGGCACAAGAGCTTGTATATTGACAAGGAAAAGGGAAGGGGGTGCTGGGGAGCCATACCTCCCCAAGGGGTTGGTGCAGCTGTGCCAGGGGAGCCTATGGAGCAGCAGCTGGAGAAGCAGCTGCCACCAAAGGCAGGAGCAGCAGCACCCTCTGCTCAGCAAGTGGCTGGGAAAACTCAATTTCTCTTCATTGAAAATCAGTGTGTCAAACCAGACTGTTGTTTGGATCAATGGTTAACAACTCACTCCCCATCAGAAGCACAAAACACAACTTCCCAGGGGTCCATCCTGATGCCACTCATTAATTGTGGACAGAAAACCAGAAATTCTCAGGGCTGCCACGTGTTCTTGGCGAGGCACAAAGCAGCCCTGCAAGCATGGTTTGTCACTGCAGAACTGAGGAGTTCTGGACTCGCTGTTAAATCCAGCAGCAGGAAGACAGCTGAGGGCAGGAAAGGTGTTGTAACATGGTTAGTTTTATCCCAGCGTTTCCTTCTTGCCTTATCTGGCAGCTGCGGGGTTTCAAGGTGACGCATTTTGGGGAAGCTGCCCTGTCCTGAGGCTGGGGGTCACAGCAAGGCAGCTGGAGCACTGCACCCCACTGCCGCCACCCTGGGACCCCCCTCATGCCCCCAGCTCCACTCCAGCTCAATGTGTCTGCTGTGCAGGACGGAAAATTAAAATGGCAATGCATTACATGCAGCTGAGAATGAGGAATCCTATGGCAAACAGTAATTAACGCCTCCTGCCACAGACAATTATTACTGTGGTTTCCCTTCTCCAGCATTACAGAGACCCAGCCCCACTAGACTTAGGCTGTATAAACTGGTGGAAATAGCCTGACTCCCCTACAATTTCAGGATACCACAGTAACTCACTGGGAGATATAAATGGTTATGAGCAGAGCAAATTTAAAATTAGAAAATGAGAAAAAAATATTAGCACCAGATACAGTACCTCAGACAATATACAGGTGTTCCAAGGGTAGTTTTTATTAAGGAGATCATGAAGTCATCTTTCCAATGCTTTTAGTTTACAAATTACTAAATCTTAAGCAGAGCCCTCATGTTACTCATAAATGGAGATGAAGAAAAAGGTATTGTGACTTTGCTAGGAAAATGAAGCTGATGTGGCTGACCAAGCCAAGGTACAGATAACGATGAGGAGCAGACCTCTGACAGGTAGGAGGTCTTGGAACTGAACTGTGTAGCTTTGTATAGTCCAACAAAAGCACTGCACAGGAGCTTCCAGGCTGAAAACAGAGTAAGTGGGGTAAATGCCCCCTCTGGCAAGCAGCATTGCCCAGTCTCTGGTGAAGGTTATTCCCATGTTACATGGACTGCCTGGAGCCTGTGAGTCTGCAGATCTCATGAAAGACAGAATTCATGAGTCACAACTTAAATTCTGGGTTTGGGGGTTAGGTTTGAATCTGCAGCAGAAACATTCTGCTGCTGAGCCCGGGTAGGGAGAGGCCAAGAACTTCCAGTCTGAATGCAAAGGAGACAAGTCTCAGATGAGAGAAGTCCCAGAGGAGAGGGGAGAGAGTAAGAGGACAGCAGGACTGGAGCTGGTGGGATGAGTTAGGCTGGGAGCTGAGGCTGAGAGAGGCTGAGGGAGGAACAGAGAGAAGAATCCTGTGGGCGCATACATCTGCCCTGAGAGGGAGAGTTCAGAGGTGGGGAGCAGGTCATATGGAAAATGAGACTTTTACACACAAAGAAATTGGGACAGTCTGGGAGAGTGAGGTGGGGGCAAACATAGGGAAGGAGAGATTAGTCATATCGAGGGGGGAGGAAATCTCTGGTTCAAACTGACCATATACAAGGTCACATGAAAATTCCGAAGGCAGATGAACAGAAGGGTACTGAGCTAAAATAAGTTGCCTTGTAAGGAAACCAGCAAGAGGCACCTTAAATGAGGAGACATTTACCACTTAGAGGTGTCCCCCAGGAGCAGGATGAAATTTATAGCTCTGTGGCACACCAGGGGTCACATTAAATAATAATAGCTCTTTGATTTTAAAACATAGAAGATGAAAGCCAGGCTATTCTCTGTGGTACACAGTGGGAGGATGATTGATCATCATAATAAATTGAAGAGGGAGAAACTCAGACTTGCAAGGAGAAACTTTCACAGCAAGCGCAGTGAAGCAGTGACACAGGATGCCCAGAGAGGCTGTACCATCTCTGCCTTGGGCATTTTCAAGACCGAAATGGACAAAGCCCTGAGCAACCTGGCATAACCAGAGACACTGTTTGAACACAAATTTGGGAAGGGAATAGCCCCTGCTCTTTCACTAACCAATTTTAATTCATCACAGTGAAAAGCAAACAAGAGTATGGCATAGAAAGATAATTCCAAAAACTTGCCATGGGCAGACATGAAAAAATAGGGTTAAGTGGGAAACAATCTCCTCTAGCCTGGGGAGTCAGAAGATCACTCCAAGTTCACCTATTTTCTTCAAAAGTCTCTGTGACACTCCCTTGCTGTCGCATATAATTTTTTTTATACCAAAGTCATCAGAAGCTAACCTTCCTATTTTTCGCTTTACTAGTTCAAATGTCCATTTCCAGTACATATCCAAAGTTTTCAGTTCTTCTAGGTACAGATAAATTATCAGCATAATAAATCACCTCTGCTTCTCCCTGCTGTCTTTCAGAGAAATCCAGAAATCTACAAAGTCAAGCATGCAAAGGGAGCAAAGGAAGGAAGGCAGCTCAATCCAGCCTCTTAGTGCATGCACATTATCAGGCTTATCAAATGCTTTGGCTGAGGTCACTGTACCTTGTGGAGAACTTAAGCACAGCAGACTCAAGGTATTTGTGTTGTCTAAAACCTTCCTGACTACCCTGTAGTGCTCCTGAAATCTGGACTCCCCATAAACCTGTCCGATGAGTCGGCAGGAAAGTGAATGGATCTCTGTCTTCACTCTGCAGCTGTTTCACCAAAAACTGGTGAACTGCATTCTCATTTCAGTTTTCACAAATCAACCATTTCTAACAAAATTTTCTTTGCTGGAATGTTCCTTCCCAGTTATAGCTCTGAAGACACAAGTGCACAAACACAACAGGAGCAGACACTTTTCAGAAAAAGCCATATGGATTTTACCCTGGTCCTTAGTGGTTTGATGATCTCCAACCCATCAAGACTCGGGGAGAGATGGATGGGCTTTGAGGAAGTTGAGACACATTCTGTTGGTGCTCTGAAGACCAGGAATAGCACAGTGGATCCGAGTCAGTGCCCAACTGGGGTGTTGTGTTTGCTGTGAGAAGTGCCACTTGGTAGGTGGCCCACTGCACCCCAACAAGTTGGAAATCCTTCCACACTCCCTTCTGCAATCCCATTGTTTTCCCAAGCAAATTGCTGGATTTTATTTTGATGTGGAAAGAGAAACATGTTTCAACAGAATCAGATCTCTGTTTCTCAGAAAGCTGCTCTTGCAGCCCTGCTCTTAAATGCACATATCACTGACACGAATGCAATTGCTTTTCCTCACAACAGCACTCAAAGACAAAAAATCCCTAATACAGCATAAGTCATGAGCAGAATTCCTCATGACATCGAGTATTTAGTACATGCACATGGCACTGCCTTGGCAGGACTGGTTTAATGTGTATGAATTCTACAGCAGAGTGCAATGTTTGTCCTTCCACAAAGCCACCAGAGTCAGTCCTGGAGCCCAGGTCCCAGGGTATCCTGTGGTGGGACCACTGCTCTTCTCAGCTACAACCACAATGTTTCAGTCTGCCTTTGCTCTTCAGCAACATGGGGCAACAGGAGTGGCTGTTTCTATTATCCATAGTGGCCACTATTCCTTGTGGTTTAAGAGTCCTAATCCAGCGACAGAAACATCAGATTTAGGTTTTAACCTCAGGGCACAGCAGAGGCATAGGGGTAGGCACATGTTTACAT
Source organism: Thryothorus ludovicianus (assembly GCA_013397245.1). Taxonomy (NCBI): domain Eukaryota; kingdom Metazoa; phylum Chordata; class Aves; order Passeriformes; family Certhiidae; genus Thryothorus; species Thryothorus ludovicianus. The sequence goes on from VZTB01009277.1 coordinate 482,943, forward strand.
CCAGCAACCAAAGAGTGACTCACAAAACAAAAAATCCAAACCTCCCAGTCAGGTGGCCATTCTGTAGCTTGGAATAGCACTTTATTAGTCAACATCATCATCAATGTTTATTTCAGTATTTTATGAAAGATATAGTTTCACAAAACAGTATGTATATATTACATAACTTTGTAATTTAGTTTATAACATATTCTAGGAGGGGGCTGTTCTTCTCAAATAGCTTCTCAAATGATCAAAACAAAAAAAATTCACGTCAACAGTATAAGAAAACAGACTATGCACAATTTTCCAAGGCTTATTAATTCAGTATTGAAGATTTAAAATTCTATATGGGGTAAGTCAGCTATTACTGATGTGAATAAAGTAATTGTAACCATGTTTGGCTGCATACTTCACTCAGTTTTAGGCTGAAACTTACTTATGTGGATTTATAAAAGTATCCAAATTTACTGCAAATGTTTTCTCCAAGCCCTAAATGATATCTAAACAAGACTAACGTTCTGGAGAAAGAATAATTCAATCAACTGAGCACAGTAAAGTTATGAGCAAAGACTGCTTTCAAAAGCCTCTTTAAAGCTGAACCACTTTTTCACACATAACCTGTGAAAGCTTCACTGTGGATGTTGGTAATTTTGTATGAATGGTATTAATCATCCATAAACACAAACTTTTGCTTGCACAGGTTTAAACACGCCACGCTTAGGATACCCCTAAAGCTTTGACCATTGCTACTAGCTCCAGTAATTTTAAGAAAACAAGGACTTTTATAATGTGAAACTTCTTTTTCATCACCAGGCACAAAATGGATTCTTTACCTTATGTAAAACTACTGAAAATTTCTATTAATAAGTCAAGCCAAAATTGCCAATTCTGTATAAAAAGTTGAACTTCCATCTCTGTATTAGGCATCCACATTGTAATGACCTTTCCAAAGACACTGAGATTACGTAGCTCCTTTTCATTTCAGGGGACTTTTACTGTTGACACTGAAAAAATATGCAGAAGACAAGCAGGATTTAAAATCATATTGAAACAATTAGTTTCAGGCACTTACATTTCAGCAGTTTTTGTTTTTAAATATGTAGCCTGATTTCCCATATAAAAGTAGCAGTTTGAAAACATCCACATTTAGATACCACACTTCAAGCATTTGCACTTCTACATTCAGCTTACGTTTGCACGAATATGTCAAAATGTTATTTTTAATTCCTCCTCACACTTCAGGAGAAACATTCAAGAACTGACAGATTTGTGGAAAAAAAGCCCTCAAGTTGGCCATTAGCAAGGAAGTCAGTGATTTACATATAATTATCTAGACATCCACAACAGAGCAAACAGCCAAATAAATGGAACGCTAATGTGACAGCTGAATTCTAATCTCCACATCTTCCTTAATGTAATTTAAAAAATAACAGCAACAATGGGAAACCAGCCTTGATACAAGGAGACTTAGAATTTTAATTCACCAAATTTAATCATCTGTAAGAAGGACTCCAGTAAAATAATTTTCAATGAAAAGCGCCTCAAGCCTCCAAAATTACTATAGACCTCACCTGCAGAAGAGAAAAAATACTTCATTCCTTTTCATTTCACCAGAAAAGGTAAGTCATCTGCACTGAATCAGCACATCAGATAATGCTCAGAGGGAGATGTTGCTTTTTGAGGGTCCACATGCTCTTATGGAGCACTTGAAAGGTTCACTCTCTGAGATATTCAAGGCCATGAATTTTCATCACTCCTTGCTTCCACATGAATTATGCCTTTTTTTTTTTTACATGATCTGTTTTCCTCGTCAACAAAAATATTTAAAATGCGTAACTCCTATTAAATTTAATGATTAACTGGATTTTTTGTAACCTTCCTGTGTGCTGGCCCCTACAATCTTACCCAAATCTGGAGGGAACTAAACAAAAAAACCCACCGCTCACCTCTGAGTACTTAGGTAAACAGCCACAAAACATCAGGAAATGTTTTCTGTGCGTGCCCAGCCAGGAATGGAAATTGGAGTCAGATCATGGTTTAATGAGATAATCGCCATGGGCTAAACTGCCCCTCAGTTTAAAAACCACCAAACTGAGCAAGTTGGAACAAGATGTCTTGACTATGAGAACCACTGAGCATACGCTAAAACCCTTGAAGCTGCTGTGCCTGTTGCACACAAGACCAAGAGCAGGCAAACAGCTCAGGCAGCTTTCTATCCCAGCTTACCACTAATTTTGCAAGAAGTGTTTTATAAGATGAAATTTTTATCGCATTTCACGTAGGTGGCTGCAACACGAGAATGTAGCAGGACAAGTGCCAGGCAGGACAGATCTCCTGAGGTTTGTGGCAGCTGTTTGAAGCACATTTTCTTAATGGAAAACACTGAAGTGGGACTGGATTACTCAGGACTCAGTATCCCCACATAAATCCAAGATTTATCTTTTTGTTAGGGAGACACTTGGCAGCTGTGCTCTCACATTCTCCCTTCTCAGGTTCCAAAATGGAAGTTGGCATTTGTACACTTGGAGACAAATATTGCTGTGCTCTAACTATTATCCCAGGTAGCTTCCTTATGGAAGTTTCCAGTTGAACACACAGCTGTGTCTTCGTGTGTAGATGTCTCTGACATACACCAAAAACACCAGGAGATTTTGGACACGCAGACTCACAGTGCAGGCTGATAATTGGTGCAACAGACTGCCCCATCAGCCAGCCTGTCACTGTTTTTAGAGATTTCAAGGCTCTGGGGCTTTTTTCATCTCACTATAATAATCCTTATTAACAAGTTTTTGATATGCTATTATTTTTTAAATTTACCAAATTTATCCAAAAGCAGCATTTTACTACTTCATATTCTACAAAAGTTTTCTTTACTTGCTGAAACACAAAATTACCATGCATTCTACTTTTATTAAATGGCCAAGTTATTTTTCAATGTCCTTTTTTTACTCCCACAAATATACATTACATTGCACACAATCCAATAATGAATAAAGACAAAAGACAACTTAGGAACTATAGTAATTTTTGTCTCTTTCCTCCTTTGGTGAATTATGAATTATTCTACATGCAAAATATGGGGAAAAAGAGGCTAATTGGTATTTAGGTATGTATGTGGAACACACTTCTTAATCTCAACCTGTAGTACCCCCCTTTAATATTCTCATTTAGGAAAAGTTACTAGAATTAAAAACAAACACCACCCCCCCCCCCCCCAAAAAAAAACCAAACCCAAGAAAGAGTGACTACATACCCTATATATTTAAATTGTAAAATTTACAATTTAAAATTGTTCATCTCTCTTTTATAAAAAAAAGGAATGAAAAAGAGCAGAGGTGAGTCTCAGTTTTGCACATGCAGCAAGTAGAGCCCTGATGAATGCAGGTTTTCTCCCAATATTCACTGAGGGTTCTTGGTGGCTGCTCTGCAAATTTTGGGTCCTGTTAGACGCGGATTAACAATTACAGTGACACCTCTTTGGCATCAAGCTCCTAACAGGTCTTCTCTTAACCTGCTTCTGACAGACCCCTGTGTAACAGTGCCATGCCATGCCATGAAACTCTAACTCAAAAATAACCTAAAAGGCATCTTCTGTAAAAGAGAGATTTTGTTTTTCCAAATGTTTCTGATTATGCAGCAATCTTAGGGAGAAACACTGCATGCCCTACACAGTCTCCTCAAAAAGAGCAGGAAAAGGGTACACCAAGGTTGCATTTGTTTAATCTCATGATTCCAATTTTCTTTTTTATATTAAAGAGTACTTTCACCACAGAGACATGACAATTTAGAAAACAGAAAGCATCAGATATTTTCAGTGCAAATACCTTATATTTCATCTCTGACATAGAACTGTGATTTACCAAACATCATCTGAGGCCGTGTATCAGCAATCTTCCCTGACATGGAAGATGCAGAGAAGATGGATGTGACATAACATTGGGATAATGAGCCTCCAGAAAGCCAAATAAATGTGCAAGCCTGGAAATAGGCAACTCGAGCTGAATGTTGTTAGCACATCTTGTAAGAGCTGATCATGGCAGCCACCGCAATGAAGCAACACTCAGTGAAACAGAGTTCAAACAAGCTAACAATCACACCTCAAAGCAGCTGAGGCACATCAAGCTGTGTTGTGATGTGATGACACACAAATTCAGCTGATGAACTCGACAGCAGAGGCATCCCTAGACACTGAATCTCTTAATAATACAGCATGCTAATAAAATATTTTGAGACCTTCACTATTTTTTTTCTAAAATCAGTTACAGAAAATACACAAATGGGTCCTAGTGAAGAGTCAGAAAATCTTTGTAGCTCAGAACACTAAAATATTACACTCCATATATGCATAAATTGTTTCTGGAGGAGCATTCATTAATACAATCATATCAACCTTAAAAATCTGTGTACAGACAGAAATTTCAAATAGGTTGAAATAGCAAATCAAACACACGAAGGCATGAAAAAGCCTAGAATGGTATGATGTTTTGAGCACCCCCTAAATTCTCCAAATACCAAAAATCTGCACTAAATACAATATTTTGTCTTTTGGGTGAATGCTGCTTTCATATCTGTTGTGTCAGTAAATAATTGTAAAGCTAATTCTTCTCTATTTCCAGATAGATTCCTGCTGTGCATTCTCTCTCCTAGATTATACAACCTGCGGAATGCAGATCAAAGACAGGACTCACAATCCTTCCATAATTAAAGTTCCCTAATGATGCCAACATGGGTTCCATAACAAAGACCTGGGTACAAAGTATCTTGCTCTCTTTCTGAGCCCTTACAATCTCTTATGCAGGCAGCAATCACAAGCCACTAGAGAGAAAGAAAGAATATAATTTATCTGTACTTTTATTAAGCAACCCAAATATATTACTAAGATGTTATTATTTGTTTCAAAATTAGCGATATCTACAATCTTCCTTATATTTCCAACACATTTTCATAGAAGTTCCCCAAAGAATAAATTTTAACAAGGACCAAAGGAAGTTCATTACTGCCTGACCACACTCTTATCATTAAAACTGGAAACAATGGATTTCAGGGATGTCTGTATTTAAGAGATGAAGCTTGTGTTTGTTCGCATGATAGTTGACTTGCACAGCTCATTTATACCAATCAATCAGTGGCAAAGCTGCTGCAAAGTGAACCACTCTTGAATATAGATTATGTAGAATATTAATTCAGTAGTAATTGAGTACTTGGAGGCTCACAGGTAAAGAGACTAATGTATTATACATTTCACATTATGCTGTGAGAGGTTAGAGGACTTTGAAGCCTTACAAGACCAAAACCATTAATAGTGCATATTGTACTGTAAGAGAGAAAAAACCCCTGAACTTCTAAGACACACAAACTTAGGATAAACTCGGATAAATGTGGGGGAAGAGTGGAAACCTTACACAGTAAAGGCGCTTTTTAGAAGCAAACAATACCTGCACTGTTTAAATGTATAGAAAAGTCACAAAAGTATTGTCAGTATTACACTGCAGTACTCAGATCATGAACACAGTCTAAAATGTTTTCTTTTAGAGATAAAGGAAACCAAAGAGGTGGTTTCATTTATGAATACACTTTCAAGAAACTGCTCTCAGACAACTTTAAAAACCCAAAACCAATGCCAAAAGGAAAACAAAAAACCAAACCCACAAACGCAAGCCAACAAACCATCACCCTGTTCCACAGGGAACAAGCCAGGATGTCCCACCCAGCTTCAGGCTGCTGCTCCAGGATTACAGACCTGTGGATCTTCCATTAATCTGCCAGCCCTATGCAGATGTCACAGACTGTGGTGGGAGATCTGAAGTGTGCCACCACCATCTGAATGCCACCTAAGGAGATGCAATCTGATTTATGACTGAATTCTGAAAACACCACGATTTAACCATTCATACTTGTACCTCCACACCTAGAAGTCACCATTTCTAGGCAAGGAAAGGCTACAGATGCAGCTGTCGCAACTACGAGTATGGCAGGGTCTGAAGGGTTTGTGAAACCTCAAGTTCATTTACTTGCATTACAGAAGAGTGGACTCCCAAGTGAAGAATGATCCCAGATGGTCCATGGATACTGTAAACAGCTACAGCTTGTATTTCTGATGCTGGACTCTGGTCCTTTGTCAGTCTCTCACATGTTAATGCTGCAAATACTCCCATTTTTCTTTCCTTCTGTTCTCCCTCCCACAAGGTGGCGGCCCAAAAAGTACCTTGGGTAACCTGGACACGTATTTTGTGGCAAGGTACTTTTTAAGGGAGAAGTCCAGGAAGAACAGTATTTAAAGCTCCCTTCTCTTCCACCTCAGAGATCACAAACTTCCCATAAACTACTCCTAGAGAAGCACAAACTTCCCATAAACTACTCCTAGAGAAGCACATCATCCAAAACACGGCTGCCATCCGATGATTTCCCTAACAACACACCGAGTAAGATACTTACTGCAGTGTATTTAAACACTCTTCTCTGCCCAGGGCTCAGGGCAGTTGGCTTAATACAGCAAGTTCCACATGGTTTTTTTGTTTGAAAACATTATAAAGTACAGAAGACAGCTGACCGACCATCTGGGCTCCACAAAGGATACAGTATGTATCTTTAGAGAACATAACTTTATTTAATAGAAGTTTTTTGCTCCAATATACAAAATAAGGGACTGCAATCCCAATTAACATTTACATAGTTACACAGCAAATAAATTCCACCATTTACAACAACTGACAACTTTCCCACACTCCTCACTGTATTACAGTTAAGAAAAAAATCCTATGTTTCACATACCAATCAGTTATATTTCGTATTTCTGTCTCTTTTAATTCTGTTTTAAGTTGCAGTTTAATTAAGAACTAACAATTATTTCAGCTGCGCTAAAAGAAAAACAAAATATATAATTTGGAATACTATCTCAAAACCCCTATACAAAATAAAAGTCAGTATCTTATAAAAATACATAGCAGGAGAGAAACCAGTGAAACAACAAAAATGTTTTTAATTTTGTTAAGGTGTAAAACATTTATCAACTACCCTCAGCTTTTAACTGCATTAAAACAAAAGAAAAAAAAAAGAAAAAGAAGAGAAAAAGAGAAAAAAGAGAAAAAGAAAAAACCCCAAATAAATTAGCAAAAGGTAATACGACAGTTCTTTTGCAATACTGTACCTTTAGTATGCAAAGGACTTAAGCCTTCTAACATGCACCATTATCCAACTGATTTACCCCTTTAACCCTTTTTCTACTGAAAGCCGAAAATAGATGCTAACATTATTTGAATCCTTTCAGAAAAATCCAATCAAATTGTTCTGCACCTCCCACGATATTCAGGCTTTACTTTACAATGCTGGTAGTTTAATCATGATACATAATCTTCTATAAAAGAATCCTGGCCAAACCAAGGTGTTAGAAACTCTGCATCTTACAAAAGTGATTTGTTATAGTTATGACAGTTGCTAAATAGCCCAATTTATTCAGTGACCCTGTTAAAGATTTGTTCAACTGAGTGAATAGGTGAAGTCATTTCCTGAGCTAAAGGATACAGGTAAGTAAATAGTCAGTTATAGCAGCAGACAGGAGACATTCTTTTAAAAGTTGTAACAGTATCAATAAAACAACCTTAGAAAATTACAATAATGTAAAAATCACTAGCTGACAAGGGAGTGACAAGGACATCCAAGACCTGATTGCCATGATCTGGAATGCACATCCAATGACCTTCCGGAAATTACATTCAGCTACTGTCAGACAATGTACTCCTAAGTGAAGAATGTCAAATAGTTCACATTTCTTACAGATCAGGTGTTTTGTCAAGATTTAATTCTTAATGCTGTTTCATATATCTAAAGCAAGGTAAACTGCTTAGTTTCAAAAATTTCCACTACACAGGACTTAAATATTATTACTTTTACAGGAATGTGGTATCTTCAGTCTCATGAAATTCCAAACCTATTTATTCTTATTACTCAGACTTAATTTAATGTTTAACAGAAGTTATTCTACTTTTAGGAGAGGAAATAACATTCTTAAAATTGTTTACTTTGATCCAAATCATTCTAATTTACCTAGAGTATGAACCATTAACAAATCATCAAAGAACTACAAGACTGGTATACCACCACTGCACCAACGTTTTCTTATGATTTAAGTCTTTTACATAATAGTTTCATCACTTTTTTCATCCATTAATGGGAAGAGTCTATTCTGATTTAACTAAATAAAGTACCTGAGTTAGATACCAGTTCCTCCAGAAGGAAATCTCTCTTTTGTGTTATGAATTTTTTTTCAGATATTGTAGGCGTCATTTTTATAATTTTTATTGCCTCTCCTTTAATATTTAAACATAAGTAGTTTAAATTCAAATGAATATATAAAATTTCCAATACTAGTTAGAATAAAGGACAATACACAAGATCCTAAGTTACAATAATTTATAAATAAAAATAAACTATAACAAACCAAATCTTTCCCCATACGGAGATGAAAAGCCATAATCTTGACTGATTGATCCCGATCACACATTATAAATAATGTAAGCTTCTCCAGAGAAGCAAAGCATCCTTGCCTCCCTGACACCAGTTTACACCCTCAGTTAAACCACTCCCATCAAGAAGGCAATTGAGTTGGGCCCAGACATAACTTCTTGCTTACATGTTAACCCTCCAAACCTCATTCTTTCAAACTTAAGCACAGGGAATCCTTTACCTTTCATAAACAAAGTCTGTATAAAATACAGATTTCTAACACTCCTAACTACACCAGTCTGACTCAAAGGCCCCTGAAGTCCATGGAAGGCTTCAATGGGCTTTGACCTAGGACCACAGAGATGGTATTCCCCAAAGGAAAGCTCCTGCAAGAGCAGCTGGTATCTCTCTTTTTGCTTAAGGGATGCAGTGGAGATGTGTAGTCAGCATGATACCTGAGCAAATAAAACAAAAATGATACAACGGTTTTAAGAACCCCCAAACTCTTTACTTAGTTGTGTGCAAACTGTGCTATTGCCCCTAGAGCTCCCTGCTTTCCTTCTCTTCAGTGCTTGCTCCATTCCAGGACAGAGAAGATGTGAGACACAAAAATCTCTCTCCACCACAGCTCCCCCTCAGTCCCGAGACTGATAGAAGAGGATGTAACCAGACTCAGAGTTCTTGGAGATGTCTGATGTCAACCCGTAGAATTCTTCAATAGCTTGTGCATCAATTTTCTGGATGTAAAAACACAAAAAATTGAAGTAGAAATGTCTTGCATAATATACACATAAAATTAGGTTCCACACTAAAAGTTATTGTCAAACCAAATTAACTTCCACATAACTACATAAAATAATAAAAATCAAAATAATTCTTACACTTGTTCTGTTGCAGCTTCACCTCAGCCATCAGCTGCACAGAGGGTAGCAGCCATGGCTGTTTTATACATAAATTTTTAAGTGTTATTGTAAGTATTGCATTAAGTTCCTATGTATTGTAAGCTAAACCCCAATTTATCTATATTATTATTTGTCTTCTTGCCACAGAATAGTTTATTAAACAATGGTGAAAAACAGTGGTCATAAAGAAAAGAGGTCCTTCTAAAAGCCTAAATGCAATTCAAAGTGTTGTGCAGTCAAACTGTAAGGCACAGCTCTGCACACACAGTTATTGCTCATTTAGACTGGGGTTGAAGCCTCTTTTCATAGGCACACCAGTCACTCTACTTTAAATAATCATATCCACAAGGGGGATGCCTGTGCTCTGGTTGGGCTTACCTCAACAATATCATCATCAAACAGCAACCAAAAATCATGACTCTTCACTATTGCAATATAATGTCCTCTGTTAGGGCCACTGTAAAATAAAATTAGGAAAGAACATAAACCATGACATACATATATGTGGAGATGCATTCCCTTTAATTGTTTTTCTTGTAGAAAAACAGTACTTAACAGTAACTAAAATGCCTATCTCTACAATTTCTGTTTGGATATGTCTTGTCTTTTTTTACTCTCTACTTACATCATCCTCATAATATGGTCTTACTTATTATGCTAAATAAAGGATTATGACTTCAAATAAGGAATGAGCAGCACAGGCACTGAAAATAGAAATGAAATCTTAAACAGAGACAGAGAAGTGACATCAAGAAAGCACTCTGATATTTCCTAGAGACAGAACAGGTCCCGAATTATTTCTGATCTTCAGAAAGAAAAAAAGTCTGTAGGGCTGCTGCTCACCTACAGTCTCTTTATCTGGTACACTGTAAACAGAAACTGAATTAAACTGGCAGTTTAGGAGTCTCAAGAAGCCTGGCAATGAAAAGGGCTTCCATTTAAAACTATTACAATGTTTAGCCTCTTCAGTTACGGCAGACAAGAAGTTTCTCCGTGACTATGCCAGAAAAAACAACCCACCAAAACTTCAGGAGTGTTATTTCTCATCATGTTTCAAGTGAGGAAATAGTACAATTTGTGAAACAGCAGAACCTTACAGCTGAAAGCTTGCAACTGAGTTAAAGCAGCTCCGGAACTGCCTTAAGTGGGCAGCAGCACTGCCATGGTTTCTGTGCCCAGACCAGGGAGGGAAGGTTGCCATCCCTAGGGAGATGTCTGTGGACCAGATCACCAACACCACGAAAACAGAGGACATCTCCTGCCCAGGGCTCCAAGATGGAGAAGTACCCAAGACTGCAGCGTCAATGAAGGAGGCAGAAATGATCAGAAAGAATTTCCCTTACGCTCCAGAACAAGGGTGTCCCAGGAAACTAGGGCACAAAGGTTTATTTTCCAAAATTGTCCAATTTGAGATCTATTTATCTTAACTCTGCTCTTTAGTCATTGTGAGAACACTGAATAACTGGAGCAAATTGCCCAAACAGAAAGTGAAATTAGGATTCCTAGTTATGAAACTGGGACCAGTGCAACCTAATCTAATGTTAAAGTTACCCTACTTTGAGTTTTAGTACTTGACCTCACAACATTAATGATTCTGTGATTCTAGATGTCAAATTGTAATTTTCAACTTTGGAGCTTTTATCTACTCAATAAGCAGTACGTAGAACAACCTTGTTTTAAGCCTTGAAGCCACAAGAACATTTGTTGAATATATCAAAATCAAATACAAATCTAACTTGCCTATTTTGAAAGCAATGAAATAAAATAATCAGCAAAACTCATAATATATGGAATATACTTCAGAAAATGTTGCTCAAGCCTTAAGAAAAAAGCCACATCCTAAAGGAAATGCTTTATAAATTAATCTTTCTACAATGCTTTCCTTCCTAAGAAAGCTTTTTTCCTTAGAAACTGTTTTTAAATATTTTTATATGATATTGTTCATTTTGTCTTGTTTTTTTTTTAAACACAGTTAAGTTCATATAAAGATCTGTAATGTGAAATACAGTTACCACTTCTCACAATGATCTATCAAAGCAACAAGGCCATAATTTCTGTCAGGACTGGTAGTTTCCCCCCACAAAACCATTTTTCCTAAAAAAGTTTTCTTTCTAAGAGGTCTTTAAATGCTACTGATTTATACGATACTTTGGTACTTTGTGTTGATTTTTTTTAAAGCAGAAATATGCATATAAAAAAAAATCCCTTGCTTAAAACAGAGTTATTACCTTCCACAATGAACTACCACAGCAACAAGGTCATACATTCTGTCAGGATTGGTGGCATCTCCTGAGGTGTTAAATAAACGAAGCTCTAAAGGAAAAACTACTCTATAAGAGAGTTTTGTGTATCGATGCAGCTGATCCATGTACTTAAATCTCTTCAAATGGAGAGCTAGAATCATAGGCAGCTTTTTTACTTTCATCCTGAAAAAAAGAACAAACCCAAAACAACAGTAGTATTTCCAATATTCATCCAAAACATTCAGTAGGTATCACCAATCAAGAAACTTGGTTTACTGAAGTCTTTAAAAACCTTTGCAAGCACTAAAAGAAACCAAAATAACCAGTGGTTTAAAAGTATATTATGTTGCTAAACTAAATTGAAATTTTTAACTGAAAGAGAACTGAAAATGTATTTAAAACAATAAGATATAAAACCAGCTGTGATGAACTCACATAGTAATTTACACATAAAGACCACATAGCACAGAATTCAAATTTCAAGTATATCTACCCATAGCTTTCCAGAGCTCCCAAAAGCAAAACTTGGTATACAGTGCAGGTATTGCAACAGAACTATTTCAGAGGTCCTGTTCCAGCTGAATTTCCCAGTAAACCAGCCAAGTCAGACAAGCTCTTTACAGCACTCTGTCACATAGATATTACTCCAAGTTTTCCTGGCCATTCATTTCCAAGCCATTCATTTAAAATTTCCAAGGGACACAAATAGCCCACTGTTATCCACGTACCTCCTGCTATCCAAACAAGATAAGGCTGTGCTCTGGCACCATAATTTTGTACAAATGTTGCAGCAATATTTTACGGCAGTCAAAGCCACAAAGTGACCTGAGGGCTCAATAGCCCCTTTCCCTAGCACGAGGTACTGAGATGTCACATCAGTGCCTACAAATCCTCCTCAGCCAACCACAGCTGACCTGGAGGCAAACACAGACTTCCAAATCTTTGGGCAAGAAGTTTGCCCACCCTAACAGAAGAACCACACCAGAGAGCTCTGCTTCTCGGCACAGCCAAGAACCTTAGATCAGCACAGTGCTGATTTCTCAAACTCTCAGCCCCAAAAGGCAGCTCAAAAGTCTCTGCAACACAGCCCAGGTTTCAGACATGTCTATTAAGACCATACTTTCATAATGTCAGGAAATTTGTAAAAGACAGCACGTTTTCAAAAGATAGGGGAATGGGGACAAGTTCCTTTACAACTCAACTGCCCACAAGGGAACTAGGAAATGAAAACAGCTGGAGCAGGGCAGAAAGATGAGAGAAGCAACTAATTTTAGGGAAAGTTAAATAAATTGTTATTATATTATGGCTAGGATTTCTGCTCTCTTTTCAAAACTAAGTCCTCTCCTTGTAATGCAACTGTGTATTAGGAGCTCTCTCAATGGTGAAGAATTTTGGTACACCATCTTTGCTAGCTGAGCAGTCCCCCTCACAGATAAACTGTTTTATAGAGAAGGGAGAAAAATATGATTGTAGTGAAACTGAACTTATACCCCACGTGAAACCCAAAATATAAGCAATCAAAACTGTGTTTTGCCAGTAGGGAAGTGTCTACAGTACAGGTTTACATCAACCCAGTTTTATATTGGTCAGGGATCTCATTATCTCCCAAACAGAAAAAGAGCTCAGGCAACAGAAAACAGGCCAGGCCTGGATTCACAACCTCTACCAGACACCAATTAGTAAGCTTAGGCAACATGTGAAGGCAGACTTGGCAGATGAGATATGCAAAAGCTGGGTGTGCAAACCATGGTAAACCAAATAACCAGTGGTACAACCAGTAGAGCACGTCAGAGCTCCCACTCCTTCAGCCAAATGTTTTCTCAGATAATAAATAACCACACAGTACACAAATTTACAGGTTTTTCAAAGGTGTGAAAAGGACTAGAATTATTAGGCAGACAAGAGTTGTTTTTAAACAAACTTCATGACTTTTCAGGCTTCCATAGAGCTTCTAATGATTTTAGCACAACTAAACAGTTTAGTACAACTACTCAAACACGTTTAAGAAATCAGGAACTCAGTTAACAATAGTTACAAAAAGCGCTATCAAACTGATTCTTTCAGCAACTGGAAAAATTATTTTATTTTTAAAACAAAATAAAGTTTAAAAAGTCACATGGAATCAATGACTATTTGTCATTGCCAATTGTCTTTGATTAGTCACCAACAGTTTGTTTTAACTTGGCTTTTCAACTTATTTTTGGTTTTAAGACCATTTTCTCATTTGTAAAATAAATAATGATCAAAGGAGTCCCAAAATGCCTTACATGGACTCTCACTACTCACAGAAAGAGACACACTGAATTCCAGCAAGAGGAATGATGGCAGGTTACTTTTAAGTGGAAGAAGAGTAGAAAAATTAAGGGGAAAGGGGTGTCTTCTCCTTGACACACAGACACACACACAGAGACACACAAGAAATACCAGAGTTTTTCACTAAATGCATGGGTTATTTTTCCCCCTCCCTAAGTGTGATGTACCTTTTATGTGCTTCTTGTTTACTGCGACATTCTTCACAGTAATACTTGTATTCACTGCACAGAGTTTCTGTGTTGCTGAAACCCCTGAGTAAAAAAAGAAAGCTGTAAATACTAGGTTTTTATATGAAATATCCACATAAATGTACAATATCAACATAACTTTATGCACTTAAATCTACATAAGATAGAACTGTCAGCTTTTAGTTTTATTTCCTGCTTTCTGGGTAACAGGAAAAGACAAATCACAAAAATTCAGATTTTTGTGCCTACCTTAAACAGTGAGTGATTGAAGTATTCTGCTCCACATCAACTGAAAGGTCTAGGAAGTCTTCATCCTTGCTGCTTACCTGCATGAAAAGAAGATTCAAAAGAGCACAGTTGAAACATATAATACTGATTTACCTCTGTTTCTCAGTACCATGTTCTATTGACAGAATGTATCTTTTACTCTATAACATATTTAAAAATTTTTGCAAGTGGCCTTTCTACTGCAGAGGTTTGCTGTATTTTCTCATTTTTTTCAGGAAAGGAGAAGTGTGTATGAGTACCTGAGTGTATATAATGTCAGCTGTCATAATGCTGTGATTTCAGATCAATGATATTAGTGCCAAGTTTCTTCTACACCTCAGATTTTTCAGAACAGAATCACTGTGATTCCTCTGCTTAGCGCTCTCACTTCTGTTCTTCTGTGACTCCCTTGAGCTGAAAGTCATGTATTTGCATGTCACAGTGTACCTGCTAAATAGCATGAATATTTTGAAGCCTCTTCCTGGCCTCATACTCTTAAAGGAACAGGAGACAGTAGATTTGGCAAATGAGAGCTTGAGGCTTGGTTTGACAGAGGCAGAATAGTAGCCAACTCTCACAAAAATGTAAGAGTAACACGAAAGTAAAACAGAATATTCTAGAAGCAGAAAATAAATTCCACTATAAATCCTGATAAATGGTGAAAAAATCCACAGCTGCCCTGAAAACCAACTATGTTATTGAAGTTTTAAAAACCAGTAATGCACAACCTTCCTTAACTTTTGCCTGCTACTGGGTCCTCAGATACTCAGATATCCAAAGATACTCATTGTCACTCTTGGGAATGCCCTCAGCCTAGATACAGAAGAAAATGCTTTTACAAAAGATTCCTTGCTGCAGTTTCTTGACTGAATGCAGGAAAAATGAAATGGCTACAGGGAAATAGCATAAGTTGATCTTTTAAAGATATGAGATTTATTTTCCCTTTTCAACTCAGAATAAAAAAAAACCAAAAAGAAGTAGAAAGTTGCTCTGTGATAATCAAGAGATGAGAAACACACAGCTCCTAAGGGCAGTGCACATGGAGAAAAAAAGAAAAAAGCAGATGGTCAAGACAACTATATTTGAGAATTAATACCACAGGGCAAATCCAAACACTCAGGAAATGAAGTTGAAAGCTTCTGTTAATACCTATGAGAGGACTGGGCTCCCACTGTTCTGTTCCTAGTCTTTCCAAGAGTTAAGTGTGCAGGTCAAAAAATGCCACTATGTCAGTATTCATAATTTCTACTGTAATATTTAGATGCTCAAGTGTAATGTTTGTACTTTTAGAGAGATCACAGAACACATATGGAACACTTCCAAAATGTTTAGAGTGGGGGAAAAAAAAAGTCACCTGCGCCTTCAGAGTACTGCACGTTTCCTTTGTTCAGGGATGTATTATAGTTTAGTTGGGTGGACAATTCTTCAAAATATCCCCTCACAAATCACTCTTGGAATTATCAGACCTGCAGTAATAACACTAAGAACTCTGGTGGAAATCACCATAATTGGGGATTAAGAATGGCTCAGGAAAAAAAAAATCAGTTCTAGAAAATACTCTGCTGCTGCAGTCTTCAGCTAGGACAGCTGGAATTAGGGAGTCATGTGATCAGTGTTATTCAGACATGCAATTAGATAATTCTTCCTCCTTTGGTCTAATCAAAGAAAATTACGTTAAACAATACAGATTTTACAGGCAGCTTTATCCAACATGGAGGCTGCAAGGGCAGAGAGGATATGGAGAAGAGAGAAGGGATTTGTCCTACCTGGATAAAAAGAGATTGCTACTGAACACAGAAGTTCACAAAAGGACAATTTCCATTCTCTGTGATAATATGGCCTTAAAACACCTCACTCACCTTAGCCAGCCCACTGTGCACTTAGGATCATGAGGAACCATTAAAAGCTTTATTGCAAGAATAGCCAAATGGATTTTTTATCATTTATGCTGGTGATTTATAAACTGCTATTATTAATTTTTAAGACTCTTTGAGCCTTAGTATTTTCTAACATGAACTCAAACAGTTTTAATTAAAAAAAAAAAATTAAAAGCCACTCTGGAGTCTTAAAAGCCTCTCCCCCGTTTTGTAAAGACTTCAAATAAACATCACTAAGCTTCTTAGACTACAATCAGAAATGCTATGTATTTCAATCATATGTAGAATGAAAAAAAGATGGGCATGATCAGAAAACCTCATCACTTGCAGAATCGAGCCCTGATGTTTTCAAAAAGTCATCTGAGTGTTCGTAACAGGAAGATCTGAGTAATAGAGAGGAATTTGGATGTTCCAGTGTTCTGGCTGAAGAGGATGGTGTGCTGTTCTCACATCAAGGACATAATCTGCACCCACACAGCTCAGCTGTACTCTGATGACCAAAGCTGCACAGAACACAAAGCTCAGAAGGCTGACACTCACAGAATCCATTATTTCTGACAGCTGGGAATTTCACTGGCAGTGTGAATCTGCTCACTGGCAAAAGAGCTCTTGCAGCTCTAGACTGCCATGTGTACTAAAACAGAAGGCAGTTTTAAAAGGAGCGGAAACAAAGTGTGTGATTTATCTTGGTTTAAAAAAAAAAAAAAGAGAAATGAAAATCAGGCATAGTTAAAGGCTCTACAGTACTCATATGAGACAGAGCACTGGGATTTTTCTTATAGCCTTCTCTCAGTCCAAAGCAGAATTAAGCCAAAGGATTTCATGCCTTATAGAGTCATTTGAACCCAAGAGCAAACCCGGATCACCTGGAGATTGATACAGTGTTTTTGGCAATTTCCTGTATTTCTCTGTAGAAGTCCTGGCTGTATTTAGCTGTTTGAAATTTAATCTTAATGAAGCCAATTGCAGTATTTTCTGGTTTACTGTTATTCTTCCTTAAACTATGAGAGAAATCCGTAAAAACAATTAACTTCTAGATCATTTTTATAAACTAGCCATAAAATTCACTTCATTATTCTGCCTCTATCAAGGAAGGGTGAAAGCATTAAAAAGAGAAGTCACATTAAAAACAGGCAAAGACAACTTACAATACTTTTGTAATATATTCATTTAATAATGTGGCTGGATTCACAACATGAAGCTTTGTTAAATAATCTTATCTATGTTCCTTATGCTCCACTGTCCATACTTAAACTGAGGATACATCTTTAGCCAGTTCAGTTTTTATCTTTAAGATGGCCTAATGAAATAGAACATCTGGAAAGATGCTCTTTTCCACAACCTGGACAACTAAAATTAGAATAAAATTTTGCTCATTTTAGAAACATTCAGGACTTTTTTCTAACTAGAAGATAATGACTGTCACTTTGACCAAAGATATGTGTTATGCTGTATATTTAAATATGCAATAAATTTCCAATTTAAATTAAAAATATACTAGGGCTATTGTCTTGTCATTAAGAAGCACTGATTCATCCACTATTGCTTATAATCTTGTACATGAGCTATTCCCAAGTACTCCTAACATTTTAACTTATATTTCTAAACACAGAAAGAATCTAAATGCCAACAGCTTCTAATAAGCATCAAACAATCATATATACACAGTATTTTTGAAAATAAGACACAGTAATATTACCCACTTCATGTGTCCAAGTGTGTTTCTAAGTGCTTATTTTCAGGTCACTGTGTTTTAGACACAAGTTGATATACTAAAAAGACAGAAACTGATAAAATATTTTCCAGATTACTTTGATTATTATCTTGTTCAGCAATAGCTGGATATTTCTATTAGCTATAGCTAATAGAAAAAAAAACCCTGAGCAATGTTAGTAGAATTCTCAAAATTGTGACAGGCCTGATAACTAATAAAATATGTTGGCATAAGAGCATATCAGTGTTTTAAAATCGCATTAAGGATGGCAGCTAGATCAAAATCCTGAGAGCAGTAATTCATAATGCCACAGTGAAGAAAGGTAATGATGCCAGTAGTGTCAAAAGACTTAGGCTAAACTCATGTTTCAATAAAAAAAAAAACAACAGCTCAAGAATTAGAAGAGAAATAATTGACAGTTGCCAAGAAATACTTATTAAGGAGGGGAAATCTGCCAGAAAAAAAATAAGGTAATGTGGAATCAGCACCTAAATTACCCATAGTCTGCAGTTACATTATACATGATATTATGAAGCTCCTTTCTTTGAAATAAAAAAGGGGGGTATTTCTAGAAGATTCAGAAAATTACATGTGAAATATACAGATTTGATTAATTCCTCCTTTCTAACGTCATGCTGACATATTTGCATTACCTAATCAAGTTAAAGAAAATTGCTATGAAGTGTTATACAAAACCTACAGTCATTTAGCTTTTTTACAATCTCTAAGGAATAGACCATGACAGAATTACCGTAATTTTCAAATTGTTCTGCTTTTTCTCAAGCTGGTAAAATTCAATTTCAAGTTTTTATGAAATACATTCTTTCTCTTATTATAGAACTTCTCAAAAAATATTTTAGTATACCATACTCAGAGAGTTTATTTCTCAGGGTGTAGCATTAGAAGAGCTCCTGTGGATAGACATTTAGGAAAGGATTACTTTTCATGAAAATGAAGGAATGTTTTTTGAGAATCCCAGTCGACTTTCAAAGTGCCAAAAGCCAACCATTAGTATCTTGATTTCAATGGCTTTAAATTTAAAAATCAGGAATCCATGGAAACTGATTCTTAATACTTATTTATGAGATGTATCATTTAGCATGACATTATTAAGATGTTAAATTTGAGAAGACCCTCACACCCTCAAATTACAGACTTTATTTTTTTTAAGAATATACCACTTTAGAGCTTTCTGCCTTAAATATTGAAGGCAATTATGATCACACTGACAAAAAATCCGACTGGGGCATTTTCCTAATGTTGATCAAATTTCTCTTCCTACGATTCACGCATCACCTGCTGGAATGTTTTCACTAAGTGCAAATATTGATATAAAGAATCCAAAAGAAAGAAACAAATCTAATATCTGGGTCTGCTGGGATAAATGGATCACGAAGCACACGGCTCCGAAACGCGGCAGAATTGGCGTTCACAAAGCAGGTGAAGACTCACAGTTTCACAGGTAAGACATCTGGTTTCATTAGTTAAAGTTCCCTGAAAGATTTCATGCACCCAGGTGGGGTCAGGCGGGCTGTTGTTCTCACTGTCCACGGTGCCATTCGGCAGCCGCCCGTTCTGCTTCTCTTGCTTCCTCTCCTCTTGCAAGATGTCCGCGATTGTGTTCAAAAGATAGTTTAGGAACTCGTGTGCATCCTGCTGCATGTAGTTATCAAAAAGTTCTGTGAGATAAAACAGAAGGTTTACCAATTGATCAGTTAGTGCTACACAATGGAAAGGTTTTCAAGAGAGGCAGATTTCAAAACCAGTCCTTTATTTCACATCTGGAATCAATCACGGCAACGCAACACCAACCCAAAAAGCCTACTTGAGAAACTAAGCCAAAAAAATAGGGGGTGGCAAGAGGGGACAGCAAGTCAGTTTGCACAGAAATCACTCAGTTGATTGGAATCACCAGAAAACTGAGCCACACTGCAAGAAAACCGGGGTGCAATTCAATGGCCTAGACACAGGTGTATGTGGAATGCCACCTGAACTCATATAGGTCATCCTGCCCAGCCTGCAGATGCCACTGGACCTCCTACAGGGGCTATGCTATCTCTGATAAGCCTGGGTCAATGTCTTGGATAACACAGATTTAGTAATAGTTACTTCTTTTCTCCCAGATCAGGAATTGCTATGAGGAAATTCACCTGCCTATTGAAAAAGTGTTCTACATCCTCAGCTAATATCATACAAGTCTTCTAATGTGCAATTACTTCACTTTGCTGGCAGTCCAAGAATGTTCTAAGAGACAGGTCCTCGGTGCACAGGAGTGGACAGATGAATGAAAAAGATACTCAGTGAAGTTCAAATTTTGAAATGCATACAGGGACTCCAGGGAAGCTTTACAGTTGTTCACCTGATGGCATCCAGGAATAAACTTCAAACAGAAAAAAAAAGGCCCAGGGTTATTAGCTAAGTAGGGAAACCCTGATACTAATCTAGGTGATTTGGAGAGGTTAAGTAGGGCAATAGGTCAGGCAAGAGTATGAACCATGTAGTTTATTTAATGAACTACTACAGTATTTTTGAGACGAGTGAGCTCAATCTAGCCAATTGAAAGGTCTGTATTTAATCAAGTAAATCAAGGCAGAACAAGAGCTACAAGTCTCTTGAGGTAAAAGACTTCAGAGTGTAGTATCAGGGCCTGACACAGATGTATGCCCAGTCAGTAATAAGCATTAACTACAGCAAAGTGAAAGCTACAGATTGTTCATTTTACAATTAGAACTTTATGCAAATATAACAGCACACCTCCCGCTGACATCAAGCCAGCAGCTGCTTCCCAGGCAATTAAACTTTAAGGTCATTATTAGAGAAACATAGAATTGCTTGAGGTAGAAGGGATCTTAAAGATCATTGAGTTCCAACTCCTCTGCTCTGGACAGGAACACCCTCCAACAAGACCAAGTTGTCCAAAGCCCCATCCAACCTGGCTTTGGACACTTCCAGGGATGGGGCATTGACAGCTTCTCTGGGCAATCAGTGCTTCACCATCACAGATGAGAATTTCTTCCTAATATCTAATCTAAACCTGGCCTCTTTTAGTTTAAAGCCATTCCTCCATGTCCTGTCACTACATGCCCTTGTGAAAAGCTCCTTTCCAGTTCAGACATGTATAATGTATGCACACTGTATTCAGATATTGCAAATAAAGATGGAACAGCAGCTTTGTAGTCTGGATACATCGAGCCTGTGTCCTCAGTTAGCTGGATACTGATTGAAGACACTCTTGATTGGTGTTGCACACCTACCAGGCTCTTAAACTAACTCTTCTTTAAGGCTCAAAATTATAAACCTTTGCAATAAGCACTTAATAGCATATATGATACCCATGTAATTGCAGCCTGAATGTAGCTATTTATTTGTACAAAAGGTGAGAGTATCATCATTAAAAGAGATCCAAAAAGACAAGAGTTGAACTTCCACATCAGACTTCTCTACTGAAGGTTTTCCAATTGCCTTGCCCTGCGCAGAATTTTAGTGGCATGACATAATTACACATTACAAAGAACACTTTCTATAATGAACTTAATGGCTCCTGTGGTTTGTTTCCTGCTTTCCATCTGAATGATTCCCTGCATTTGTTATAATGAACTGTTTCTGCAAATGTATCAAACACAAACACACTTACTCGAGTATACGTGCCAAAGAAGGGAACGAGTTTTCTACTCTGCACAGGCAAGTGATTGTACAGCACCCAGGAGCTTTTTTTTAACAATATCATTACAGCTCATGGAGTGCATTTGCTGGAAGAACCATGTCAAACTAGGAATGTCATCATATTTTATTTCTTGTTTTTACTACGGAGATAGTTGTCGTGCCATTTAAATGGGTTTTTTTCTGTCTGTATTCATAGTCCTCCAAAGACTGCACAGTATACATATCTATTGCAGCAGTGTTAAGTATGATACCTCATACAGTTTATTTAAATATAGTAATTACTTCTTAAGGAAAAAAAAAAGTTGTATTTTTATAAATATGCATCCAAATTGCTTTGCATGCTTCACTTATATTTTAATATCAAATAATTTTCTAAAACATTCTGACCAATTAGCCCTGCAGATAAGAAACAAGAAATGTGAAAAATCCCTAGAAATCTCTTGAAATTTAGGATAACGATGACATTTAAAAAACAGTTTGCCCAAAGTATTTAGTGGTTTTAAAAGTAGATCAAATTACATATTGCATAAATTCTAAATCAATTTTAAAAGGTGAGGGGGTTTAATCCAGATTCTTACAGGCAACTCTTCCCACAGACTCAGTTTGGGAGCCTGATTCCTTCATTCATTCAAAAAACATTTTTTTAAAAATAAAGAACAAAGGTTTTACAGTGAATTTTTATTAAAAATATGAAACTCCCAGAGAAACAGAACTAACAAGTAATTTCACAGGCAGCCAGTGACAATATGACAATACTCTTTAGCTCTATATGAAGAGAGAGACAAAACTGCTCCAGGGTTACACCCTTATCCTGAGGCCACCTCTTGTTTACATTACAGCACCAAGAGCACTTTCTATATAGGTACCCTACAGAGCACAAATATATAGGTATTCCACTATGTCAGCTTCAGCATACTGTCATAATTGCCATAATTATTACACAAGAAAAAGAAAAAGAAAGTTACCATTTTCTTTTCGTAATCTTGTTATAAATTTCTTGGGAGGTATTACTCCAACTTTTTTCTTCTGGGTGGCTATACTGTGGAAGAGATCAGCTAAGCATGTAAGGAGATTCTCTTTTTTTCTTGGCTGACTCTTGTACGCTAAGACTTTGTCTCGAAATGGTCGACAAAAATAAAGTGCCTGGAGAACTGAATTGCAGTAGCACGTATTCCCAAACTACAAAATAAGAGAGAGATTTGTGAGTTTGCATTGTATTACTGTAGAGAGGTAAAATTAATTCCAAGGTATAAGAGAGTGCATAAGCAGGGGCAGCCTTTCTGTAAGTAGTTTCTTCCTGATTTTAAGGTGGAAAAACATATTGATGTTGCACAAGGGATTACCAAGTACACTGCATGAAAGTGCATAAATAACCTGGGTTAATTTGAACAATACTATTTAATTTTGTCTCACTTAAATTTTAACTTATTGGTAATATTTTACATTTATTTGGGTCAAAATGCTCAAAAAATACCCTCAATGTCACAACTCCCAAAATATGCTCAGGTAAAAATATCTGTCTACCACACATCAGTCACAACAGCAATGAACATGCACAGAGTGACCTTGTACTGTGAAGAAATTCAGCTGAAAATGGGAGAGCATCTCACACACTTCAGGAATTAGATTCTCCAAATCTTAATAGCTGTCATCGAAGTCCGAAATAACTACTTTAACCTTCTCCTACATTGTCAGTTCTCATTCCAGGGTGACAAGATTTGTTTAAGGAAACTCCTGAATGCCAATGTGACATGGCCTGCTTAGGATTCAGAGCTATGGCAGTTGGCAGCTCCAAATCAAGATTGCAGGGAAAAGAGAACACAGTGGGGATGCACACACTTTGAAGGAGACAAGCCACTGGACGGAAAGAGGAAAGCAGAATCAGCAAGAAAAGCATCCATAACCCACTCTGTACCAGGTGGACATTCCAGATGTCCCTGTTCCTCAGGCTCCTTTAGGCACCTGAGGTGACTGATGCTGTCTCCAGCTCCCCCCAACACGGCAAACATCCCCCCCACACCTGTGAAGGCATCGTGGATAAAGCCATTCTAATTTTAAGCTGCCATTCCAATTTCATGCTGCCCTCCTCCAGTGGAACCTATTATCCAACACTGAGAGTGTGGGAAACATCTTTACGAGGCCCTCAGCAAGTAATCCAACCCTTCAGCTGCAGTGATGCAACCTGCAAATTGAAGCATGTACCTACTGCACACATTCTGCAAAACGTGGAAATGACATTCAGATTCCTGTTACACAGAGACAGCACCACACGCAGATAGCAACTTCTGAGACTTTATCATTTTGATGGGGAGACCTGCATAGCAAACACTGCCTTTACAGATATTTTAAGAGCAGGTTCCCTCAATAGAGAAAAATAACTAAAAGCTTTCAAATCATAGGAATAACAGGGAACTAATAACTTTTCGCTCTCTCCCAATCAGGACAAAGAAGCGCGCCATGCAATTTAATTACAAAACTTAAAAATTAATTACTTTCCTCTATTTTAAACTAAATAAATACAAATAACTACTTTCTAAATTACCAAGATACACTCAAATAATAAGTAAGAAGCATATTTAAAAAAATACTAAGATGTCATTAAGGTATCCATATTAAATAGTGATGAATTTAACATCCATTATTTTTCTTTATTTAAGCTAGGAAAATGCTTATATTAGTTTCTTTGTGGTCCAAATCTGCAAATACGTCAATGAACTTAAGAGGAAAACTGGGGCTTTTAACCTTAAAGGAAGCTGATGAAATCACACAGTAGCTTCTGTCAAAACATTTAATATTGTAAGCTAACTATTTCTGAGTTTATAATTAGAAACAGCCATAAAAAGAGAACTACATTAAAGTGTTAAGAAAGTTCTTAAAATTTAATCAAATTGGAAAACTGCTAAAATTTCTACAGTAAGTGTCAAAAGATGAAAAGCAAGCAAATTAGAATTTTCATAAGATTCTAATTTTAAAGAGGAGCAGTCTGATGATAAATTAATTAGAATGGCAACCATGTGGTGAGAGACTAACAAATTACGAAGACCTCAAAACACTGAACAAAATTCAGATTAATTTAATATGAATGTATGTTAACCTACATGCCTGTGAGTATGAAATAAAAGCAACCAGATTAAGTTCATAAAAGGCTTTCTCCAACCAGATTCAGAAACACAGCAGGCAACAAAAAAATGTTTTAAAGCAAGCTCCTGAAGAAAATTTAATTAGTTCACATTTGTTTTATCTCTAGAGCATCAGTTTTTATCACTTCAAAACTCAAAATATTTTTAAAATAAATGCTTCCAATCATTAAAAAACTAAAATGGCCCCTGTACTAAACAGGTGAGAAATGGTTGGGAGGTTTCTCAACTATTCAAATACTCAATTTGATAAATGAACAAAGGCTGGTCTGACCACCATTATTACTTCAGTTCCCATCTTTAGAGAAACACCCAACACCTTGCTCCAGTCTGCCCGTGCTCCCACCACCCACCCAACATCTATACTCTGCTTTTTAATCCTGGGTCTTCAGCACTGGGCTGTGCTGCCAGGAGACACCTTTCTGCTCCCACCTTCCCTCAGAACAGCAGGAAAAAATGCAAGAACGACCTTGCTGGGACAATCTTATGCTGTGCATGACTAAGGGATGCAAAAAGATCCACATTTTTTCTTTTTATCAGTTCATACTGTTCTTCTGTTTTAAATTCTGAGAAATTGGATAGCATACTGCATATGCTATATTTTACACACACACACACACCTTTTCTTTTTTTCTGTTAAATTCTGAAGGCAAAGTTACAACACCCAAACCTATGTGGAAACATAAGATAGTAGATGAACTAAAAACACTGTGCAACAAAAACACTGGACACCCATGAACACTTACAATCTTATAGCTTACTCTTCTGATGCACATTCATCTGGGAAGAAATGTGGTTGCTGAACCCCATTCAACAAAGAGACTTGCAAGAATTTAGATTTGTTTGGAGCACTGTCTTTGAGCAGCCCCAGGGTTCCTCCCAGCTCTGCTGCACTGGCAGCTCTAATTACTAATTACTTTTCATTGTTGCAATGGGCCTTTCCAGTGAGTAGGATTTCTCCAAAACACACGGATCCACTGCAAGAGACCGAATAACCAAACCCTCTGCTCTAGAAATCTGGTAAACTGCTTAAGAGTTTCCAGAGCAGCTCTTGGAGATTAAAAATCTTATTTCATCCTCACTGGATAAAATGATTGATTTAATTTGTGAAGCACATAGATTTGGATAGTTGGGATTACTGCACTGAAAAGGGAAAGAAGAGTGATAAGCACACTTGATGCTCTGGTTGTCCATGTGCATGGGACATCACACTCCTCACGTTTTCATCTTACCACATATCTTAGATATTTCCTGCTTAGTGAATGACATCACCCCTTCAAGTCTAAGATGAATTTCCCATTCCCATCAACCATCTGGTCTTCCATATGTTTCCCATAATTGCCCTTTCTCAGGTCTTCTTTCACCTCTCAAATTGCTCTTTCAGCACATCCTTGGAACAATCCCTAGGTTCTACCACAAAGCTGGAAAGGACAGCGCTTATGCCTCCTCCTCTTTTATGATACCTCTGGATAAATTGACAGATCTCTACATATCAGGATTGTCATCTTTATCTAAAATGCTTTTCTGTATTCCAGACACTTCAAATGGTCACCTATCACACAGCTAGAAGAAAGCTACTGCCTTCCACATTATTTCCCCTTTTCCCATTTCTCTGGACAATGTTAGGATAAACAAAATCAATAAACACATTAGAAAAAACTAAGCAGTAAATTTTAATGAACCACTAGAAGATTCACTTCTTGTAATTGCTACAAAAAAAAATAGAGAAATAAATGAAGGCAAAAATTGTGATTTCTATTGCTTCTTAATCTAATAGCACTAACTTATTACCTAATTATCATTATCTCTGCCATTCTTCCTAGTCATTGGCCATAGTTTGTTACTTTCACTTTCCCTGGCAGATTTACATTCTGCAAGTTTATTACACATTTATGGTGTATACATGCTGTGTTAATAATAAACACAACCTGCAGAACAGATCTGAGAACCACTCAGGCATCAATGTCACTGAATTTCCTTGGCCAGCCATTGCACCTGAAAACCAGCACCAGTGTGCCATAAATGCAATGAGATCTTGTTTTATTATTTGCTACACTTCAAAGAATTTTAGTCACAAAATTTTATTGTTTGAAGCTAAAATAAGCAAAATTCCTGTAGTAGACAGGAAATGGTAAGTGCCTCTGATATATTGTAGCTGCCTGTCTCTTATGTGTATGGGTGAGGGTAATGACAGATATCCCCTCGAATTTCTACTCCCTCTTGAATTTGTTGATCTTCATGACATATTAGGAAGATTGTCCTTTATTAAACCTTCTCTTAAGGGTACAAACCAGGTAAAACTTCAAAACTAGGTGTACAATACAATTTCACTGTTAAGTCTTAAAACCTCTCTGGACTTGGACAAGAAATTAGGAAAACAGTTTATCTGTCAACAGAGTAACAGATTTGTGAAAACCTGTCATGGGAAAAATGGAAAGCCCAAGCTCAGCTGCAGAGAAATATCATGGCATTTGGAGGTATTTCAGCTTTCATGAGAAAGCAAATCACTTGAATTTAAGTGATGATGTTTTGAGATGCATGGAAGTTAGGTTATCAGTGTCTACTGACTCCAAGTGCATGCTTAGATTGCAGACTCTCCAACCAGGTCAGTGCTAAGCACCTGGAGGTAGAGACACGTTACAGTACCAGAACAACATTTAAATTATCAGTTTCATTAAGAAAAGCAAGATAATAGCTGTTGTTAAATCAACCTGCTTTAACTATGTAGTTTCTGTAGCCAAATAAAGAGAATAATTTAGTATTTCACGTCAGTAGAACGTAATTTCTAACAAGATATACTTTGAAATTAAAGTTTAAATCATTCCTTAAAACTAATTATTGATTCAAACAATCCAATATATTTTTTTCTGCTTTCCTCTTTGGGCTGTATTTTTTTTAAATCTTTCACAAGTTGTTTTTTTCTTTTAATGTATTTATTTTACTTTATTGGCATATTATAAACAACAAGCTACATATTTTAAATAGTCTTCTTTAAGACTTACACATTTTAATAACATGAAAGTGACGAAGAATTATCCTAATAAAATGAAATAAAAGTATTCAATAGAGAGCCCATTTCAACAATTCAGTAGCATATTTCAACAAATACACTAAATACTGAAACACTTTTCAATAGCATGAATATTCAGTGATTTTATCTTTCAGAATTTCAAGTGTTCACTCATCCCAATCTCGTAGTTTAATCAATCCATTCCTGTCCTTTCAAAGCAGTAAGTTACGGTCTGAAACTCACATTAACCAAACCAAAGTAGTGCTCATTGACTGGAAATTGTTCCGGACCAATCTCTTTCTCCAAAGCTGAGGCATTGGCGCCCTAGAAAAAAATCAAAAGCAGCAACATGTTAGTGTGGCAACAGTGGAAATCGCTGAGGGAAAAAAAGCTTTTCAGCAAGGATAAACAATCAAAACCAACTAACCATCCATAAAAAAACCCTGCAAAACACCTGACTACAACTAAAAATTACCTCAGAGATGTTTCCAAATATGTGCTGTTCAAAAGCATCTCAAAGTTGTACAATTTTCATGCCTTTTCATGCAAGTACACTGTTTTGATGTTCTGTATTCATTATTTCCAGAGTCAAATTACTTTGATAACACTTGCACCAATACAGGATGCAAAGCAGGTCACACAAGGCCAACTGGTGATGTCCTTGTGAGAAGTGTAATTTTCATACTGTAAAGCACATTTCAGAGGAAGTTAAGAGATGCAGATTGTTCATGGGAAACAAAGAGACTGGTCTGTTTCACTTACACTGAAAATACAAGTTGTTCAAAGCTGAACTTTGTAAAACTAAAAGAAAATGCAGTACAGCTAGTGATGGTGTGCATTACAAATGCTGCAGCCTTTGCCCAAAAAATCTGTTGGGTCTGATCCTCAAAAAGAAGTCTGAGAATGTTACTTTGGTTACCCTGTGGCTGTTGACTGAACTGGTGCAGTAAACACTGGGTTTCAAAGAAAAGTGTTGTTTTCTTTTTTATTTAGAGACAGAAAAACTTGTATGCTGGAAAATTCAGAGAACAAAAAAAACCTCTAGCTTTAGATGAGATGAGCTCTTACACTGATTGCTTTTAGAGAAATGGAAATGTATACCACTACTTACAGTCAACAAAACTGGTACCTATATGTCTGTATTTATCTATATATATCCTCAATGAGACTAATACATGAGCATGAATATTCCAGCAGGTCTAAGTGCAGCTAAAATAGAGCATAATATACAGCAAAGAACCTTAAAACCAGGTGCAACTCTATCCCAAGAAGTTCATTCTTTACACCAAAGATACAGCAAATAGCCATTACATAGAAGATGACAACAATTAAATTAAAACACAATCACAGACTGCACTAAAAACAGCACACAGGATTGCACAGATTAATTACAGACAGGGAGTAGCAGAACAGAATGAAAATTAGAACTGTACCAAAATGTCTACAATCAAACTGAAATGATGCTGTGGCATCTGCCATGGCATGATCGTGGTACTGCAGAACTCCACACAAACTATCCCAGCAGTTCTGGAACTGGAAGCACATGCTCAAAGGCCCATTAAGAAATAACAACTTTAACCAGAATAAGGCAAAAGAGAGCAAAACTCCATGCTTGACACACCACAGCTCTGCTCCATTCACAGCATAGCCCCAGCTGCTTTCATCAGACACATCCCCTCCAATTACCCAGTTTGATAAAGCCTCTCCTTTACTGGGGATTTAGCTGCAGGACTTATTACTTTAGCAGGAGTTCTCAAATAGAAATTATAGTGGTGAGGAAAAAGGGTATAAAACCTCATTTAAGACTAAAGCACTCTATGAATATTTAGTTTTGCAGCCTTATTTAAGTGCACCCACAAGCTCTGTCAAGGTGGGTATAATAAATAAAATAGGAAAAAGAAGGAACCGTGGGGGGATTTATGCTGTTGGTAAAATCTCTACTTTAAAAATAAATTCAAGAGCAGGTTTAAGGAAATTTTACAGTATTTCAAAGTTAGGGTGGAGTAGCTGCTTTATTCCACCTCTGAAAGGAAAATATTATAATAAAGACACTGATATTTCTGTTTGTACAGACCTGAACGCTGTATTTAGCTTTCTAGCACAATAAAGATCTAACTTGGCAATAAGAAAGATGCGCTGAGATGCTACAAGATTGTCACGGTTTTATGATTACTCAAAGATGCTTCATTCAAGGCTCAGACTTTCACATGATTTCAAAGCACGGCACCATCTATGTTTAAATGCAGCTGTTTATGAATGTCAGTACAAACCAGCATGGATGTTTTACACCAATATAAAACACCTCGAGCTACTCAGAGTTGCTTTTACAGCTCTCTTTTTGTCTGTCATAAAGGATGCTATCTCCCCCTCCAAAGCAATCATTTATACTGAGCACAGTGTATCGCTTGCAAAGAGCAGAAACACAGGAAGAGTACATGAAAATGCATGTTCACAACTGACCCATAAAAGCTATTTTAAAACCTAACTGTACCTTGCTTCAAATGTTTCCCAGTCATGATTACAGCCCACATTATCAGTCCCAGATGACTCCTCCCTTATGCAAGTACAGATGCAGGGGAGAGCACTGCAGCACCACCAACTATTACAGTAATGTATCACCCTTGGACATGAGGACAGAAGAGGTTTAAGGCAGAAGTGGGAGTGCTTCTCTTTTCATCAGCCAAGCTGGAGTTACTGGACTTGGGAACTAGACTTGGGAAATTTCAGGCACTGCTGTATGCTGTGGAGTAGAGAGTTTATTCCTTCACTACTTAACTGGGATCTCCAGGGAAAGTCTCCAAATAAAATCCTCTTTTTTGGGGGGCTCACTTAACATACAACAGGTGTTCAGTCTGCACACCACATCCTGGCTTTGATATTACACAGGGGACAGAAAGGAACACCATTAAGTTTGGTCAGCACATCCACCTCCAGTGTCCCTTGTGCTTCTGAGGGGAAGCACATGTGGTTATTACCCAGAAATGAGAATCCACAGAGGCACAGCAGAAGTCCAAGATGATAATATTGCAATAGTACTGGGATTTACCACTTTTTGCATGGTGTCAGTGTAAAAGCTTTACAGTCACACAGCCAAGCACTGCCTTACATTAACCCCTTCCAGCACAGATAATAGTACAGGCATAGGGAACACTCAATTCTCATAGTTGATGAAATATAGCTTTACAAAGTGGGAAGTTCAGCAAATATTTTACAAGAACACAATATGAAATCAAGATTTACTTTTTAGTTCTTACTGAAAATTATCTCGGGACCAACATTAAATTACCAACGATTACACAAAAATTTTCACAAACCTAACAAAAGTTAGGTGTAAAATTGAGCTACTGCAATTTCATCCTTCAAAATGGTAAGTCATGTAACCTTTATTTAATCATGTTCAAATCAGTCATACATTAATTGCTTTATCTCCTCCATCAAGTTAAAGAAAAAAGCTATACTATTTGATTTATAAATCTTGCCTTAAATGCTAATTTCTTAATGAGTGGATAAGAATGTGTGTTTGCCATGGAAGTCCCTTAATTAAGTTCCTCAACTTTTATTTTTAAAAGAGCTTGAGTTTTGTACAAATCAACACATTTAACACTAACTAGATGAGGGTTTTATTTCAGTTTAGTGGAATCAAAGCTCAGGAAATACAGTGGAATAAGAAGGTGTATTATCTTCAAGATCTGTACAGTTGTTTTTTCCTGATTTTCGTGTTTTACAAGTACACATCATCCTAAATTTCTACAATCAACTAAAAAGCCCACTGATGCCATACAGAAGCAATCCTTTTCAACAGAAAAGGGTGGAAAAAACAAAGCACAGACAAATGCAGATGAGTTTTTTTGTTTGTTTAGTTTTTCAGTTGCTGAAACAGTATCATTAAATGCCATTTATTATTGCCTTTTCTCATAGCCTCAGAGGCCACACTGTTGTGGTGCTACACGTTGAACTTATCCTTCTGAGACACACCAAGAGCTGACACAGGGATAAGATAACTGGAGCCAATCTGTAAAACAAATCAGTTGGTGCTCAGGATCTGACATACACACCTTGGGTTTCAGAGCACTCTTGCCAAATGAGTTACAGGCTGGTTTTGTCACTGAATACCCACTGCAGCTGATCCATGCTGTCTGATGCAGCTTCCTCCAAAAGTCAGCTAACTTGTGCACTCTAAGACTGCTCCCAAAATGCAAACCAAAGCCTGGTAAATTGGGATGACACCCTACTAAAAACATGACAGCAAGCAAGCAAACAACTGCAGTTTTCAACTGTTCTACCTCATCATTAGCATCCAACCTGGCAGGAAGAATTTCTCTTACAAAGGCTTGATTCATAACCAGCCTAATGTGCTTGGAAGCTCACACATCTTATTGGCCTGGGACAGGGGGGTTTGATGTATCCCTTTCTAGAATAAAGATAGCTGATAGCTTGGTGGGTCATCTTTTCAGTTGTTTAACACCTTTACCCTCTAGTTTGACTAAGCTGTAGATTTCCAGAGTAAATTCAGAATTTCACCTTTAAAACAAATTTCTTGCCTGAAAACTTGCATTTGTTGTCACCAGCATCCTGAAGATCCATTTCTCCCTTCACACATGCACTATGCTAGATCCTTCCCTACAATGCTCTCCACTTCACTCAAGAAGAAAGGAACAACACTGATAAAATGTGACTCAAATAACTAAACCATTGCAATACAAATCTTTTAAACATGACCTTAGCTATAGGTAAATGAACAATACCACTAAATGAACAACACAGAACTATTACTCTTTCTAGTGACAGAAGGGCATCACAAGGAAAAGGGAAACTCAGTAATCAGGAATAACCATGTTCTTCAACAAGTGTAAAATTAATGTAATTATTCATAATTTGCAAAAATAAATCTCATTACAGAAGCACTCATTAGTGCTTTCACTTCTATTTATTTTTTTTTTGCTATCGATTAGAAGATTCTTGCTTGTCTGTGCCACTAGTGAAGATATACAGAATTTCACAGCCCAATGCACTAATTATTGCACTGTGACTGAAGGAATTCTCTGTTAAAGAAGAAATGTGGAATTCTACTCTTCCAGTTACGTTTTATCGGAATATTTAAATTCATACATTTCTGTGTATTCATCTGAATCAGGATTAAGAGCAAAGAGAACAGCTATCTTAAATCAGCTTATATTTGTTGCTTCAATTGCAACCAAAACTGAAACATAATTCTTTTGATACTGTTTCTGGCCAGGAAGTGGAAGTGAAATATGACTGGGATTCAATAATCCTTGTTTTTCATTTCTTTGCAAAAGAACATGCATTATTAATACATGAAATATTTGGATAGTTTCCGTTAATGTTTTTTAAATACTTCCAAACAGTGTTACTTTATTAATCAGTCTAAGACACAGTCCTGTATATTATTATCATATGCAGCTAAGACAAAAGATTTTTTGAGTAAACACACCTCTGCCTGGGTAAGGAAAATTATACCAAAGCACAAAATTAATTTATCTTCACATTTGGAATGTCTGCCAAACCCATCTTTTCAAGCCCCACTGAATGTTCACAATGTATTTTACTTCACAGCAACTGGATATAGTCACACGTCCTTGTACAGGACAAGTGTCTAACAGTGTATCCTTTTGAACACTGAAGTCAAAAACAAGTAAATATTTCAGAAAAATTAGACTCATCTAACTACCCAA
Organism: Thryothorus ludovicianus; assembly: GCA_013397245.1. Lineage (NCBI taxonomy): Eukaryota > Metazoa > Chordata > Aves > Passeriformes > Certhiidae > Thryothorus > Thryothorus ludovicianus. The sequence continues at coordinate 516,374 of VZTB01009277.1, forward strand.
AATGCAGGGTGAGTGGGGAAAACACATTTGCTGAATTATTGTATTTGATAAACTGCATCGTGTGGTGTGCTTCATATGCTTTTATTACTTACATAATTCCAGTTTCAGAAAATATATTGCTTTTATAACTTCCCATTTTCATGGAAACATAAAAAGAATTTGAGTTTATAAAAAATGGTAAAAATTTTTTCCTATTCTGTTCTGCTTATGTTAATACAACCTTCTGATTTTACACTACAGAAAAGATCTAGATTTTTTTCCCTCCACTGAAAGATCAGATAGATCTTACTGAAACGAACCATTTGTTAAAAACATTTTACTTTGGCAATCTTCCTAAGCTACAAAAACAAAAGCTACCCCTTACATAGGGCTTTTATACATCTCTTCCCCTCAAGAAATTTGAATCGAAAAGCCCCTTTTGCCCCATTTTCACAGAGTCATTCCTAGAAGTTTTAATGCAAATTTGTTTGTTCAGGAATGTAAAAAGTAAAGACAAGGACTACATAACTGACCGATCTAAATATTCAAGCGTTGTCTAGTAACGGGATCAGCTGTTCCCACTGACACAGTTAAGAATTCTGCTGCCAAGACTAGAGTCCAAATTTATATTTCATTGTTTCTTTGTGCTTAGAACACGCAAGATGAATATACGCACATGTGCTGGTAAAAAGAAAATAGAACACTTACATAAATAAAATCATCCAAATAAGAAATATGTCAACTAAATAATTCCCTGTGCTGCTATAAATGCTCCTTTACAACTACGTAACTCTGAGAATCTTTTTCTCCGTGTTTCGTATTTGATGATTGTTTTATGTCAGAGTCAAATTCCTATTTTGATGAAAACTGAAAACAAATTTGTCTAAATTAATCAGTATACTAAACAGTGCCACAAACCCTGTGTTCTGAAGACTAAATATAAACACATTCATCTTTTATTACCATATTGTAGCATATTACAGCTAGGAAAATGCTGGTGACGAATGCTTGAATCTTAGTGTCATGTTTATCATCCAAGTGTCTCCTGACAAGAACTCCAACACTCCGGTCCCAGAGCACGGCAGACACAGGTCATGGTGCCAGAGTGAAACGCAGTGGCTGGGACACGGCACGTGCTCCTCCTCGCCAAGTGTGCTACGTGAGCAAGTCAGACAGCTGGATAAAGGAATGCCACAACACTGCTGTTCCCTCTGCGATACTCTAGTCCCTTCCTTCTCTGCTGGTTTCTTTTCCCATCACCATCTTGAAGCTGTTTTCCCGTAACTTTTCTTTCCTTGCTGTAACTCAATTCTCGTTTCTTCCAGTATGGGTCCTCTGTATACTCTCCTGGGGAATCTGTTAACCTGATCTTCAATTAATGTTTAAGTATTGTAATCTGTGCTTCAGAGGAGACAGTGCAATTAGAAAGAACAGGATTGAGTACACAGCCATTGCTGGCTGGCTGCAGACTCTGGCAAACAACAATTTACGTTAAGTGCAGATTTCACAATCAGGTTTGAAACCCTATCGTAAACAAACAATTCCTGAAGCAGTAAGAAAGCCCATAAATGCACACCTCTCTCACACTTAGCTAGAAAATTTTTCTGTAATTGGGAGATTTTATAAAGTCTCTACTATGACACTCAAGGTAGTGAACTTCCCTTAGCTGGGCACTTCCAGGGTCTGTTTCCTCTAAAGATGTATTCTCTCACACTCATTTGAACTCTAGTACCTCTGAAAAATTCACCCTTGTGAAATGTGACTGAAACAAGCAAATCTGAAACATTCACCCTTGTGAAATGTGACTGAAACAGGCAAAAGGGTGCTCTCGACAGTGCCCCTCTAGAGGAGGCAGACAGGAAAAGGTCAATGGCCAGCCATTCAGCCTGACTCCCCATGTTTTAATCCTTAAAAAAAACCACCCAAAAATGTGGATTGTAAGATAAGCAGAGGTTCTCATGCAGAACACATGTTACATCACGCAATCAACATCTAGCCACAAACTATGTATTTGATGTCAGTGCTGGGGGCTGAAACGACCACTGAAGACATTCAGTGACAGACCCTGTATGCAAGATGCAGAGCTGGCAGACAGAGAAGGGAACACATAGATAAACACCCAAAAAACCAAGATTTTGATGTCTAATGCTACAGCTGCTAGATTAGTATTGTTTTAAAACATTATCACACTTTTTCAGGTTGTGCCAACATCATCAACCACTTTCTAGAAGAAACACTAAAAACAAATACCATTACAACTTCCTTGTGTATGTCTGAGACTGACATCTTGGAGGCTTTCCACAGCTTTTAAGCTACAAATGTAATCTCTATCTTCTCTTTGCTTCAGCTACTCAAACACTTGATGCCTTTTAACTGCTGGCAAGTGTTTCCTGGATTCTAGACAACAGAAGCAGAAGTCAGAAGTACTGATGCAATCTGTGAGTGTAGCATGGGGCACATCTTCATTGCAGTTAGCCTAGGTTACTTTATGCCTCCTCAGCCATGCATAAGAATCCCACATAGCTCAGTCAAGTTGCTTGCAGTTTTCCTTGCTTGCAGTTTTCCTCGGGGATGAGGTTAAAGACCAAGCTCCACTTTCACTGCAAAGACTTTAAAAATAATTTTAAATAGTAGACCACACAATTTTAACCTCATCCATTTTGCAACAAGAACAGTGGCTAAAACACCCAAGGGCAAAGGTATTTTCAGTGCTTTTCCACAATCTCCAGCCTTGTAATTAAGACTTACTACAGCACAAGGAAGCATGTGAACAGTGACATAGAGCAAATAATTTTGAGGAAGCTGAAAGGCTGATACAACACTAGGACACATTACTGCAGAAAGAGCTTTACGTACACTGGGGTATAGATCAATGAACTAATGCAGCATATACAGATAGGATGTCCTCTTGGAAGATCATCCCCAAAAGGTACCAGAGATAAACTAAACATATCACTCCTCACTGTACCCACACAACCTGACCATACTGTAAAACATAATATACTGCTTTACAATATTCGGAGCTTGAACAACAAGGGTAACACGCATAAAATATAAATGAGTCAGCAAAGCAAAACTTGAAATCAGATTAAAAAAAGTTATGAAACACAGAACTGCAGCAGAAGAGTTTCTTCAATATAGTTCTAGACTGCTCTGTTACAGATTATAAGTGTACACACATGCTGGGTTTGTGTAGGTACAAACTCTCTCTTGACAAAAATTGCCTGTTTTGTACTAAATAATCACAAGAAGACACAGAACAATTTGAGAGCTCCTGTAAGAGTCATGGGAAAAGGCAAGAAAAACTTGTAAGAATTCTTAGGTAGTTGTCTGGCAGTTTATCAAAGTTTGTTGACACAAAGAAGCGTCGCCAGGAAAAAAATATAGTATTACTCAGCAATTATAATCCTCTTCAATTCTGTAAAACATATGCCTAAACATAAGCATTTGACTCTTGTTAGAATTAAAAAGATCTGCCTCACCTCAACCACATGGTTCTGAAGAACATCACAGTAAATACCAAGTGTTCCTTCACACTATCTTTACAGATATACTTTTAAGCACAATCCTTTATTAAGTGCTGAAAAGCTTTTACAGCTGGTATCCTATGCTAGGTGTTCTGTATCACAGTACTATTAAAGCTTATGGATCAGAAAGGCCCAGTAAAAATCTCATGCTTGAAGTTTATCCACCTCAGTGAACATGACAGTGATTGGATAGATAATATCTAATTACCATCAGAATTTAAGCTTTATGGATACAGACACTTTAGTTAGTAAGAAGATTTTTAGTTGAAAAATTTGTTTCAGGATTGACCTAAATCTTGGTGACATAACATCATTTCTAATAAATATACATGCAGAATAATCTTAAACTATCTGCTTGTCCAGTCCAGACCTATGGTTTGTTTGCAGTCCAGAAGCAGAGCAGTGAGGTCTCACACTTGACCCAAATCAAGAGGCCAGCACTGAATTTATGCTGACACAAAGGCCAGTGGCCAAATCTGGGTGAAAAGATGTCAGCTAGAATTGCAATAAAAGATTGCCCCAGCTCAGGGAACAATCACACTGATTCCTCACCAACCTAAAACCTGCCTTCAGAGAATGGAAACTCCTGATGCACATGGTACACATCCTACAAATCTGGGCACATAAAGATGTCAGTATGAAACCTGCTAAATATACGCTGATAAATTCAAGAAGTCAGACTCTTACAATTCCAAACTAAAAGATGCCATCTCCCATGTCAAAAAAAAAACATTATTCCAGTGACTAAACACCACCTGAGCAATCCCATCCTATGGGCTTACAGATATTCACTCAAAATTCTCACAGGCCACCTCTGAAATACCTGTTTGAGACATTAAAGCCTCTTTGCAGTAAGATTTATGAAAACCATAAATCAGTTTCCAAAAACATGAAACGTAAGCATTTCCCACTGTTTGATGTTATGAGACATTAAAATGGCAATTCAGCAAATTAACAGAATAGATGACAGAGCGTGTTCTTCCCCTTATTCATCTCTTCCCTTCCCCCGTGAAAAAAAGATTTGATAACAAGAATTTTCACATGGCCATGGAATAGGTAGAAGAGAGCACAAATATAAGAACTTCTGCTATGAACCATCAGCACGTCTCTTCCATGACAAGCAGTAACTTCTACTGACTAAAGGAAATTTCCTTCCCTAAATTCATCACTCCTCCAACAGCGAATCTACTGAGCTCCCCCAGCCCTCTTTGAAACAACCCAAGAGAGCCTTATCACATCTGTGCTTCTGCTTACGGCTCTAATTCATCACGAGCGAGAGCCGTGAGAAAGCGATCACAGGGAGAAGCTTCCCATGGGGACGTGGATCGATGCAGAGCAGTGGGATCACACGGGCGGGATGGGATGAGATGGGATGGCCGCACGTGTCCCGGTAACCCGGGCAGCACCCGCCCGCGGACGGGCGATTCCAGACCCCGCTCGGGAGAGCAGGGACGCTACGGAGCGTGTCGGGAGAAGGAGGGCGCGTCCAGAAACCCGACCGTGAGCACCACACGCCTGCAATAGGCAGCCGCGGACCGGAGGCGATGCCCTGGTGCGCTGCCGCCGCTTTCGGCACACTTTGGGGAAGGCTGTGCCCGGTCCCCCCGCGCTCCAGCCCCGTCCGCAGCCCAGCCCCCTCGGTGCCCGCATCCAGGTTGAGTCTCCCAAAGCCGAT
>VZTB01009277.1:521902-543015 GCA_013397245.1 Thryothorus ludovicianus
GCCCCTCCGCCCGCCCCTCCGCCCGCCCCGCCCCGCCCCGCCAGGGACGGCCGCTGCGGGCGCGGAGGGAGCCGGCGGGTCCGCCGGTGGCCCCAGAGTTTATACAGAGCCGTGGGAGCGTCAGGGTTGGGAGAGATCCCTGAGATCTCCCGTCCAGCCGGCACTGCGACCCCTAAAGCACATCACTCGACGCCGGATCGAGACGCCTCTTAAAACGCCTCCAGGGATAGCGACTCCAACACCTCCCTGGGCAACCCAAAACAGAACCACAGGATGCGCCAGGCTGGAATGGATCACAGTGCCCCCAGCCTCAGACATCTGGGAAAATAAAGCTGGTATATAGAGTAGTGATATAGTAGGTAATTAAGGGACCTGCTTGAGAAAGAGCTCAACTATGTTGTCAGCAGATTGTAAGAAGAAACATTCTTACAATGATGATTTGTTCAAGATGTTTATACCTGCACTAAAGAAGCACAAAGCTAGCCAAGATACCTGCCACCCTTGTCTTTTTTCATACATAGGAAAAATCTAGTAGATCAAGATGCATTATTATTAAGAAAAATGTCAATGCACGTAAGGTCTTGATCGTAAATACATCTATTCACTGTAATAAGGGTATTTTAATATCCGTAACATTTGATTAAATCATTACAGTTTCTGCGATGTTCAGAAGTAAATGTTCTTTAGCAACAAAGTTAATGGAATAGTAAATTTTCCTTCAGCTGAAACAGAAAGAATATTACTTCAGAAAGTATTATAAATGAACTGTACTGCAACCTGAAATATCACATAAAACCATTTAATAAGATACCTGTCATCTACAATTGTATATTTCAAAAGTATAGTAGCTGAGAAAATGAACACCTCTTGGATGACTACATTCTGAAACTGTTGCCACAGAAACCATGGGGGAGGACAGCATCAGGGGAATGAGAAAGAATAGAAATAAAGGTAGTGAATTGGCCATTTTTGTGCAAAAAAAGCAAGAATGGGTATTTATCAAGATAGATATGTCAAACCTTCAGATATCCAGCAGTTCATCTACTGAAATACATTTGCTGCCAGAAACATCTCCAAAACAATTCCTTACAGTATTAATCAGACTCACCACAACAGATACTCCTCTATCATCCAGAGTAGACCAAATTTCAAAACATGACGTGAGAAAAACAAGGCAGTGTGCTGCCTCTCTGAAGCAGAAAAACATGAAAAGCAATTGCACTGTTGCAGAAGCTGATACTGTTATCTGGGAGATAATTCAGTTTGGAACCAATTAAGTGGCATCAAGTGGAACCGTACAGGCCAGAGAATACCGGAGGAAATTTTGAAAGGCACTCAACTGGAAAGTCAGAGATTGCCTAGAAGTTTCTTCCTTTCCATAAATTAGAGAAAGAAGGTAAAATATATGTGTTGTCAAGTGCTCTTTCTGTCTATAGTTCCAAGGCAAAAATTCAGTTGTTTTGGAGTTATTACAGTTATTATTGGATTACATTTCAGAAAGCGTGGAGAATGTATGGCTGTGCTGGCCTCTATCTGGCAGGTGTGGGTAGTCGTGGTTGGAGACTAAGCAGAGCTGCTGGGAAGATGCTAAATTAGTAACATACAGAGAGACTGATTTTGTTCTGTGTAAACTGAGTTGCTGTGTTATAAGCAAACTGAACTCATGCCACATAGAATGAGGGGGAATACAGAAACACTTTCTATGTGATCAACCATTAAACTAGAGTAAAATATGAGGAAATGAAGAATAGAATTGAAAATCATCCTGTAATTGTCATCATCAAACCCTTTGGAGCAACGGGAATTATTCAAAAATTAAGAGTATTTGTTGAGCTAAGGAAAAACAGGACTGTGCAGATGTTTGTGTATGCTTGAGGCTACAGAGTTTTGGAAACAGAATGACTGTAATTCATAAGGATCATCACGGTCACTGACCCGGTCTGAGAAAAGGTATCAGTCATGTCTTGTATCTCTGCCTGACAAAAGGCAACCAGAGCATCTTTGCCAGCTGGCCAGCCAAAAATAAGGAAGTTTCTTAATCACAACCATAGGTTTGGGGATAATTTTAGGCTGTCTGATATCTGCTGCAAATATAACACATTAGGATGCAAGCAATCAAGGAGATTTCTCGAAGGCATCAAGGATAACTTCCTGATTGTGGCTGAGCCACCCAGGAGTGTTTTGAAGCTGGCTTCTGCTCTACCAAGGAGGAACTAGGGGATATAGTAATTGATCCCTTGGTTATCAAAGCTATAGTGTCTGAGGAGTGGAGTACATGATCCTGCGCAGGCTGAGGAAGAAGAGGAGGAGATTATCAACCCTGGATTTAGAGGATCAGGCAAGTTTATTCAGGAAACTGGTAGATGGGATGCCATGAACAGCAGCACTGAAGGGTAAAGTTACTCAGGAAAGCTAGCAGGAGAGTGCTGAGATCCTAACAGCAGGAAAAACAAATAGGGTTGTTAGTATTTTCAGCACTGAGACAGCAAAATTGATATGCTTCAAGATAGAAAGCATAACTAAATGAGAAATTAAATTCAGTCTGAGGTTATCATAAGATCTGCATTGTTTGGTAAATCCATCCTATTCAGATATATTATATTTCAATATATATTCAAGTGCTTACTTAAAAATACAGTGAGAAGGTCACATCTGCAGAGATGAGGGGCTTTGTTGTGCAGAGCAGTGACTGAAAAGAAATTTAGAGCAGCCAGGGCCCAGTCTAATGCTATGGTATAAGCAAGTAAGGGAATCCTTGCCACTATAACAAGGGAACCAGGGATGAGGAAAGCAGGAAGAGTCATTATTTTCCCTTCAGATATGGCGTTGAACAGATTTTTGTGGTAATACTGCACTAGCCTCTGATATCCTTGTCAAAACAGTGCTGAGAAATTATTTGAGGCAGGAGAAAATTCTTTGTATGGAGAGACTTAAAGAGCACAATCTGCTTGACTTTTCAAAAAGACTGGAAGGTGTCTACAGTGATCTTTAATCTTGCACAGTGAGAGGCATAACACAAAAAATACCTATAAACTAAAATGAAACAAATTTTAATTATAAGTGACACACATTTTTTAACAGTGAAAGACATTAATGGTTGGAATATGCTGCCAAAAGAAATGGCACCTACAGTAGTTCCTAAGGGCTTCACTAAAGAATGGATTCTTTTCTTACAGAGGTCCATCAGTTGTACAGATAGAATTATTTCCCTGCCCTGAAAATCTCTCAGGGCATGAAGTTGTGGTTATTGCATAGCATGTGTACTACTACAGCATCTAAAATACAAGTCAGAGGCCACAGCACTTTGCCTCCTCAGACAATGTGTGAGACACTAAGAGAAAACCCTGTTCTTCTGAAGAATTTACATTCCAAGTGTACAGAGACACAGAGCAGCAAAGAGAAAATACAACAAGGGTAAACTGCTGCTGCTTAACCTGTGCCTCTCCTTGTTTCATAATCTTGTGGTTTGGCAAGCATCCAGCTTACTCTAGGGTGTGTGGGTAGGTTGGCTTCAGAAACTGAAGAGTAGGCATGGTACAGGTGTGTTTGTGCCATCCATCTGTGACTAGAGATGGTTTCGCTGAATCTGGGGCACGTCAGGTTTTCATTAATGTTGCTTGACAATGGAATTGGTCCCACAAGTCCATTTACCCCCCTGCTAACCAGTCAAACCACCAGCTGGTCGGACTGTTCATGCATTACCTGCATGCAGACAATACCACACCTGCTGTGGGACCAGTGTACAGAGTGACTGCAAGAGCATACTGTAACAGGACGATTCAGGCTGGACAGGATCTCTGGAGATCTTCAGTCCAACCCTCTTCTCCTAGCAGAGTCAGACCTGAGGCCAGAGCAGGCTGCTTTGTGCACATGGCAGTTAGGGACATGGGCTAGTGTGGGCTTGGCAATGCTGGGTAAACACCTGGATTTGATTTTAAGGGCTGTTTTCCAACCTAAATGGTTCTGTGATTCTGTATACCTCCACTTGTTCCAGAAACTCTTAAATTTGGATTCAGAAGTAATAGTGGGGGTGGAGGGGAGATTATTTTGCCCTTGCAAGAAAGCCATCTGAATTTATCACCTGTATTTTTATTGACACATATCCCAGTGAAGGTCATCCACCATTCTCATGGTAGATTAACCAGCCTTGATATGGAAATGCATCTTACTTTGTGGACAATGGGTGTTCCAGGATTTGTGCTATGAGGCAGTAGAGAGTAAGACATAAAGGAAATTTTCCCCAACTTGTATCTCATAATTCCAAGAAAACGTGGTGCTGCATAAATTATACGGAACTGGAATTTAACACATTATGAAAATTGAAATCGGATCCTTCTGGGGAACTGAAGAGACAACAGGAAATGTATTTCAAAAATGATGTTATCAAACCATCTTGTACTGACTGACAGATAGTGAAATGTCTGAATTAATAAATCATTTCTTAAATTACATTGAAAGTACATTTTCAGAAAATGTAACTATTTTCGTAACAGTTGTACATGCTCTCTGCCAGCGAGTGGTGGTAAACTGCCTGGATATGGGAGGATCTGAGCAAGTAGTTAGACAAGTGATGCATTTTATTCATAGGTTCAAAAGCATGAGTTGTCTTATTTGTAATCATAAGCAAGCTATGAACAAATTATTATCACAGGAAAGTATATAAACTGTACAAATTATGATGTATAATTGTACAATAGATAAATATTACTTTATTTCTTAGTGTTTTTTACCAGTAGATCTCATAATAGTTTGCAAAGAAGTGTGAGAAATAATCATTATTAGACCAAATCTGTTAAGAAAATAGATTAGGCAAGAGTTCTCTGGCAGGGTAAAATTTGCTCATGATAATTTTTCCCTTCCATTTATTTTAGAAGATCAAAGATTTCCTCAGTAAGGGTGTTGAGTTCTGCTGTTTTTTTGTTGGTTTGTGTTTTTGATGGGTTTGGTTTGTTTTATTTTTTTCTTTTTAAGCAGAGGGTAATATCTGTTTCTTGCTGAGTTCACACATGGAGATATTTTGATACTTTGATTTTCACAGCTCAGCTGATACTGGGCGTCTTGCCATATATGTATAGCTGGCAAACAATTAATCTGCTATACAAAGGATAACCAGCATCTGAGAACTTAAAAGGGAAAATAAAAAATATTATGCTACTAAGCTGAATAAAAATTTCTACAAATATAAAATATACATTGGTTAAGAGAGATTTCCAATGGACTGTAAAATGTAAAAATTTAGTTGTGTTGAAAATAAAAGAAGATTTCTAAACTGCTATCACTGAGTCTTTGGACTCCTAAAAAAAGGTGCCATTCTAACTGGAAATAAAGTTACAATTTGTAGAAAAAGAGTCCCTTTATAAAATAGTAACTTTTTGGAAAGATGCTATTGTATTCTGCAAGAGAAGTGTGCACAGCTTGGGTCTCAGTGATCTTGATATAAAAGGACGTGGGCTAGGCACAAAAATAATAGCTGTGCTTTATTACAGTGTTCTGAACAGAATCTTTTGAATAAATTGGGCCACATGTATATTTAAAAAGGAGGGGGTTAATATTGTAATGAAATGCTTTCAATAAGGGAGATTTAAAAAAAAATAATGGCTTTGATCCTTGACTCAGGAACTCGAGATTCAGTAACTTGATTCAGTAACTCCAGTTTCTCCTTAGTCTAAAACTTCGGGAGTCAGTGACAGTGTCTAACACTACCTTGGAAAATCCATTATTAGAGGTAAGACGTGCAAGTTGCTTCCTCAGTCTCTGTGTTCCCTACCAGAGCACCAAGCAACGCTTCCCGTTGCAGTCAGCAAGGTTTTATTTCTGTGATCTGCGCAGCAGTTTCCCAAAAGCAAGATTAGCTGTCATGGAATAACAACAGTGACGCACCATCTGACAACAGGCAGCCTCCAGGTGAAGGGTTTGTATCACTACAGTCTCCCCCACTAACCAGATCTCTGCAGTACCAAGATACAAGGGAGGCTAAGGACAAATATGTAAACCAGCATGGAGATAGAAAGGCAGTAGAAAAAAATATCCACTAAGAGGTAGGAAAAAAACAAACTGGAAACTGCTTTGTGGAGATAATAAATGTGTTAAAGAGCATTTACTGTTAATAGCCAGTGTCTTTCATGACACTAACGGGTGGTGAATTACTTTTGTTTTAATTGAAACATATGTTACAGCAATATTTTGTGCTTCCGCTGATCTAAAGCTATTGTTCAAGTCCTTGTTGCAATCAGTTCTCAAACAATGCTCTCTTTGTCAGCAGTACAGAAGTAGAATGATTTTGATTTCTTCTCTTGCGAGATTGATACCCTGGAGAAACCACAGTTCCCCTCTGTACTTGCAGATGGTCAGTTAAATACTCCCATCTGGTTATACTTCTTTTTTTTCTGGTTATACTTAGTTTCTTCTAAATACAAAGCTAAATAAAACCCCACAAACAAACAAACAAAAAAAGGAAAAGACAAACAAAGAAAAAACACAAACCCACCAAGCAACTACAAGTTATTGCATGAGCAGCAGAACTAATAAAGCTCTATTTCATAGAGTTTGTGCCCTGTGTCTTTACACTGCAGTAATCCAACCTCTTTGTCCCCTATGGTCTCATTTCCTCCCTGCATTTCCTCTGCAATTTCATTTCCTTTTCTCTCCCTGCAGCACTTATTGCCATTTGCCCTGTTGGAATTTTTCCTTGTTTTGTCCCTTCACTTGCCTCTCTCTCTTGGATAAGTTTACCTTGAAGCAGCCCTCATGCTGATTAGCTCACATTGCTCTTTTGCTTATTACATGAAGGACTTCCCAGCATTTCACAAATATTAATTAATTGATCCTTATCAATAACCCTGCTCCACATATATGTGCTATTATTTCTATTACATAGATGGGAAAGTTGGGCTAGTTTATCCTTGGTTGGTCAAAGTTTGATCAAGTTTATCCTTTCTAATTCTCTGCTTCACTTCTCCTTGACTGTTCATTAATTTGTTCTTTTCTGGCTGCAGTTTTTGTTCAGAGAAGCTATTGTTGTCTCATTGACAGGGGTTGTCAGAGCGTAGCCAACTCTCATTATTTTATCGCAAGCTTTGTGATATTTGATAGCTCCCTTGCAACCACAGTTCCTGGGATCAGGTGATGAGGAAAATTCACCTTATTATAACAAGTTTATGGCTCAATCAGCTAGAAAGCTGGAAAATGATGACAGGATTGAAAATGTTCAAAACAGAGTGAAAATAAACACACATGTACTTTTTAAAAATACAACTGTTGTAAGGCATTTGTACCTTGTGATATCAAGGGCTCTGTCTCAGGTTCATCATTTAAGGTACTCGTATGTGTAAGACTGCAGAAGCTACAGACCATTTCCACTTTGGAAAGGAGGCAGAAAGCAAATCACTCAGTGAAGGCTAACATTTTCTGACCACAGATCCAAACTCTGCTAAAACACCTGGGAAAGAATAAGTAAGCAGAATTATAAACACATGCGAAGTGCTCTAGTGCAGATAACAGCGTGCTTTTTACTCCTGTGGTTTCTGGATGTGATCCTTCCTTCCTTTTCTTTCAAGAAGATACTGTGCAAGTAGGATAAGAGTTTCTTTTGGCATCCAGAAGATATTTAATTCTAGAGTCAAGACAATAATGTTTACTGAAAGATTGTTGCAATGAGTTTGCAATAACTCTGGTTAGTTCATGCATTATTAAAAAGAGCATTTTGTAGCACTATTAAAATCATAAACATTCTACTTTGTCTTTAGGCATTCATATAGAAAAACAAATTTAATCTGGCATAGTTGGAAGAAAAATTTAAATTTGTGCTTACTGGAGTTCAGCTAACACTAAGGAGAGAGCATTCCTTTACCTGAAATGAAACTAGCAATATTTTATATAGCCCTTTCCTTCCAGCAAGGTTCTTTGCCATTTCATAAGTAATTAAAAACAATTATGTTAATAGCTCTGATCAGAACAATTAATGAGAAATGCAAATGGCTACCTCAGATGCCAATTTGCTAATGGAATGCCTTAGAGTATTTATAGACTAGAGAATGATTCCACCCACATTTTTACTTTGTGTTGTTACCTCCATCAGTCCTTTTTAAACTACAGCACCTTTATTTTGTTGATGATTGTGATCATCCTCAGTAACAGCAGAAAGTATCTCAGAAGTAATGAGTGCACAGTAAGCAAGTTAACAGGGACTGTTGTGTATAAATTGAATCACTGATAATCAAGAAAGCTGTGTGGGAATGGGAGCAAATGCACAGAGCCTGCTAAGTGTTTGGAAGCTTCAAAGCATGGAGTACTTAGTTTGGTAAAATGAAAGCATAAAGGAGGTATTCTGTTCAAATAATTATAGAAAAAATAGTTGTATATAGAAAAATATTGCTATTACAGAAAGATATTGTTCTTCCAGCTAAAAATACGTGTAAGATCAGACATAAACAAAGGAAAACAGCATCCTAATCATTAAGCCAGTTCTTAAACTGTAGTTAGTAACTCCAAAGAGGGCTAGCAAATGGCTCAAGGTTGGATTGTGAAAGATCAGATTTTTAAAATATATTTGAATATTAATTCTTGACTTATATTTGAATATTAATTCTATACTACTTTAAAATGTATTTGAATATTAATTCGATACGTACATTACCAAAAGAAAATCCCCACAAAAATCCCCACATTATGCAGATTTGCTACTGGCAACAGCCGAATTCCTCCATGACAAAGGAGCAGAATTACGTGTAATTATCAGCTGTCTCAGTGAAGGAGCGGCTAATCACCTCTAGCCAAAACAAGTAAATGTACAGTGAAGCTGATGGCAACAATATAAGGAGTTGTTTGTTCCTGGTTTAGACCCAGGAGAGGTTACAGAGACAAAAATGTGGTAATACAGGAAGTTTGAGAAAACACTGAATGATATACCACTTGAATAACTGAATAATGGATACATTGATTAATAAAACCAGTTGATTGAGAATTTGCTCTGTTAGTAAGGAAAGGGTCCTTAATTGCTTTTGAAATGAAGTCTGATAAATCTGAAGTTTGATAAATGTCTTATACTATTTGGTACCTGTAAGAAGATGGTCAGAATTACAAAACAGCTTCCTTGGAAATTCCTGATGATATTTGAATGGGTAGAATGCCATGTTAATCAAATAAGCCGTTGACTGACAGAACTTGTTCAGTATTTCAGCTTTCATGTTGCAGTCTAGATAATGATGGCAAAAAGGCCATTTGTTTCACTCTGGTGTCAATCCACCTGCACAGAGGGACATTTTGAACTGGCAACAAATTTGTAAGTACCATTAAGTGTAATGAAAACTTCCACGTGCGACACGCTGAGCCCCATCCCAATTCTTGGTCTACAGATTTTTTGCCTTTTCATTTCTCTCAAAGGCAGCCTGTCATTTTTCCCTTTCCTTTCCCCGTGATATGCCTCACTGGCAATGCAGCTCAGTAACCCACCTGAACTGGCACTTCTGCAATTCCACAGTGAGTCCTCTGAAGAAGTTTGCACTGTCATTTTTGGAAGGTGATTGGTTGATTAGACACTAATTTGATTTATTTTAACTCCCATGGAACTAGGCTCAAGCTTGTATTTACAGAAGGGGTTTTGTGGATAAAGAGATGAACTAACTACCGAAATAAAAAGTTGTTTGATAGGGCTAGAAGCACAGGGGAGCTGAAGAGACCATAAAAGGGGACAAAAAAATGACTCTGAGATCCCATATAACATGATCCTTTTGGAAAGAATGAACAATGGAATAACTGTGTCAGTTGAGGGGGTGACACAGATTAATCTGGTCAGTAACTTTTTGATCAAAAGCACAGTATAGATGTTGCACTTCTGTGGATGAGGTAATCAATTAACTTCACAGTCTTGATTTTCAATTTAGCATCTTGGTTTTGCAATGTTTTCACAAAAGGAACTGCAGATTTTAATCCTCTTTAACATCTCAGTTATTTCTGTTAAAACTTTACTCCAGTCCTAGTCAGCTATCTTTTTTCCTTTTCATGTAACGAACGCATTTTATGAGATACAGGAAACCTACACCCCAGTGAAGGGGAATATTTTTAATTTTTCACCTCAAAGCCCTTTACAAACTCTCATTAATTTAAATTCCTTCCACACACCTGCTGAATAACCCAACACAAATGGAATGTAACACTCAAGATCTCTGTGAGTATCACTCGGTCCGCTAAGCGTAGGAGCAAGCCAGGTCCCACTGTGCATTAAAATTTCACTGAAGGATTCCTGGCAACCTCAAATGCAGAATCATCACAGCACATTTATTTTCTACAGAGAGTCATCATCCACACAGATGCTGCAGAGAAATGTCAGAAGCAAAATAGGGCTCTCCCAGAGAAGATATCACAATCCTGACTGTGGGAGCTTGGGCACAGAAAATGGTTGGGGCTTGGCATGGTACTTTCCACTCTGAAAAACAAACTGATGTTTGTCCACTCTCCACTCCTCTTGACTTCTAATCAGTCCTCCCTTTTCAAGCTCCCTTCCCCTGCAACTTTTGAATTGGCTCCCACTGAAGCTGTTTTCCCTGTCTTGCTCTACCTCCAAGCCAGGCAAAGTGGGAGGGGAGCAGTTTACCGTGGTGCAGGAAGATTTTTGGAGTACATCAATGGGTGGAGCACCAGTCTGGGACCTTCAGGGTGTTTTGGATCTTTGTGTTATGCTGTGCATTGCTACTTGTGTTCACCTATCTTGAGTACCAGATGGCTCTGGAGCTGAACCAGATGTGGTGCCTGCCTACAGCCTAGGAGAAACTGGAGTCTGGATGCTACAACATGCAGTTTGATCAGGGAAAAGCAGTTTAGACTGGGTTTTTGAGAGGGTAGGGCAGTAAGGGGAGCACATGCAGTCTGGAATGTAGAGCTGCAGATCTCCCCCACATCTGCTCAGCTGCTAGCTCCAGTTTCCAGACCAGAACTCACCCCACAAACTGTCACCCTTTATCTGTTGGAGGCAGCCACTATTACGAAATCTTTCTGTGAACAACATGCAAAGGCTTTGCAGTCTTTAACTGCTCATCAGCTCTGGGAAACCATGTATCAAATGTTGGTAGATAGGATGGACTTCTGGATCAGACTCAGCATGCCTAGGGAATGATTCAATGCAGACAAACTGTGAAACACGACTGTTTCTTTGAAATGTGGAGCTAAAGAAGGATCCTGGGAATGTGCTAATCCAGGTACATTTATGAATAAAAACATTACAGAAATTTTGAATCAACCTGTCATGCAATTTATTCAGGAAAAAATATGTAGCAAATTCTGAATGTGTTACTTGGCCACAAACAGCAGAGTTCAAGAAAGTTCCCAGTTACCACTCCCTCATAAATGACACTTTCCATACGTGTTTCCATATGCATTCTGTGTGTGGACATGGGTTTCAACACGTGGTGTTTCTTCCCCATTCCTTCCAGACTGATGTGGAGATTTGTCCTCCACGTAAATCACTGGTAGGATTAAGGCATTCAGCTTACTCACTGCAAATGCCTGGCTTCCTTTATCCAATAATGCCGTTTAGGATTTGGCTTCCTGTCTTGTCTTTGCTTGATATCCACTCTGAAATCTGTTGCCAATGCACTTTCTCACCTAAGAGCTGTTCACGCTAGTAATGATCCTCATGCTTGGAAAAGTTTCATGGGACCTTGGCTGAATGCATATTAGATTACATTAGATTATATAGATTTTTCACTGCATAGATATCAGGTTCTGTAAATTCTAGATTTTTCATGGTGAAGGGAGAGAGTACAGACACATTTTTCTAAATAGAACACTTTACTCCAAAAGGTTCCATGTGAAGACAGGGCCTGTCTGTCAGAACACGTCCTGCCAGGTAGCTCTGCAAGCAAAACCTGTTAGTGTATTTAATCCTCCATATCCATTCTTGCGATCCATAAACATGAAACTTGCTTTAAAGCGATGACTGAAAAGGCCCAAGTTTTGCAAGACAACCTTAGTAGAGCTGTTTTGTCAGTCAGAGGATCAAGTGTGTTTTTACACCCAACTCTAAGTAACCATTCCTCCCCTAAACTAAATAAGTGCTTCGTTCATTCAAAACAAAAATTTCTGCAGTAGGGCAACTCCTCGCCGAGACAAGTTTTGAACCGTCCCTGCATGTTTAGCTTGGGGGGAGGAGGCCCTCTCTTGACTCACTGCAATCAGCTTCCCCTGACAGCGATTCCTGTCTGCTCCCATGCTGGAGATGCACAAACACAGTGAGTCACGCTGCCAGCTCGGGAACCTGCTCACCAATTCCCTTCGTTCCCGCAGCCGATGTAGCCTGTGGCACTGTACGGGCTCTTTGTGGAGAATCCCGGCTTAATTTATCTGCTGGAAATCTCTGCCACGCAAATTGGAGATTACGGCATCATAACACGAAGAAACTTCGCTACAATACTAAGAACCCCCAAACGTGCGCAGCCTCTTCGCCTGTGGTTGGTGGCATGCCCCCCCCAGCCGGCTTCCCTGCCCGGCAATCCGGGATCTCCGGTCGGGCCGCCGTGACTGACACACACCAGCGCCAGCAGGCTCACGCTGCCGCCAATTTAAATGTTGGTGTGCTACTTTCATGTCGTAAAACCCTGCTGGCTGCTTCTGTTTTACATTTCCAAACTTGTTTCCTTATGGATGGCGGGCCAGCTGCCCACCGCAGCACTCTCTCCTCGGGATCCCTCGCTCGCCTTCCCGGTTCCCCGGCATCCCTGCTGCCAAACCTCTCCACCTAAGTCTCACAGGATCACGGAACGGGTCAGGCTGGAAGGGATCATTCACCAAATTCCTTGCTCAAGCAGCGTCATGCCACAGCACACGGCACATGACTGCGTCCGGACAGTTTTGGAATAGCTCCATGAGGGAGACTGTACAGCCTCTCCGGGCAGCCGGTTCCAGTGCGCGCTCACCGCACAGGAAACACGTTCTTCCTCATGTCCGGCAGGAACTTCCTGTGCATCATCTTCTGCCCGTTGCCATGAAACACACGCACAGCCGTGAGACCCCCGGCGTTCGTCCCTGCTTTAGCCGAAGGGTCAGACGGGAGGCGCTGCTGTTTTTCGGGATCAGCATCCCGGGGGCCGCAGCCCCTCAGGCCCGTCCCGTCCGGTCAGGCGCGGCGCGGGCAGCCCCGACGAGGCCCCGCTGTTAAGGGCGGGCGCGGCCCCGCCCCCTTCCTTTGCAGCCGCGGCGCCATTTTGTGCGCACGCACGGTGAGCGCCCGCGCCCCTCCGCCGCTCCGGGGGGCGCGCCGCGGGCACGGCGGGACGGGAACACGGGCGGGGGGATGCGGTCGGAGGGGTCGTGCTGCCGGCAGGGACGGGCGGGGGGCCGCCGGCTCTGATGGGCCCACCACGGCCTTCCTAGGGCGGGGAGTGAGGGACCGAGGAGGCCGCGGGTTGAAGGGACCGTGGGTTGAGGAGGCCGTGCCGAGCGGGGCGCGGGGCCGTGCCGGGCAGGGGGGGGGGGGCGGGGCGCGGCGGGTGCAGGTGCGGAGCAGCAGTGCTGCAGCATGTGGCGGTGGGCCCGGCCACCCTGCGGCCGCACAGGGCTGGCTCCTCGGGGCGGACATGGCCCCCTAGGCCTGCAGAGCGTGTGAGCATTGTGTTAGACTAACAGCGGCCGGTTAATGTTCTGGCGTAGATCCTGCCTTATGGATGCTTTTTAAGGAGGCTTGGGGAACGCGGCAGAGGTATCATCGGGGAACATCTCGGCGCCACGGCCGAGAGGATGTATCCTGGTGCCTGGCAAGAGCATGTGGAAGCAGCGTTTAACAGCCAGCTGAAGTCAGAAGCAGAAGTTCAGACTGGATATAAGGGGGATAATGTTAATGGGAACAGCCAGCCCTGCCAATATGCTGCCTAAGGAGGCTGTGCAGTAGGGTCTGGAGGGAAAGTCATACAAGGAGCAGCTGGGGTCTCTTGGGAGACCCCATCACTACAGCTTCTGCATGAGTGAAAGTGGATGGGCACGTGCTGATCTCTGTGGTGACCAGAGACAGGACCTAAGAAAGTGGCATGAAGATGTGTCAGGGGAGGTTTAATTTGGCTATCAAGGAAAGGTTCTTCACCAAGAGGGTGTTTGGGCATGGCATAGGCTCTCTGGAGAAGTGGTCACATGACCAGCTTGATTGAGTTCCATAATCTTCTGAACAATGCTGTCCAGGTACATACGGTGACTCTTCAGGTGTCCTGCAAGAGCCAAAAATTGGTCTTGGTGGTCCTTGTGGATCTCTTCTAATGCTGAATATGCTTTGATCCTTGAAGGGTTTCATGACCTGACTGGAGAAAGCTCTTGAGTAGCCTGGTTTGATCTCATAGTAGATCTTGCTGTAAGTGGGAGTTAAGCTGAGTGCCTTGCTGGCATCCATTCTAACCTGAGTGAACCTGTGATCCTGTAAGCTCTGATTTCTTTGGGTGCCTAAGTGAGTACCATTGCTTGAATGGAGGCAGTGCCATTCTAAATAGGCTTAAAGACTCCATCAGTCTGAAATATCTGAAAATTCCATCAGCTTTGTGGTGAGTGAACTAGTTTTTGTGAATAATTTACTTTCTTTTTTACAGTAAGCAGCCAAAATGACGAACACGAAGGGAAAGAGGAGGGGGACGCGTTACATGTTCTCGAGGCCCTTCCGCAAGCATGGTGAGTGAGTGTCCCTTACAGCACCAGCACTGCATCCACTTACTGACCTGATGGACAGCTGCAGTCCCTGGGGATGGACTGTGAAACAAGTGCTTTGCCAAAGGACTTGTGACAGCTTGGGCTGAAAACTGTGGAACTATACACAGAGCTCTGAGCTCTTACTGCAAATGCATTGGTATTCTGTTTGCTTGACAGTAGCCACAATGCTAATTCTGGCAGTGCTTGAAAATTAATTTGAAGGTGAGGAAAAAATATTTCCACAGTTACTTAAAATGTAGAGGCTCTGATCAATGAGCAGTTGCATTTGTGTTTATATATTAAATAGTTAAATGTCTCTTCAATTTTGGCATTAGGAACACATCTAGTATAGCTGGGTATTTAAAAAAATTGAAGTGTGTGAAGTGTGTAATTACTGCTTTAAAAAACGTGGTTTGATTTTTGAGGTATTTAGGAAAACTGTATCAAATGCATGATCTATGTCCCCCATCCTTTTTTTTCTGTGTATATGAAATTCCAGGCTTCCAAAGTATCCAAATTTGTATCTCTTAACAGGAGTTGTCCCTCTGGCTACCTACATGCGGATCTACAAGAAGGGTGACATAGTTGATATCAAGGTACTTTCTGCAGTGCTGAGCAGCCAAAAGCTAAAGCAGTGTGGTCCTGTGCAGTCTCCAGTTCCTTGGGGTGGACCCTTTTGCTGCTTGGGTCACCTGTGTCAGCACAAGTGCCTGCTGCTCTCTGTGGGAGCAATATTGGAATGACAGGGCTCCTGGACCACTCCTAGCACTTCAGTGTCATGCACTGGTGTAGGTGGGGATTTGTAGGTCGTGCAGTTTGGCCATGCTTTGTTATAGCTTCAGCTGAAAAATGGGAGTGAAATATGCCATAGCCCATTTTTGGGTTGGCTACTGGCACAACTTCCATGGGAACCTCAGCTCTCACTTCAGTAGATGTTCTGTTATGAGCCATGATTTGTAGTGGGGCAGAAAGCAAGAAATAAATTTAAGCATGCATCATATATATTAATAAAGGGGGGAAACTGAAGCAGCGTTTCCTGTCACTTGGTATTTTTTAAAACTTGTATTTTCACAACAGTAGTAGTGAATGTGAAAGCCTTTCTTCAAGGTTGAATCCCTTGGTTTCATTTGGAATGCCACGTTCTTGTAGCAGTCACGCAGAAAGTGGTGTTTGATTTGCTAGTTGTTTGACTTGGAGAATGTATTGTTCAGAACTGACACTTCTCATGCACTGGAGCTTGATGATGACAGTCTCTTGTGATTGCTTGCTCTTTCTGTGAGCAAAGTGATCTGTCATTTCACCGACACTGAAAGCTACCAGAACTGACATAGCAAAATTTGGTAGTCTTCAGATGCAGAACTGGTTATAAATTCCAACTTCAAGATAAAATGGGAATATTTTAAAATCTTTAATTACTTCTGAAACAAAAATCTTTGATGCTACTTTTCTTTTTCCTTTTGCTTCCCAACAGGGCATGGGTACAGTTCAAAAGGGCATGCCCCACAAGTGTTACCATGGCAAGACTGGAAGGGTATATAATGTTACTCAGCATGCCGTGGGCATTATTGTTAACAAGCAGGTTAAGTAAGTAAAGAAATTCTATGTATTGAAACTTGGTATTTGAGGAAGTTGAACTGTAATTGCACCCTCCTTTCACTTTACCAGTTAGACAGTTCTTGTCTTGACTGGTCATTCAAGGTGGGTAAAGTGTATTTCCTTTTTATAACCCAAGCAAATGACGCTCATTTGACTTGGATCCTGTCAGAGGAAACAGTTCTTGTTTTTCTTACCAGCATCTGAAGTCATATTATCTAGCAGGGCTACTCAGCCAGTGTGCAAGCATTGAATCCCTTTTTAAATACTAGTCTGTAGCTGTATCCAGATTTTGTACAGTTTAATCAAAAAAAGACAAGTTGTTTCGTTGGTTCCAGGAGCTGGACTGCTGTGCATCGATAATAAAATGACTTGTTCATATGCTTAGAGGCTAAAATTATGTGCTGTCCACAATTTTAATTTGAAATTGTCAGAATATTGTTATGTATTATATTGTTATATAGTAATATGCTTTTAGTTATATGTGAATGATATCTTACGTGCATCTGCAGCTGCGTTTTGAGATATTGCCCTTTAAAGAAAAATGACCTGTAATTGAGCTTATGGAGTTACTCCTGTAAGGGCTGTAAGTCTTGATTTAAAGTGACCTTTTTCAAGTGAAGATTAAAATCTGACTCCCTTTCTTAGGGGCAAGATTCTGGCCAAGAGAATTAATGTGCGTATAGAGCATATTAAGCATTCCAAGAGCAGAGACAGCTTTCTGCAGCGTGTGAAGGAAAATGAACGGAAGAAAAAGGAAGCAAAAGAAAAAGGCATTTGGGTTCAACTGAAACGTCAGGTAATGTTTCTGTTGAGGTCACAATCCTTCTGCAGATGGCTTAATTCTTGGAGTAGTGTGTCGGCATCCAGGCTGTCTGGGATGTTTGGTGCTGGAGCAGAACTGCTCTGTGCCCGATGAAAATTGTAGTTGTAGCTCTGAACTGAGGGTTGGGTGCTTCCTGTGCTGTTGCTGGTCTGCAGCAGCAACTCTGGATGTCACTTGAGTCTTCAGTGTAGAATTTTAGTTGCAAAAGGTTCTATTGTAACCCTTGAAGGAAAGAATTAATAAGCAGACTTCAGGGAAGAGGTAATGGCTGTTGCATCTGAAACTGCAGGATACATCACTCCACGTTCATTGGGTTGGTGAGCTGCAGAGAGTAAAGCGTAGGTTTTAGCATCCAGCAGCAAGAGTCAGGCACATAGCAGCAAGAGTCAGGCACACATTTTCTTACTGCTACTCCTTGCATCAAATTTATGAGACTAGGAATGGTCAAATTGCTGCAGTGTTTATATAATAAGGTGCAAAATGGTTGACAAAATGTTATTTCCTAGAAAGTTGCTTTTGGGCTCTAGTGCCATGAGTTTTCATTTTTTATTTTTCTGTTTACAGCCTGCTCCACCAAGAGAAGCACACTTTGTGAGAACTAATGGCAAGGATCCAGAGCTGCTGGAGCCAATTCCTTATGAATTCATGGCATAATGTATGTTTAAAAAATATATTAAAGATATGGTTTTGGACAAGTGTATGTGATTGTGGCTGATTCATTTAGTTGGATTTGGGGCTTTTTTTGCTTGAACAGATGCTTTAGAAACCTTCTTTTACTGAAGTTTATTTATTTAGCTTGCATTTACCATGATGCTTAGTCATTTAAATCCGCATTTAAATTTCCTGACAGGTTTTGTCATTTATATAGATGACAAATGCTAGGAACACTGAAATTTGCTAGTGCTTAGTAATGATCATGAGCTATTATGAGGGGACATAGAATGTTTCACCAGCAAACTAAGAACTTGTATCAAGAGCTGCCCAGTGCCACTTGAAAGCTTGTTTTCTTGTAGGGCAACTTGTAAGTGTGGGAGTAAGGAGCAGAGAGATGATGAGGTTTCCTTTTTGCCTGACTCTCAATCATGAGTGTTCCCATTCTCATGAAACATAGAGATCAGACCTTGAATTCAGAGCGTTATTGGGCGTTATGTACTGGAGTTTACAAGTTCCAGTGAGCAGATTGCTTTATTTGAGGCTCTCCAAGCTGCCATCTCGAGATGCAGCAGGCTGTATAGATGGAATGACTTTGGAAGTGACTTGGAGGAGCTTGCCCTCTGCACGCTGCTCCATGACAGCAGTGCTGTAATCTGACCCTGGAGGTGTTGGACATGGTTTGCACCGCAGTATCCTGAAGCCCCCACTGTTGCACCTTTAACACTTGGCTTCTATGGTCAAGGGGCTTTTCTTGGAGCAGCAAGATTTGTGCACTTCATCAACCTCTTTGGCTTGTCAGTTTTGACAGCCATTTAAAGTAGTTATTTGCCTTCCAAGATAGGCATCATTTTCCGCTAGGCTTTGTAGGAATTAAGTGGGAGGCCAGTGGATACAAACTTTGGTGATGGCATTTTAAATCTGCTTCTCATGCATGCATGTCTGAGCTATTTTGGTTCTGTGTTTGGTTTGTACTCATTTGGCAAAATCACGGCGGATTAGCTGTAGCAGCATGATGAAATGATGAACATCATAAGTGGGGCATAGTTCTAAAGTTTTGGACTTACTTTCAGCATTTTGGAATAAGACAGGACAGCATTACAGTGGTCTTGTTGAAGAGCTGTGCTCCCAGAGACACTGCAGTTGCAACACTTTCCAATTTATTTAGAAAATGTGTTTTTTAAGGTCACTATGCCAGCAGTAGTTGGTTGTAAATGCATATTTGGAAGCCCTGAGCAGGCTGGGAAGAGAGGGAGGGAAGGCTTTCCTTGGTCAGGATTCCCAGAAATGACTGAAAATGAAGCTGGGTTTGCACAGTAAGAAAATAACCTCTTTTTTTGTTTTAAATGTTTGGAAACAGGACAAATAAACTAAGGTGTAACGTGTCTGTTCGTTGCACTCTGTGCAGTGAGGGTTTTCATGCTCATCTGAGGTTCACAGAGACACAGCCCAGACACGTAACAGATCTTGGTACCTGCTGCTGAAGTTTGCTTCCTGTGTGTTTGGCTGCCCTGTTTTTGCACAATCCTGACGAAAGAGGGAGATCTGTGAATTGGGAAAAGCTGAAGAACTGCCTGTTGGGACATCTCCAGGTTTGAGCTGAAGCATGAAGTGTGTTCCTTACAGGGTTTGGAGTCACCGGTTTTGACTCGCCCTGGAAGGAGTTTTACACACTAAACCCATGACCTGTAACCAGTTCTCTGCAGTCCTGTTCTGAGGCTCCTTTACAGCCACAAACCTTTACTGCTGCTTCCCTGCCAAAAGCCCTGGCAAAATCTCCTGTTGTCTCCTAGAGAAGCAGCAAGGAAGCTGCCTTCTGAGCTGTTGGCTTCATCTTTTTTAGCATACTGGCAACACCAGGATTTGAAGTTTCCTGAGCCCTGTGTAAGCAGTGTTAGGCAGGGAAGCTCAGTGAAAAGGCAGGAATGACTGGGAAAGGGAAGAAGGAACCATTGTCAGTGCAGAGGCTGCACGGGTAGGAACATTGCTCCCAGCAGCAGCACACATACAGCTTAGGAACCCAGAAGAATAAAATGTCCATCACACCCTGGACATTAATTCCTTCACAGGCTGTCCTCCCTGGGCTTGGGCAGCCTTATCTCTGCTTGACCACCCCCATTTGCCCTTTGGAGGTGCTCCCAGCAGAGGGCAAGGCAGCTTGAGTTGTACAGCTGCCCAGAAAGTGGTAGCTCAAGGTTTGAGGAGGGTGGTTGGTTAATACTGCTTTCACAGCTCAGCACCTGGGAATCATTGCCTGGACTGGGCTTGTTTCAGTAGCATTCTTTCAGAGGCACACTGAATGTGCTCTGATAGCTCTTTCATAAAGAAATGTATAAAAACAGCTGCTGCTGGCACTGTGAGTGAGGCCAAAGATAAGCGGTCCCCTGACAATAGGATGACAATAGTAGCAGGAACCTCTGGAAACCAAAAGCTTTTAGTGATACAAGAGAAATCACGTTTCTCAAAAGAAAAGAGCTTGCTGGCATGATGAGGAGTAAAGTAGAAACTTTGGGGGCAGTAAGTTTTGGAAGTTAAAAGAAACCCATAGGGGTTCTTAGGCACTAGAGTAGCACAAATAATCAACAGTGCTTCTTCCACCATGCTTTTCTGCAGGTGCTACTTTAACTGATGTTAATTAGTAATGTCTTAACTGCTTGTGTGTGAGAATCCAGGGTCAGATGGGCTGTCGAAGCATCAGCCTGCATCCAGAGCCCTGCAGCTCTCACAGTGGCTCCATCCCTCTGTGCCATGAGATCAGTCCATTTGAGTACCATCCACTGTCCTCTTCCATGTTGTGTCCTGCTGGCACGTGCTATCTCCCTGATAAAAATTAAAGCAGCCTCTGAATGGATTATTTCTCTTTTAAGCACTTACACAGTTGCAAGGCAGCGCACAGCAGAAGCAGGAGCCAGGGCAGTGGTTTGTGGAGACTGAAACATCCGCACAACTGCTTGCAGGTCTGAGGCTCATTTAAGGGCAACCCGTGTTGGAGCACCATTGTTCTCCTAAACTTTTCTACTTCGAAAACCCAAAGGGACCAATCAAGGCCACTTAGGTTTCAGGGCTGGCTGTTGCTTCATCCACAATCTGGGTTTTCAACACTGGCTATAGAGGGATATAGTCAGGTCTGGGAAACAAAATAGTCTGAGATAAAGTAATAATTTCCTTTCTTTCAAGACTGGAGTCCCTCAGTGCAGGGAGGGTGGTGCGTTTGCCCGTCTGCCTCGGGCGGGGGTGGGGATGCCCGGCAGGGTGCTTGCCCCAAATGTGGGGCGCATGGCTTGCCCAGGCTGTTCCCCAGACCCCTGGTGCCTGTGCCCGCCGGGGCCACGCCCTGGGAGCGGGGAGGTGTGAGGAAGGGGAAGGGGTTCGAGCCGGGCGGCAG
>VZTB01009277.1:543042-710960 GCA_013397245.1 Thryothorus ludovicianus
CCTCCGGCTGCCGAGCCGCCTCTCCCATGCGCCTGCCGAGCATGTCCCAGCCCTTCCTGCTGGCGCCCATCGCCGAGTGTTCCCCGGGGCCGCCCGGCGCCCAGCTCCGCCTGGCCGTGCTGGGTGCCCGCGGCGTCGGCAAGAGCGGTGAGTGCGGGGCTGCCCGTCCCCTTCCCCTGCCCGTCCCCTTCCCCTGCCCGTCCGTCCGTCCGTCCCGCCTAACGCGGCTCTCTGTGTTTCAGCCATGATCGTGCGGTTCCTGACCAAGCGCTTCATCGGCGACTACGAACCCAACACAGGTGAGGCGGGGGGCGGCGGGGACGGGGCGGCGCGGTCCCGGGTGCAGCGGCTCACGGCTCTCTGCTCCCCAGGCAACCTCTACTCCCGGCTGGTCCATCTCGACGGGGACCACGTTGCCGTACAGATCCAAGACACGCCGGGATGTATCCAGGTATGTGAATGTATCGGTTCTTCTCTGCTGCCCAAATCTTCCCTGCTCAGCTTCTGAGCCCAGATTTCCTGCATGCCCAGACTTTGTTTCCTGAGACAGAGCTCAGGCTTCCCTTCGGATCCCTTTGATGGTGCTGTGATAGAGCCTTTATACTCTCGTGACCCGATGCCGAATCTGTGCTCTCTGTTGTACCGCAGGTGCAGGACGACTGCGTGCAGGTGCTGGACTCGCTGTCCAGGTGTGTGAAGTGGGCAGAGGGATTCCTGCTGGTCTACTCCACCACAGACTACAGCAGCTACCAGTCAGTCCAGCCCCTCTACCAGCACATACGCAAGGTGCACCCCGATGCCAGGACTCCCATCATTATTGTGGGGAACAAGGCAGACCTCGTCCATGCCAGGCAAGTACAGGCAAAAGAGGGACTACAGCTGGCAGATGAACTGGGCAGCCTGTTCTTGGAAATCTCCACCAGTGAGGACTCCCAAGGTGTCTGTGATGTCTTCCAGTATCTTTGCAAGGAGGTCAGCAAACTACAGCATGCCAGCAGCACGGACAGGAGGCGGTCATCCATCATCCCTCGGCCCAAATCTCCCAACATGCAAGATCTAAAGAGACGTTTCAAACAGGCTTTATCTTCCAAAGTCAAGTAAATCTCCCAATGAGATCCTGTGGGACTCAATAGAATTTATTTTTGTAAACTAGTTAATAAAAATCTTTATTTTTGTACTAATGCCAGCAGTGTAGAAGTAAGTATGTCAAGGCTTGTAGTTTCCTTGCTGTTCTCTCATTTGACTGACTGGGTTATTTTGGGAAAAAAAAAAAAAAATAAGGCTGCATAGCAACGAAATAGAGGTAGTAGGAAAGGAGACTTTTTCCAGGAGGCTTTGATTCCATTTCTCTTTTTGGGGGGACTGGGATTTTCTTTGGAGGCCTCCCTTTCCTGTTTGTAAAATGGGAGTGTTAATGATGTAAATCATTACCTGCCTTTATATAATGCTTGGAAAAGCCTTGGTGGAACACTTTGTAGGAGACAAAAAAAAAGCTGTATTAAACATGAAAATATAAGTGTCTGTAAGAATTCTGATTATAACAGAACTGCTTTCCTCTCTCAAAGCTGCTGTTTTTCTTGCACCTGTAATAGCCGGAATGCTGATAGGCTACTAGGAATGAGCTCTAATTTCTGATGTGCCGTAGAGATCTGTTCTACAGAAATAATCATTTGAGCTCCAAGCATTTAACAGGAGGGTTGAGTTTCTCCTACAGATTGCTGTGGAACAAAGTGCTGAGCAATCCACAGCAGAGGAGTGTGTGGGCTGGCTGTTGCTTTCTCTGGAGATGTGTGATAGGAAGGACTGATGCACAGGTTCCCTGGGCAGAAAATAGTTACATTTAAAAGCAATCACACCTTTATCTTCCCCGGAGTAATTTTGTATCTATCGGAAACAGGTCAGACTTTACTCTTAGCTTCACATAAACTCGAAACCATACTAGAATGGGTTTTATTAACTGCTGGATGTCTGAGCATGGAATGCGGGTTTTGCACTTCCAGTATACCTCTCAATTATGTATGTAAGAAATAAAACTACTACATGCTGAGTAGAAAGTGTGGAAGTGGATTAGTCTGCACAGGGGAGACTCGCTGTCCTCACTCAAGCGTAAGTCCAGTAAGGTTTTATTTTATAAAATCTCATAGATTAAGTCAAAAGACCACTTCTTTCAGGGTGTTAGGAAAGGCAGGTAGGTGCTGTGCCTTGCAGTCAGTGGGCAGTCTCTGTTGTTTCTGATCCCTGGGCCTTGAAGCTTCCTGGGCCACCTTCACTCTTTATCTGCATCTGAGCCTTCCTGATGGTGGTAACTGAGGGAAGGGTGACTGAGCAAGGTAAGGACGATGCTCTGTGCAGAAGCACCAGAGGCCTGTGTGAGCACTGGGTGGGGTGTGGGGTACCAGCAGCTCTACTGCCCACCAGGGCTATGTGCACATCTTCAGTTTGGGCTTGTCACCTGTGTGTCTCCTCCCTGAAGGCCCTGTGCTTCCCTACCAGAGGGCACAGGAGAGCTGATACCCAGACCTGCAGGAACAGACTGAAACTGGCACTGCAAGCTGGGTCCAAAACTCTTGGAGCTGATTCATGTCAAACACATGGTGACAGCCTGGAAAAGCCACAGTACTGTTTAAATGTGTTAATACAATATTTAACACATGTTAAATATTTCTTCACAGTGAGAATTGCTCTGCCAGGCCCAGGACTCTGGGCTTGAGGGGAGCAGGATGATGGGGTTGGTGAGAATGAGTGTCCTTGGCAGACTTGGACTCACCACATGGACCATGTGTCCATGGGCAAATTTGAAGAGGAGTTGAAAAGTCAAAAGTGGGATATTTGTGAAACATTTCTCCATCTTGGAACAAGGATAACAAATTGCTTCCGAGAGAAAATACCACTCTGGTAGACTTTTTGGTTTTTTTAACCTGCAGTTTTTGTCTTTGGGAATGATTTCCTACTCATGGATCCAGTACAGAGTTTCACCAAGCAAGTTGCTAGAGATGGTACAAAATATGCTAAAGGGGCAGGCAATATGTACTGGACAAATCTGCATCTCACCATGGTCCTCAGCAGCCAGGTGAAAAATCACATTAGGCACTGACCCTAAGTGCCTCTCACTACCCCTGGCAAAGCAGGAGCTTGTGTCCCCACTGGCACAGGGGGCAGCACCGGGGGGATAAATGCAGTCATTTTCCCCATCTCTCTCTCTCATGGGAAAAAGCTAGAGCTGGCTCTTGCTATGTAGGCACCCATGCTCAGGTCAAGGTGCAAAACCTCCTTTCTCCACCTCGTGCTTCTCATGTTTTAGCCACATGTCAAGAGCAGCATGAGCCCCTCAGAGATGTAATGGGGAATCTGGATGATTAGAGCATGCTGATGGCAGGGAGGGAGGGCTGCTCTGATCTGCCTCCAGCTTCAGGCAGAAGCTGCTTTGGGCCACTCTGGGTAACACTTTTGGGTAGGGGTCCATAAATTAGGTATTTATGCTGTTAATCTGAATTTCCCCTGGCTGGCACAAATCTACCCTCACCCAGAAGTTTTCAACCCTGAGCTGCCAGGTAAATCACAGGAAGAACCTGCTGGCTCCCAGCACATTTTACCCCAGCATTTTCTTCAGTCCTGAGTGAGCAAAGAGGGGTACACCAAGGCAGGGAGGGCAAAGCATCTCTCAAGTACTAGCAGAGCAGCTCCAAAGCCTTGTTTCTCCTGGGCCACTGCCACTTTTGCCTTCCCTACTGAATACTTGTTACCCCCAGTCTCTAAGCCCTCCACAGAGGGGACAGGGTGGCTACAGGTGGGTAAGTGGTGCATAGCCTGGCCTTTCTCCTTGATCAGAGGAAAATATGCATCTGCCTCTTTCCTCCCACCACCTCCGCTGTGAAACAGAATCACAGCAATTTTCCCTGACAAGACGGATGAGTGGGTTTTCAGAGGCAGGGATGTGTGCAGCATCACACACTATTATGGCTGCTACTACATCAGCATCTCCCCCCTGCTGGACTATTTTGTCTACTTATCTCCTAGCTCTGAAATCATCCAGTAGTGCTCTAAGGCTTCATGAATTTTAAAATAGCAGCTGCCTTCAACCTGTTCTGTGCACTTCCACTTAGGAGCTGCACATCCCTAGGCAGAGATAGGGGTGTTTTCTTCAAAAAGCTTTATGGATGTCCTCTTTATTTTCTGCCCCATTTGAGCACCTGGACCCAGGCTGCTTCCTCACTGTCTCTTGATGAGGACTTGCCTCTCAGCACAGGAAATGGTCAGTGCTGCAAGTTCATGCTGTATCCTGTGGTTTGTTTGTATGAAGGATTGTGGACAAGGCTGACTGTGAACAAGGGCTGTGTTGACACCATGGGCAAGGGTTAGGTTCAAGCTTCAGACAGGGAGAAAAAGTGATTGAGATGTGGATAGATGGATGACTGGAAACTAATCTACATCCCATACATGGATCTCCTGTAAAAATGATTTTATTCCTGTGGGACTTCATTAGCTTTTGGTGAATGGAAGGTCTGAATAGATTCAGAATAAAGTCCTTTAGGCAAAAGTGACCTTTTATGGCAATTGCACTTGGCACATGACCACTGGTGATTCACATCATTATGGCAGCAGGAACTCCTAAGTTACTCCTGAAGTGAGGATCCCAAGTCTGTTGTCCTAGAAACAATATATTTGAGGGTGATGCTGTTGTTGGGTCACTGGACTAAAACATAGGCAACACTCCAAAGAGTTTTGTGTCTGAGGTACATTCAGTGGCATCCCTGAAAACCTTGTTATGAGTAGAGCACGGCTCAAAAAATGGCAGCTCAGATTGGATCTGTGGTAATTAATGACAATTCAGATTTCCCTGTTGATTCTCAGGCTTGCTCTTCCCCCACTCTCCCATTTCACCTATCTAAAAATGAGAAATCAAACACTTTTTATTGCAGATGGCTTTGAGGGAATAGGTTCATGAAATTTTCTTACTACATTCAATGCTTGATGCTTTTGGCTGAAAGAATAATGAATGTATATTGTGACTTGTTATGCCAGTGTATATTGTGGAGCATAATCAGCTATATACTATCTTCCCACACTACCAAAAGAAAAATCAGGATATAGAGACTGAGCTTTCATTTCAGTGCCCTGTGATACTTGATTTACAACTGAAAAGCTACGTATTGAATTTTGCATAATAATTAAAGAGCTTCATAGATGTGGTAGCTGCTGTTTTGAAAAATGCACTTGGCTGTTTGCTATCCACATTTTTCCTTTGTGACAGAAAATAACCAGCCCCAGGAGCAATAGTATAACCAGGGACCCTCACGGTGAGAGCTGCTGTGCAGAGGTGGCTGCTTCAGCCCCATGCTCTGCCCTTTGGACTTTGCTGGGCAAGTTTTTGGGCAGAGGTACCCATGCACTCAAGCTTGTGGGGTCATGGTTCAGCAACTATATTTTGCTCTTGACCTGTGCACAAAATTTCCATTAAAATGTATCTGTCCGGGAAATTGCGCAAGGTTATTTGTCAGCCTGCATTACTGGGAAGCAGTAATTAATTCTTAAAGCTGGAATATTTCTCTTCTAAGGCATTTGGCTCTTTCCACATTACTAAAAATATCCTCTTCTCAGGTTTCAAATGGTCCTTTTAAACAGTTCATAGTAATTTTATCCCTTGAGATGGTAAGCCAATATCAACAAATATTGTTTCTGGGGGCAGCTCAGAGAAGAGGAGACTACACTCCCCTCCAGCTGGGGCAGTGAGGTGAATTACAGACTCCAGTCCTACAGCTGATAATGCCTTCCACTCCTGCAAACAAATCCCCGAGCAGCCCCTGTTGTTTAGGGCTCAGAGCCTGAACCCTTCCATGAGCCTTTAAGAGCTTGGTGGTTTGATCTGAACCACACTCAGCAAGCAGACCTCCCAATGCTACCATTTCTTTTTGGTATTAGAAGTCCAAATATCTCTTTTAACCCTAGAAGACAGATCTGGCAGAAGCCCAAGGAGTGCAGAGACCGTGGAGAAACCATAGTGACAGTGGCGTGGTATTGGCAGCCCCTTAGGATCTGAAGCAGATAAGGAGGTGTTGCCTTCCTGTAACAAAACAACAGGCAATAAATATGGATGTGATTAGGCTGATTTGGTTGAAAGTTCATTGGTTGCACTCAGATGCTGAGGAAGAAAAGGCTTGGCTGTCACCCCAGCATGCCCAGGGCCAGTGACAAGGGCAGCAGCCCTCAGCCCCCAGGAGTTTGCCCTGGGTCCTGCCCATGGCTGGGGAGACTCCCCTCACCTCAACAGAGACTTCTCAGCAGCTTCTGAGTGAAGCATGCACTACAGCCCATGGAACGGGGATATGCCTGAGGTAGGTAATTTTGCTCCTCCAGGGGGAGAAACCACGCTGCATGATGCCCCCATTGTGGGAGCACCTTGGTCTGTGCTCCCCAGCAATAAGGAGACAAGTCCACAGTCCAGACTTATAGTATTTTTTCATTCTTCACCATCTTCAAGCCTCTGAACTGAGCCGGGCAAGAGCTGGCCCGGGCTTTAGACATGAACTAACCACTCCCTCAGTGCATACAGGAGAAGCATTTGAGGATGAAAATTATGATTTTTTTTTATTCTTTCTCTTATGCCTCATGTCTCAGACAGCATATAGAGGCTAAACCAGAAAGCTCTGCTTGGGTTTATTGCATTCTTCAAGCTGTCCAGTATCTCATTCAAGTGGCACCATCCCTGCAGATTAAAGGTACTTAAAACATCGCATTAGTCAAGAGGGAATTTTTACATCTGCCCAAGTGCTGCTTACATATGGCCTGTTAAAAAGCCTCCTAATGGGCTGGTTTGTGGCTGTTGCACAACAAGGCTTTGGCTGCTATTAGAATGTGCAGATGAGCTACAGCACCTGCGCTGTGCTAGGGGCTCCCCATCCCTCAGCCACACAACAGGGGGAAAGAGGCTGTATTATTTTAAGGAATGCCTCGGGAAAGCACTGGTGCTTCTTCAGTGAGCTCAGTCAAGTACAGGTGGGCTCCATTTCCTTCAGACAGGTACCAGTAAGTGATTTGCTATTTAAAAAATGTTTTTTAAATGTTATATCTGGATGCTCATGTTTTTTCAGCACATAACAAATGAATGCAGATGGAGTGTGACTTCTGGTGACCCTTCAGTATTGAAACAGGAAGATGCAAACATAATAGTTAGCCTGAGTGTCACGTGCCTCTCTCATGCCAATGATCCTGCTGTAGAAGAGCCTGTCTAGAATTAAGAGCTATTGGCAGGAGGCAGAGGTCTGTGCTAATTCAGGCTCATACCTTGAAGATAAAATATGCATCTGGTTGTTGAGGTGACTCCTAATTTTAGCTCTGGTGTTGAATAATGGAATAGCATTAATAGTCTGATGTAAATCTGTCCATATTTCTTATGCAAAATTACCATCTCGGCAGTGAAACAGGCTTCTTTGATTTTGCCTGGATGCTGAAGAACAGTGCACAATAAATATGCATTCAATTAGCTTAATGTGAGCGAACAAAGACGTATTGCCTAATATAGCGGCAATTCCAAGAACCAATGCATCAAATGCAATGAGTTGTTTTCCCAGGCTTTTGATTGTTTCAGGGATTTCTGATCAAGCTTACTTAGCAGGCATTATGATCTGTTTGTCTGTGTTAATGAGACATTCAGATATGAAGCTGATAAAATATAAGAAAGACACGAAGCAGAACTGAGTTATTTTAACCTGGCCAGTGAGCTGTCTTGCTGGCTGAGCTCTTACATAATTGTCTTAGTTTGAAGACAGGTATTCCTGCTAGGGAAAAAATGACAAAACAGGAATCTTTCTCCTTACCTGGAGGAAACAAACCTCCACTCTCCAAAATGGCTATATCTTTAGAATTAAAGAGGCTCTCAGGCAAAGACTTGGTGTAAGAATAACAGTTCTTTACTAATGAATCTAACAAGATGAACAAAAAATAACAGTAACTATAGTATTAATACCAAACTGGGTTAGGAAAAACAGTCACAGGTTTTTCTCCGATGCACCTTTCCCGGCGGAGGGGGAGATGAGTAGTCCTAAGGGCCGAGGTGTGTCCGGAGCTCACAGCAGGAGTTGGAGCTGTAGGAAGCGTCCCGGCAGGCAGAAGAGATGGTGTGGAGAAAAGCCAGAGCGAAGCCGAAGGGTCGTGGATGCAAAGCGATGGGACAGCAGCTCCCGGCCACGCAGGGAGCGAGACCAGGGTCAGAATTCCCGGCAGAGCCAAGAAACTCGCCCCCAGCCCAGCTTCAACTGCGATCTCCCTCCAGTCAGAAGAAAAAAAAAAACAAAACTGCACCCACCCCCCCTTTCCTTTCCCCCTTCCGAGCCTTTCCAAAAGGGAGGTGGGGTTGATCCCACCCTCTCTGGACAGACACTTCTTTTGTCTCTTTCAAGTACCTTAAAGTATCCATAAGTACCCAGTAATCAGCTTCAATCAGCTTCCTAGGCACTCTTCTGGGAAAAAATTCTACAAGAAAGTAACCCAACCCCCAACAATAGTGAAGGAGGAAACTGGGAATTTCAGGGGTCCACCTCCATGTGGACAGAGCAGAGGAGAGGTGAGGAGATGTCAGTTCTGCTTCCCACCACACCACCTAGGAACATGCCTGTGTGCTGTACGATGGGAGCTGGTAATTATAAAAACTTCTTGCTTACCTGGAGGCAACACAATGGGCTCCTCCCAGTACTTGTGCCCTTTCTGATCTTCAGCATCGTCCCAGTAGTGAGCTGAGCTGGCAAACATATCTTAGACACTGGGGAAGTTCCTCCTGGCAACTGCCTGAAAGTCTCCACGGTTGTGCCTGAGCTTCCAGCTCAAAGAGAGCTGGAGACTGAATCCCAGCCCCAACACCCAATGGGCTGATCCACACCCACTCTGCTTAAAGCTAATTGCCCTGAGATTAGGAAGTTCTGCATGAAATAATATTCAGTCCTGGGACTCTTCTGGGCCCTCTGGGATACTCAGGCCGTTAATGATATTTATTTTTCCTTTTTTTTCTTTCCCCCTGCAGTTCAAAATACCCCAAATAATTTGAAGGCTGTGTTTGAGCCTACAAGAGTGGTATTTTTAGCCGGCAAAACAGGCTTTGTGTTTTCTTGCATGAGGCTTGCAGAGGTATTTTAGAGTGCAATCCCAATAGGGTCCTGCTGTGTGGGCAGGACCTAGCATCACCCCATCCATGCTGTCATCTGGGAGACAGCTTGTGGGAATGAGCTGTTCCCAGGGCAGTGCTTGGAGGGAGCTGGCTGGGGCCACCCACAGAAAGAGGTAGGTGTGTCAGCTGGAGTAGCTGGACAGCTTTCCACCACAGGGGTCCACTCAATGACTCCTTCAGGCCTCTGAAGAGATAAACCTGTTCACCTCAGTGATGATCAGGATTTTCTTCTATAGCTTGCCACTAATGTAGAAAGTTTGGTTACATTAGCTTTGTCATTCCCTTTCACGTAGATTCAGGCTGATTTTAGACTTCTCCTAGGCCACCTCTTTGCCAGACTACCCAAATCCATGTCCCTCAGCATCACTTTGTGGCTCACATGCTTTAGACCATTGTCCACCCTGGGGAATTTCTCCATTTTCTCAATGAACTACTGAACTG
Source organism: Thryothorus ludovicianus (assembly GCA_013397245.1). Classification (NCBI taxonomy): domain Eukaryota; kingdom Metazoa; phylum Chordata; class Aves; order Passeriformes; family Certhiidae; genus Thryothorus; species Thryothorus ludovicianus. Next base: position 552,641 of record VZTB01009277.1, read on the forward strand.
CAGGGCCTAAATGGGACAACACTTCTGGGGCAGATTTACTAGCAGTGAGTAGAAAGGGAGCAATAACTACCCTCCAACTGTGCTGAAGTCTCATAGCAAAGCCCAGTCATTCCCTGCATGGCTGTTATGTAGACAGGAGGATGTCATCCCACACCAAAGCAAAGGGTTTGCACTGCTTTTGTTAAATTCCATCAGATTTCTATTGTCACACATCTCAAGTTTCTCAAGGTCCCTCTGGACTGCCTCTGCCAGCTCTGCCAAATGGAGATGGCTGTCATTACTTCTAATCTATTACCATCTGTAAATGTGCTGAAAGTGCCCTCTGTGTCATCAGCCTGGTGACTGATGAAAATATTGAACAATATCCTCTCCTGTGTCATTCCCTGGGGTCCTCTGTTCATTACTGGCTGCCAGATGGCCCATCACAACATTGATTATTATTCTTTGACCTAATGGTCCAGCTAATTTTTGGTCCAGCTAATTTTCAATCCATCTAACAATTTGTTCAACCAATTCATGTTTGCTCAGGTTTTGCATGAAAATGCTGCAGGAGAATTTCCAGCTGTCAGAGCTGTTTCTGAACACTGTGAGTTTCTGATAATGGACAGCAGCCATGAGGTCACATCAGCACCTCAGGTGAATCCCTCCTGCTCACCTGAATCCCAATACTTACAGCTTCTCAAGGCAGACCTTCATCTGTTCCTCCTCTCATTAGCTGTTCCCACTCCTCTCAAATCATGCTGGATATGTAAGGTATAGGAGTAAACCTTGCCAATTAAATGTTTGCAAAAAAATGCATTAAATGCTTTGGTCTTTTTGCTTATCATCTTATCAGTGGGTTGGCTCACACATCTGTTGATAGACTCACAATTTCTCCATGTTTGTTTTTGCTACTAAGACACGTGTAGCATCCATCCTTCACGTTTCTTCTTGTGCCATGCAGTCTAAGCTCCAGCTGAGCTTTGTCCTTTCTGGTTTCATCCCAGGGTGAATGATCAATGCTTACAGGCTCCTTCTGGTTGCCTGCTCATGCTTCCAGTTGTTGTTATCTCTTATTTTGCATGTCTGTTAATTGAGAAGACACTTGCTCAGACAAAATGCTGCACAAGGGGATAGCTTGCTCCTAAGCAGTCATTTCCATACTCCCTGGGCCACTGTTACTCTTCTCTGGTCTCCCAGGCCTTCAGCTGGATTTAGGGTGTCAGGTCACATGCGTTCCTCCCTGGTATCCCACCTCAAGCCTGCAATCCCCCACCTGTTTGTTCTTTGGGCCCAAGATACCTGCTCGGATCTCACCTAATTTCTAAGCACAGGCTTAGTGCTGAGGGGCCCTCCTGCCTCCAGGCATTTTGACAGCTCAGCTCTATCTCTGTGGGGCTTGTCTTGTCTCCTTCATGTCAGCTGTAGAGAAGACAGCAAATAATGGGTATAAGCTGAGCACAGGGATTTAGGCCAGAATCTGAACATAATTTCTAAGTATCTGGGCAGTTAGATCCGTAAAAGGAGGACATCAATGCCATACAGTCTCACCCTTCAGAATTTTTTAAGAATAAAGAGGAGGGCAGTGGGGTTAGGTACTCCTGCACTGGGTCTGGAAAAGCTGGATGAATTCCTAAGCCCTGCTTAGCCCCAGTTTTTCATCATCTCTTCAATGTACCATCTGCTTTGTTCAGCCATGAGTCTCTGCCCACTTCAGCTTCTTTCTCCTCTTGACCAGATCCTCAAGGGCTCTCTCTGACCCTCCCATTTTCTGGTCTAGAAAAATGCATTTCCTTCCTTCACTATCAGGAGCTCGATCTCTTTGTGGTCAGCAGATCCATCTCTTCATGATTTGGAAAGCAATGGAGCCATGCTAGTGGGTGCCTGTGAGCACACAAGCTCCTTGGGAAAAGGGGCTGTCATCCCCCCCTGGAGAACAGGGCTGAAGGCTGCCCACCCACCCATCAGCTCCTTCCTGGAGGACCCAGAGAGGTGTAGGGAACGTGTGCTGCTGATCTTGAAAGGGAGCTGGCAATACAAACCAAACCAGAACAAGTCTCCCTGCCCCATGGCTCCCCACCACCAGCACTGGGAATACTACTTGGTGAGATGGAACTGGCAACCTCGCTTTGTCTGCTGGAGCAGCTCCCATCTAGCAGGGAACCCATGCTCTCAAGCATGGCCATCAGCAATGGCTTGAACATTGCCAGGAAGCATTTTAGGTGACTCAATGTAGAGAATCACTCAGCAAATACCAGCAGAAATCCGGTATAATTGTCATAATTTCCACTCTCAGCAATTTGTCCTCCCCATGTCAAAAAGTGGTCAAGACACTTTCTCAATCTCCAGCTCAGCAGCATGCTATGGAAACTACCTCATCAGTCACTATCAAGTGTGGAATGAGGGGCTCTGTACCCACTGCAGAGAAAAGCCCTGGTGCTCAGGATGCAGCTTTGCTCCCCAGGGAAGGTTCCAAGGGCTGCCACCCCTGCAAGCGCAGGAGCTGCTCCTGCCTGTGCTGCCCACCCTTGTCTTCCCCAAAAACTTCAGTCAAACCTAGGCTGAAGCCCTTCACTTCAGCATGTGCATTTCCAGAAAAAAAAACAGTGGCATTTAATCCCATCCACTCTCCCCCAGCCCTCCTGCAGGTCAGGTTTACCCCATGGGAGCCACAGTTAAGAATATTCATAGACATCCCAAGTCACAAATCTTTGCCCCAGTGAGCTAAAACAAGATGTTATAAAAGCAAAACCACTCCCAAACCTCTGCATTACCTAATGAAACCAGCCTATTCCTTGATGAGCTTGTGAATGTGCAGTTTCACAGCTCTTCAAAAGTGGTTTATAAGAATATTAACCCATGGATGATCACTGCTCTGTTTTGGTTCCTCAGAATTTGCTGCAAAACTATAAACAAGATGGGATCTAGTTCTGGGGTGGTGTTTTGCACACTGCAAAGGGTGGGGATAAAAAGACGATGTCTGTTTTGGGTGGCAAGTATTGTACATATAACACTGTGCATTCAAGCAGAACAACACAACTGCTGTAATAGTTCATACTATTTAAACAACATTTAAAATGGGAAAGCCTCAGGAGGCCTCTTGGAGTTTGTCAATACCAGTTTTAATCCTAAGGCTACTTTATGGCTTCAAAGGCCTTAATGAAAGATTTCCCAAAGCAAATGGAAAATTGGAACATTTTTATATCCTATATTTTTTCTGTTTCTTATGTTCCTTTTTATCCCCTGAAAAACTCTATATAATCTATCCACAAGCAGGTAGTCTGAGAGAAGATTTTATTACTGACAGCTACAGACATTTTCTCCTGTATGAAAAAGAAAGATAGATTTGTGTAGTCTTTGCTGCTGCTCTCAAGAAAATGCCGCTTTCCTGACCAGAAATCAAAGACTAGACTTTTCTTACCAATTTTTCTAAATTATTTCTAATGTTATAAATTTTTGCTTTCACAGCACAAGTCCTGTGGTGTGATTTTTTTACTTTAAAACTCTTGGCTCCTGGCGACAAAACTCTCCTGTCATTCAATGCAAATTTCTGACCTTCACACACTAAAGGAAAAGTAAAGGGTTATGGTCTAATGTGACCCAAAGGTTCAGAAAGTTAGAGAACATCCTGAGTTCCGACACTTATCTTTTTAATTGTATGATTTTTAAATCAATCTACTAATGTGGAGACAGAATTAGGAAAGAGAAAGGGTGCCTTGTGATGATTTTTCTCCTTTCTCCAGCTTTTCTATACTTTAAGAAAATGGTCATGTAATCCATTGCAGTGAGCTGAGGAAAGTGGTGTGAGCCAAAGTCACTGGGTCATGGAGACATAGGAGCTGCAGTTCTTGAGAGTTCCAGACAGAGGTTGGTGTGCTTTGGGAAAAGAAATGCTGGTTACTGTACATCATCCGCTTGCTCTCCTGTTGCCCTCTTCCTCCAGGACTGAGGAAATTTGTTTGATTCATCCCTTACACTTCTCGGAAATGTTGGTCACTGGGGACTTCGACAACTTTGTTTAATCTCCCTGGGGCTGTGCTCAGAGGCTTGAGCAAGTTGCTACTATCAACAGCTCTAATTTGAACCTGGCCCTGGTTACTATCAATCAGCAGAGGGTTGTGCTCAGCTGGCAGAGCCCAAACAGGCAGCTGAGGGAGGAAGAGTGCAGGAAGCAGAAGCCTTGTGTGCACAAGTCTTGGCTGGGGGCTGCTGCCTCGGGCAGATCACACCAGGAAGGAGGACCTGACACAGATTAGCCCTGACTCAGTGAAATAAGCCTCTAGAGAGGGTGGGATGTGGGCATTAGTCTTGTCTCCTGAAATGAGCTCAGTAAGTGTTTGTATGCATCAGTGACATGCGAACAACCATGACAGCTCCTTCTCCAGGCCTGGTAGGATCCAACTCCACCAGAAATTTATAACGCCCATAAAAGTCTTCCAGAGTATTATTTTCCTCTGTGCACGGTTAAGCACTGAGCCCAGGAACCTCAGTGCACCTGAGCAAGGGCTTTTGCTGCAGCAGAGAGTACTCTTTGCTATGTGGTGGCCCAGACTGGGGATCTCACTGTCTCCCCAACCTCACAGAGACCAGCATGTGGCAGCTCAAGTTGAGCACAAAAGAAAGAGCACAAGAGAAAGTTAGAGGGTCTTCTGTAAGTAATGTTTTTTCCCTGTTTTCCAGCATATAATAGAGTCTCATCTTGTTTGTATATATTGGTTTTGTACGTATAATGTGGTGTTAAACCTCTGCTGAGTTCTGTGTAAATAACATTTTCTGTTGACTTCCTGATCAAGCAGAGGCTGTGGCTCCAGATCTGCTGGGGAAAATCTCTGGTCCGCTGTGGTGGGATGCAGAACCATGCAGCCTGGACTCCCTGCCCATCCCCATCCCTGTCCCTGTAGCCCTTGCTGGGGTGCTGCCTCTCCTTCCTGCCCTTGTTTTTGCCAAGAGACCGGACATCACCTCTGCAGCCCAGGCAGAGCAGGGTACCCTGTCCTCCCAACACTCTCAAATGGGAGCTATTGGGGTGGTGGTGACTTTTGCTGCATAGGTTGGGTGTTTCTTTCCCCTGCAGAAGGAGATGAATGGAGGAGCTGGTGGGTTAGCACATAATTGGATTTATGTCTGCTGCAGTGGCCTGAATGGGTGATGGATGGTCAGCCAGGTGGAAAGGAGGTGCTGTCATTCCCTGCTAACAGACCTCTCATGCTCTTTCAGAGGGAAGGGGTCTCATCAGGGCATCCTCCAGGAGCCTTCTGGAAGAGAGAAACATTTTGCATGCATCCACAGGGACATCTTCCACATCTGCCCAGCTAGGACACTAAGGCTTGGAAAGCACCAGGTTTACTCAAGCATTCGTGCTCTTCTCCACACACTCCCCAGTACAGTCTTGAGTGCTGGACAAAATTTATTTCTTCCTTCAGAAACCTCATTTATGTTAGGTAATCTCAAACACCGTGTTTCAAACTCCTGTGTGCTTGACCTGTCCTCAGAACCACCTCTGATACGCCTGCATTCCTGCAGTTTGCACTCCAGAAATTTCTGGTGATCAGATGAGGACTGAATGTAATTTGCTGGTTTAACTTCCCTCAGATTGCTCTGAAGACACCAGTCAAGTTGAAGCTGGCTTGTGGCTTTTAAGAATAAAGTGCCAGATGATTCCTGCAGTGTGGCTGGTGATGCTTGGCTGAGCCAGAGAAGATGAGAGAGAGAACGAGATAAACCAGGACAAAACGCCATGGGCTTTTTGCTTCCTTACAGAGCCAAATACTCCATACCCCCCAGCTTCATTTCCTGGCTTACCGCTCCCCACCAACTGCCTTCAAGGACATCATGGTTGATGAGTGGTGTTACAAGGAGCCTTTTCAGTTCTCAAGCTCCCCTTATGCTCTGCTCTCTCATAACAAGAGTTATGACAATGGCATCAGTGACCGCAGACATAAGTGTACGTCGGTTCCCGGCATTCTCCACCCCGTGCAGTATGTTCTTACATAAGAGTCGGGGAAGATGCTTGACAAAAATATTTTCCACTTAAAACAATGAAACAGAGTCCTGGTGACATCACTTGCTGAGCAGCTGCAGATAAAGAGCTTGGGGATTTTCCCCTCAGAAATGGGGTTACACATTCTTCCTACCAGACCCAAGTAAATTCAGCAGTGCCAACACTGAGCTCATCACTCAGATGAGGGTGCTTGGGGCACAGAAGGTGTGACCAGCACCAGAATGGCTGTGCCTGGTTCTGCATCCTGCCTGCTTGGCAGTGTCAGCAGGAACCCAGCTGGTGTGCCGATACACCCCCACGCTGCAGGAGGATTTGGCTTCTTTCCTTCCTCAGAAGAAGTGCAAGCAACTGGTTGAGCTGGGCTGTTGAATCTACTTCAGTCTGCTTCTGTTTGCAAAGCAAAACTCCCAAACTTCCACACAGCCCATGGGAAAAAATTATATATACTATAAATTATATAAGTCAGAGGAATGGGCCAAGAGGTGCCATGAAGGTACTTTTCACAGCTTTTACATTGTACCTTTTGAATCTTTGATGTTCCTAAGCAGATGCTTTGACTTTCCAATATCCAGGCAGATTTGGTATTTGAGCTGCTAAAATCAGAACCAAACACTTTTCTGAAACTGAAATTGTGAATTGCTTTGTTTGCTCCAGTTTGCTGAGTGTTCCCACGGCTTCATGGAACAGTTGGCCTGTGAGCTGTGATGCCAAACATTTCTGGGTGCCATCCCTTTAGCCCCCAAGAGCCCTGATCCACTTTGCAGAGAGATGTTCTGATGATATTGCATCATTCCTGAAAATTGTAGGGTTTTCTGCAGTAAGAGCAGAAGTATATCTTAGGGTGTGAAACTTCCCTGCTTCTCAAGGGGGCTGGAGAGGTAAGGCATTCTTTCAATGGTTGTGATATCTGATCTTTATAAAGTAGGGAGAGTTGTACTAGAAGCAAGAGCCACTGAGAAGGTCCAAGGGCTGAAATGAAGATTTTATTGCAAATGCATTCCGATATCTTCTGTAAAGATTTTTTTTTTTTGTATAAACATAGAAATATTTTGGTTTGTGTTTAATGTGCTGGCTCAGTATTTTTTTAAATTATTTTCAGATTATTCCCCCATAGAGTCTGATAGCTATGCCTTGTCTTCTTGCAGTCATTGGCTAACTGCATCATGAGCATCTCCAGTGCGTAAAAGTGAACTGAAAACCAGGGTTTGACACAAGGAGAATGTCAAAGCATGGATACAGAAGTCAATTTTTTTTCATTTCATTTTGTTGGGAGCGAAAACTGCCTTTATTTTTCAGGAACAGCAAAGTGGCAGTGTTTCTTTTATGACAGTACAAATAATAAAACTTCACTGATTATGGTTAAGAATGAGATTCAAGGAAAAAGCCCATTTAAGTAAAAACTTGTTTTTATGCTACTGCCCATTTTACAAAAGCTTACTGAGTCACGTGCTCTGAAGGGTACCTGAGTGGGAGAAGGATTCCACACCAAGATGACAGAAAATGCTTTAAATTTTTAGCTTGGGGTTTTTTGAGAACAACTAAATCTTCATTGATTTTTCTAGAGATCAAAGCTGAACATACGTAACTAGAAAGAACAGCCCCAGGGAGAGCAGGAAAAAAAATGCATGACACTTTACATTGATTTAGCCATTATGTTCCACTGCATAAATGGGATATAGCTGGAAGAGCCATTACACATCATTGTCTCCAAAGATGGCCTTGATATTTGCAAGTACTCACACACAATTACAGCATTAAGTACAGTAACAAGTGGTCGAGCTTTGCCCTTCCCTCTTTAAGTCACAAAATTGTACACAGTGGTTCTGAGTCATCCAAAGGAGCCTGAAGAGGTGGGCAAAGCATCACTATGTTCTCTAGGGAGGCTATGAAAAGAATGGAGAGGAAAAAAAATGTAACTAGCCATGAAGAAGGAGGAAGGCTTTGCCATGCAGAAGAGATGCTTCTCTGGGTCTTACTGCCCCTTGGGAGCTGAACTTTCCAAAATGCTTTTAACTCCCACTTGCTGGGGAACACATTCAAGGTGTTGCCTGAACATCAAAGAAGAAGATATTGAATTAGGCTTTACCATTTCCTGTTTCACATTTTGGGCAGTGAGGCACAACCAAATTAACCAGCTGTTGAATATCTCTGAAGGAGTTGTTATAGGATTATTACAATATTATATCTTATTAATATTAATTACATTAATAAAATATAATATTACTTATTACTGTTAATTACAATTAATTAATGACTATTAATAGTATTATATTAAGATCCAATCAGTGATTTTAGAGAAGTTACTGCCATCAGATTCTCATGTCACTTTTTGTTGCCAGTGGAGGAGTGAATTCTAGTTGCCTTTAACTTGATCAAAATCTACTCAAGGGTCAGAGATTGGAAACACAGCACATATCTCCCCAAAGATCAGTACATTTGCTTTCAACCCAAAAAACCTAGTTATTGCGAGTTAGGACTTATCTGCATCACTGCTTCTCAAACTTTTGCAGGTAGCCTCCCCTGTATTTTTGATTCTTGATTCTTTTATGGGCTTTCACATCTATTCCATTTCTGGGCTCGTGAACAGCTTTATTACTTCTTTACTTCCCACTTCCTTTTTTTGCTGTGAAAGCCTAAGGATATGCTCATGGCTTGAGGATAGATCAGTTATCCATATACTGACCACCCAGGCTCTGCACAGCTTTGTCCACACTGCTAAACACAGTGGAGTCTAGATGAGTTATTCTGGAGACTAAATACTGCTGGAGCCTCAGTGCCACGCTGCTCAGGGCTAGTCCTTGTCCTATGAGGTTTCTCTTGAAAAGGGATAGCTGGAAACACCCAGGTTGCAGTCAGGGAATGAGCTCAGAATGTGGAAACTGCTTGGGTGATTCAGCACTTGAGCTGTCTCTCTGGGTCTCTTCTACTCAGTAAAGCAGGTACAGCCTTTAAAGACTGCTTGTTCTTATACCTTTAGTCTACGTACGTGTTTTTCACATAAACAAGTGTGGCCCCTGGCCAGAAAAGACATCTGTGTCTTAGACAAAAGTAGCAAGTTCTTACTGGGCTGAGTGTAGAGTCAAGTAAGGATCACTTGAGCTTGAGTGAAAATACCACTGGGGTGCAGGGTAGAAGTCAGAAGACAAGGGAAATCCCAGATTACCACCTGTCCCATCTCCTATTGACTCAATTCAACTGTGCCCTTCTCTGTAGCCTGTACCTGAGAAGGAAGGGATGGATGGATGGATGGATGGACGGACGGATGGACGGATGGATGGATGGATGGATGGATGGAGAGACAGAAAACATATTTGATGTGTTAATTGCCTGAACTTCTATATTCCCTGGGTTGGTTTCTGTCCTTCTTAGCTCCTCCTGAGCCCGAGCTGTCTGAAAGATGGTAGAAAATGGAGAGAGTTAAGATAATGTAAATTTGTGGTCACATTGGCCACATCTGCCCTTGGAATGGATACCACCAAATATGTGGTGTAAGTACAGTAATGCCTGGATCTGGTCTTCGGGACTTTCTGTCTAGTGGCAAGTCCCACCAAATTGCATCTGACTCATCAAAATTAGTAATTGACGTCCCCAGCAGCATCATACTCAACCACTTTTTGGCCAGCAGTGCTTCCACAGGTATTTCCCAGCAATAAACTTGCACTGCACACTTGCCTCCCTCTCTTTTCCAGATAAATGAGGACTGTATATCTCTGGTTCATTCTGGAGACATTTGTGGGGTGAATATGAGGACCTTGGTTATCAATGCACCTTTAGCCAAGGATTCTATTTAAGGTCAGGCCTTTGCCCGTGGTCCCTGCCTGAGCCCTGGACAGCGAGTGCACACACTCAGGACACAAAAACAAGAGGAGCCCAGGATATTTTCACCTGTTTGCTGATGTGAATTATTTGCAGAACTGTGGAACAAAGAGTTGTCCTACGCTTTGTCCCCCTAATGGTCCCCTTCAATTATCTGCACTGGATCCTGTGGCACCTGAGCTTATGTAATTGCCTGAAGGTATATACCTGTAGGGCTGCAGTGCTACTGAGCTGCTACTCCTCTGCCACAGCCATGGAATCCTGCTTTTGTTGGACCTCTGTGTGATAAAGCCTTCATTCACTCTGTAGTGCTGTTGTTCCCTTCCAAGTGGCTCTTATGTTTCCTCTCCCTGAGTGCACTGCTGCAAGATCTTTATAAAAGATAAAAGAGAACTAATTCATTGTTTGCTAACAACTCCCGCTTGTGGGACAGATGAACGCTTGGTCTCCCACACTCTCTCATCACTGTAGGCCTGGCTTGGCCCTCTCTGGAGCCAGCAGGACTTTATCTTGATGTGAATTAAGCCTCAGATGCTGTGGCTGATATCAGTAAGTGAAAAAAGGACAAGCCTGGCATTAAGAAGTATTGTATAGAATAGACAGAAGCACGCTTGCTTCAGAGCTGGGGATTAGGAATTCTGGTTGGTGGGGCCGGTCTTGATGTTCACATCCATGGGTTGCCCTCCCATAAATGATGCTGTGAATTAGCACACTCTTTTCCTGCTGGGTAATGATCTCTGCTGTAGAAGAGTCACAATGTGGTTCATGGCCAAGTGATTGTATGTGGTATTTGATGAAACCATAGTAAATTTATCATCACAATCGTCTGAAGGCAGCATTGGGTAGGCAATGACAAAGGCCAAGGAATTGACTGATCTAATTCTGCAGCCTGAACTGCCTGACATAACTTTAACTGGAACTGAGGGCTTTGGTATCTGTTCTCTCTCCCGACAGTATCACCAGCTGTAAGGTTTCTATGGCAAGCTATCAATCCTTCTTTGTTCAGATGGCTGGCTGCTTCCTTGGGCAGAGATCTCCTAAGTTCCCAGGCTAGCTTCCCAAGCTTCTTAACATCCATAAGTTCCTGACAAATGGCCTTTGTGCATATATGGTGGATCTGCTGCTTCCCTGACACTGGAGAGCCACTGTGCTAGTCTGGGTATATGGAATGGTTTGAGATGGGACCCTGGCAGTCTTGTCTGCAATTGTTTTGTATAATTTAGTAAAGCTGACCAAGATTTGGGAAGGTCATCTAGGTGATTTTTAAGGTCCCTTCCAGTCCAGACCTTTCTAAGATTCTGTGATTTACATGAAGTTTTCAACTATTTAATCAGATTTAAATCTACATAATTGATGGCAAGGCAGGAATGTCCATTAATTTGACAGAGTTGGCCTGTTTCATAAACAGCCTGTGGTTTTGGAAGGGCCTCTATTTTTTTAGAGTGTTTTATAGCTTCTCCTGGGCTGCATCCTTGAGCCACTGTTACCTGCAGCAGTTTGCCTGCAGCACCTGCAGAGATGACCCAGTGACTCTTGGACAAGGAACCTGGTAAATTTTTGTTTTCAGCCTCTCCAGTGCACCTCTACCCACATGATTTTCTTTTTTTTTTTTCTGTAATTAAATGTAATCATAATAAATACATCATGTACAAAACAATCTCCTACCTCATAAAAAGTATCCAGTTAAATTGCCCGTGTTTACGTGGGAGTGGTTTTTTTTTCCACTGGCAAAGTTTCCTTATAAGGAGTATTAATGAAGGTTCTGTTAAAGAAAAATGTGTATTGAAGGTTTACTATTTCACTAGTTTTCTGTAAAATCATTTACGCAAAACTGTGAGTCATCAGCTGAAGTTCAGTGTCTGAAATTGCTGGCAGAGTAAATTAATTTTGTGCATGAGAGATCAGTAATCTGCATGCATTACAGTCAATTCATAATTGCTGTAAAATCACATGGCAAATGATTATAATTAGGACAGGAGCAGTTCAAGAACAAAAGAAAGCCAAAACCTAAATTTATTCATTGCTACATTTCTTCTCCCTGAAGGTCCATGAAAGAAGTCCCAGCTCCAAACTGGAAAGCACAGTGGAAATCATCACTGCCCCTTCCAGCTGCTGTTGTGTTGTCAGCGAGTTTGGCAGAAAAGCTTGTGAAGTGCAACATTTACTGTTAGTACATGTCACAGAGACCTAGGCATAGAGGCCTAAAATAGGCAGGCCTTGAGAGCAGTAACTTCATTGTCCTGCCTGGATAGTTGAGCCCACCTGGAAAATTGAAATGACCTCTGTCTGTGACTGTTCTGTCTGCTCCAAACCCAGGCTCTGCAGTATCTACCACTACAGACCTCCCTCTAAGGGGTTCTCTCTTTAGAAGCAAGGAAGAGTCATCTCTGTATAAAGGGAATACGTCCAAAGGTGAAAGATGCCTCAGGAAAGTACATGTCATTCTTGAAGGAGGTTACTATCCATTAGCCCTTCAGACTGCAGGAGTTCTGAGACCATGGCTAAGAGACTAGAAAAAATCAGAACAAAACGAAATCTTGAAAAGAGACATTCTGCTGATAGAGGCTAAAAGCAACACAGAGACACCCTACCTGCACCTCCAGACCCCCATTACAGGTAGTGCACAGACAGGGGTATGACAAGCCCCAGCAGCCTGACTGGGAGCTCTTGACACAGGCCCCATGTCACTGATGGTGCAGAGACAGAGTCCCTTCCCTCAGTGCCCCAGGACACAGTAAGAGATGGCAGATCTCCTGGCAAGGTGAGTAGCTCAGGGAGATGGGGGGCCTTGAACACATGTGAAGAGGTGATGCAGCACATCAGCATCTGAAATATTACCCAGGAGTTTGAAACCATCAGAGCAAAGACAAGGTTTAAGGGGGACTTCACTGCAAACTGTGGCTTTTGCATCTGGTTACCTGTGCTTCATCCATGCACAATGGGCCAGGTGGGAGGCAGTGCCCACACAAAGGGTGGGCTGTGGGACAGCACAGCCCCACTGCTGTCAGCAGACAAGCTCCCCCAGCCCCATGGGAGGGCAAAACTTTCTGAAGATAGCTCCATGCAGGAAAAGGATGCTGACTCCAAAATGCGTAGGCATAACTGAATCAAAGAAATGAACTCACCCAGTTTACAGCAGCTGGTGCAGATCATTATTCAACTGAATCAGAACAGAGCAAAAGCTTCCTACTCCATAAATCCAGATGAATGTGATTAATTCCTGTGAAATTTTATTATCAAGAGGTTATATTTAGCCTTCATTTGAAGATTTGTGCAAAGGTCTTTTTTGGCAAGGTCAGCAGTTGTGCCAAGCCTTTCTCACTAGTCTAGAAATCCCCAGCACTCTTTTCACCTCAACACACACACACACACACACACATGACACAATGACACAGAGCTGCTGTTTTAGTAAAGTCAGTTGAAGGAGTGGGGCCATGGGCATCCCCTGCCTGAGAAGGGGAGCATTGCCCACCCCACTGCTGGTGTATGCAGAGTTGACAGACCCATTGCTCTGCACCCCAAGACTGGCATCTCACTGTCTTTTCTGTTCTTAAGCACAACTTCCATCAAAAACATACAGCCAAGAGAGAGCTATTATTTTCTCTTCACAGTTGCTGCTGCCAGAAAAAATTGAATCTTCAAGCTGGGAGGCTGCTGAAGTCCCTCAAGCAAGAAAGTTTTCTGTCTTCTAATGACTCCTGGATGACATAGCAAATCCTCTTACCTGATAGCCTGCAGTATTCATGGGAATTGCTGCAGGATTCATCTAATGTGTGTTTAAGATGAGACTGATGTTAGGAAGGATCCTTGCTTTTCTTGCTAAAGCCCCAACCAGAAGGACTTTCTCCAAGTGACATATCATAGGTCACACCATCCTTTCACTTTCAGCTAGCCAAGGCAGACAATGCCCCTGCCAGGCTTTTCCTTCCTTCTTCCACCCCCTCCAGACTAAGGGAACACAAATGGCTAATCCTTGCCGGCATGAGGCTAACCCTCTTCTTTTCCTAAAGTTAAAACCCTCCTCAGATGTCTTGGTGGAGAATTTAATAACTGTCCTGAGCAGCACAAGAAGCTCCAAGGCCCAGAGACACCATATTTGATAGTAACAATCAAGCATGCTGTCATGCCCAAATTTAGCCTCCCTTTCAGCCACACAAGAACTAGAGAAAAGAAACTTCAGCAGGATCAGTGCATTTTCACTGATAATAAATCCAGACAACACGGGATACAGACTGGTACTTTTTCGAGAGATATGTGCAAGTCACTACAGCTGTTCCCAGGATACAAAATGTTTGGAGTGGTGAGCAGAGGTCAAGGTGCTTTCATTCCGGTGCAGCTCAGCAGCAGTGAGGCCGTGCAATGTGCACCATCTTGGCAGACGCAGCTGACAGGGTAGCTATGGACAGCTATGCTAGCTGGAATAAATATATGTGCTGTCACTAGTGTAAAATCACTAGTGTAAAACCAGATGTTGTGAGCTTGCATTTGTGGCTAGCCAGCTGAGGAAGTGACAAATCCTTCATCTGTAGGAATTAGAGAGTTTGGCATAAAGATGTTTCTTTAGAAATGGCAAGGAAGAAGTCTAATGTGTCTCAACTGATTGTTCAAGAGCAGGTTAAGGCCAAGGGAATGATGGAAGCCAGACAATTAAGTCAGATTCAGCCTTCAAAGTCCAGCTGCTGCACAGCGTTCCACAGCATTTCTTGCTGCTTCCCACCTTGCTTGGTCCTCAGCCCAACATAGCCTTGATGTTCCTCTGAATAATGGCATGTCCTGCCCAAGTTTCCTTGAGCCTACTGAACTGACTTGAAGGATGCAGCTGAGGCTTTAAGAAGCCCCTGTGTACATTTGCTAGGCTGTTGTCATATGGGGTGTAGATATCCCATCCCATTCATTTGTAGTGCAGATTGCTGTTCTGTTCTAGAAGAAAACAAAAGTCCAGTTTCCACTGCATGCTATTAACACGGCTAGACTTGACAAGTACCTGCCTGTTACAGTGTGATGAGCCTCGTCTGTGTTATGTTGATTGTTGGTCTCTCCAGTAGATGAACAGGGATCTTATAAACTTGTGAGTTCTGGATGAATGCTGCCCTAGACTACTATTTCCCTCTTCCAGAAGGACCAAAGCCAAGAAGCAGCCAGACTGGAGAATGTGTAACACTGTCTATAAACCCACTGGATGTCAGCCTCCAGTTGGACTCTTACTGAAACAGAGAGGGGGCTGAGACATCAAACATCACTGAGATATTTCTCAAGGAACACATCTCATGAAAAGCTTATCCTGCAGATGTTCCCAATTATCAATTATCAATTCACCATTGAAAAAGCACTGTGCTCAAATAGTCAGGTTGCTTCATGCAGCATCATGAATTATTAGTCTGAGTTATACAGACTTACAGTCAACTTCCCTGTCTCTTGCCAGCAAGCTTTCCAGTCTCACATACCAACACAGGTCATGTGCAGGGTAGATTTATCGAATTTCTCTCAGCTAGAGATTGCCCAGCCTCATTCATTTTAGTTTTAGGTTTTCTTGGGTGGTAAAGGTGCAAATTTCTACATTTTTGAAGAATGCTTAAGCAATTTCCAGGAAATAGATGCATATCTGTACATGCATCTAATGTTACCTAAATGGTCCTTAAGAAATAGGCAGCAGATGTTTTAAGGCAGAAAACCTCAGCATTTCACAAACAGTCTCAAGTTCTGTTTATCTTAAGAATGTACTTAATAAGTCCATTGTGAACATAATCATAAATAAAGTAAAATGGATGCATTTGCAACGACACTTTTAGTTGAAACTCTTCCGGATTTTGTTTTCTTTGGAGTTCTGTAAGAGCTGAAAACTCAAAAGGTGACCTTCATAATTCATTAATCATCACAAAACAGTTCCTTGAGGGAAAAAAATATGAAAGGTATGTGCAGTGTTGAAAGAGGGCAGCTTGATTCACAGCAGATTTAAAAGTCTGGGCTCTAAGCCAGAGGATGATTTTTCTGAAAGAAACGGCCTATCCAGCCCCCAGGTACATGGTGGGTCCATCCAGCCTGGTGTGCATCGCTGTTCCCCCTCTGGCCTGCCTGTTCCTTCCACCCTGACACCTCCTGCTGGCTCTGCAGAGGTCAGGCTCACCTCTTTTGGCAACTCAGCTGCATGGTATGGTGGCTTGGCTTGTTACTCCAGGTATGGTTCAGCCCTTACACTGTCACCTCTGCCAGAGACTGTCCTTGTCATGCTCTTCACCAGCATGGACCATCTTCTCCTGGGCCTCCTTTTTGTTCTCTGGACACACCTATGCAGGTAAACTAAGGAGGGACAGAACACAGGTTTCCACCGCAGGCCCACAACTGTCCTGGTGGAATACTTAGCACACTCCTGGCATGGATTTTAGCCCTAGCAGATACCCTTTGGTGCAGCAAACACCTGGGCACAGTCCAGCTCCCAAGAGACTCAATGCATATACAAGTGGTAATGGACTGTATGGATCTGCACCTGAGCTGCAGGTGCAGGCAGGTTATCCAAGCAAATGCACTCTGCCATGGACATGTTCACTTCACAGGTACAGTTGCAGTCAATGGGGTTCATCCCTCTGCACTCCCCTCACACTTGGCTGCTCTACAATCTGTTCTAGGTCAAAAGAAGAGTCAAAAGGAGCGATCAGGAATCCCAGAAGAAAATTTCCTTAGGCTGAGCAACACAAGATTTGTGAGATCTCAACTCATGAAAAAATAAGCCTGACAGACAGAAGAACCAAGGTCTACCACTACCTTGAAGGAGAGACTTGCAGTGTATGGGTGTTTCAAGGGTCCCAGTTAATTGCTCCATCAGTGCTGGCAGTGCCAAGTGTCCTCACCATGAGTAGAGCTATGGCTGCTCATGCTCTCTGTGGCTGGGGCAGGATGGCAGCTCCATTGGCACACACCATTTTTCACCACAGGGCTGCTGGATACCCTTCACTCTTACCTCACACCTCTTCCAGCTCTCTGAGCTGTGCCTGTGGCCATTTCACTGTCTGAATATCACAGATGAAGACTCTGGTGCATGTTGCAACTGCTCATGCGGTCTCCTGCAGTTCAAATATGCTGATACTGTTTTTCCTCACACCAAAGATGCCACATCTTCAAACCTGTTCTATTTGAAGCAGTCACCAACATCTGTCTGCCTTACCAGCGCAGTGTGCAGGCAGACCTGGAGTGCCTCAGCTACAAGATCTGTAGGAGTGGCATTACAGACTGAGGCCCATACTTGGACATCTAAGTAAAGCAGATCTGTCTTTAAAGGCATTCAGCATTGCAGATCTCCTTGATTTTTTCAGTTGTCCACTAAAAAGGAATGAGAATGTGATTAGCACGGTACGACTCTCCATAACTCATCTGGGATAACTCCTTGTTTCCTCAAGCAAGTCTTCTTCTAGCCAAGCTTGCTACAGAAATGAAGCTCTTGCTATACCATGGTTTAGGCAGAAAAGCATGTGTGCAGGTGTTCCTCCTTATTCCTGCACAGTCAAACTGTGACTGTCATAAGCCAATGTGTCTCATTATTTTCACAAAAATAAATGGCTGTGTACAGGAGAAAAAGAGATGCTGGGAATGTCTGCATGGGGAAGCAGGAAAAGGAGCAATGTCTTCACAGATACCAGGGAAGCTCTATGAGACAGGTACACTAGGACTATCACAGCCACGGATAAAAGCCACAAAATCATCCAGTGACTCAGCAGAAATCCACCAAGGAAACCACTCCACCTACATTCCCACCATAAGTCATGTTTTCTCAAGGCAAACACATTGCCAAAACTCTCTTCATCCCTCCAGTTGCCCAAGTACTCTTTTTAAGCCAGACAAAAAATATCAAGAATGTGACTTGGCTTGGAGGAGTGTGGCATTGCTCAGGAAAGATACATAAGCCTCAAATATTTAGGGAGGAGAAGCACATCCAGAGACACTGAAGTGACAGTGGGCAGTAAATCAAATACTTGCAAGAAAACATACCCCGAACTCTATTCCACACATGCATTTTGTCATGGAAAAATGGATGAAAAGATCTTTTTTAATGGGCTTGATACAGAACAGAGTCCTCCAGTCCCACTCCAGTACAGCTGCTAAGCAAGGTTTTATTTTAAGGGCATGTACAATCTCAGTAAAGCATGTAGGATTCCTTATGTGCTTAGAGTTAAGAACAGGTTGAAAATTGCTTCTCTGGCTGGAACAGGGTGTTTACCTTGCAGGTCTCCTGCCTTCACAGCTTTTGGGAATGTGCACAGGGTGCTGAGACTTCCATCTTGGTGGGATGACAGAATCTAGAGCAAAGCCACAATTTCAGGAGAAGACCGAAGTGATCAGCTTCTAAGGTAAAATCATAAAGCAGGATAAGGTTTTTTCTGACGTATAACACAGTGTTTGGGCAGATGTAAAAGTAATCTGTAAATATCTGAGGGGAGTAAACACTTGATAGAAAAAAATTACTTAGGCAATGCAATTAGGGTAAATGAGAGAAAATTAAGAAAAAGAAAATTCAAATTAAATACTATGGACATACTGGTGAGAGAGTTCAGGCTATGAAACTGCTGTCTACAGTTTTTGCTAACTTTCACAGTTCTGCTTCTCATAAAACCATCAGGCTGGAATTGAAAAAATTAACATCAATACTATGGATTTTTAATTTGTTTTAATTTTAATTAGATTGTCTTTGCATTATTCAATGTATCTCTATTACAATCACACCACTCAATGCAACCACTACAAGAGAGAAGAGCCAAATTATGCTCAGAATAATAGTATCAGTCTTCTTAACTGGTTTTGGGCAAATGATGCTAGAGCAATGGAGATTAGATGCTGTTCCAGGCTGTTCAGATTTAGAGGATGTACTTTGGATATCCACCTGTTTTTCTTCTAATCTTTCAGTGTAAAAGAGCTTGTTATATATTCACATAATTACTTCTGTCATCTAAAAATAGTTGACATTTATTCACACAGCTCTTTTGCGTGGTGAAGCTAAAGCGCTTTGGGATTTTAGTATGAGCAGTCTGCCTAAACCTTGTGTGTCAGCAAAGGAGAACCAGAGACTGTTGCCACAGCCTGCAATGAAGGCAGGCCTGTGGTTACCTGTGGCTTTGTGTTTCAGACAGCTCAGGGCTTCACTTTCACAGAGGATGTGTTGCTGGTTGTTGCTGATCAGCTGCCTGGATCCACACCTGTGGGTCAGTTTAGTCCTAGTGGGAGGATTCCAAAGGCCTGTGCTGAGCTAGACAACAGTGTGTAGGTTGCGATGAAGCCATCACTGCCCCTTGGCAGCTTTGCATCCTGGCTTTAGGCAGGGCATGTCTTGCTTCCGCTCCTGTCCTTGTCTTTTCACTTTGCTACTGTTTCTATTGCACAGAAGGATGCAGTAGGATCAAGGGGAGCCCAAATAAACACAGCCCAGGGGTCGGGCCCATGGACAGGTGGCAGAGCAAGCTACTACAGCATCTGTAGAGGAATTGTTCCCACTGGCACCTGCCTACAGCCCTCCCTGGATCTCTTGTTGCACCAGAGATGGATGAGAGAGACTGGTGCAGGAACACAGCACCCAGTCAGGTCACAAAGCACACTCTCCCTACCTGGGAGCTGGTCTGCCAGGGTGAGGACAGAGCCTAGCCAGCACTTGCATGAGTCCCCTCCAGCATTCCAGCCTGATGCAAAGGCAGAGGGACAGCATGTCCCCAGTCTGCCAGTGGCAGGGGCAGAGAACTGAGCTAACCCCAGAGCCACAGATGCCCTCCTCCTGCCACGGCACTTATGACATTAAAAGCACAAAATGTGTTTCATGGCTTGATCCTTTGCTGAGAGTAACTTTTGCTGCTAGTTGCCTCCTTGGTGTTGCCAGGAGAAGCTTCCATGAGAGATTTGAGGCTTTGCTTTTCTTCCGTGATGATTCTTCTCTTGGCAAAAGTGCCTCCATCACCACGAGCAGCTGGCGACTGAGCAAATAATTTCAGGGGAGCTCAGTTTCTGTGGAAGCCTTGCATGTGCCCCTTACTGTAAATCTCTGTAAACACTGGTGTCACTGTGGGATCGGACGGCAGCTATTGCTGTGTTTCTTGATAAACACAGATGGTGTTTATGCTTAAATATGCCAAATGTGGTAATGAGAGCAAACTTTCAAAGGATTTATTTTTATGTTGTTTCCATTCTGCCCCTCTAATAATTAAGGCTGCTGTGACCTGCTTTTTGAAGGAGGAAAATATATTTATGCAGTGCTATTCAGCTTTCTAAAATAACTAAGGAAGGCTTTGTTTGGTTTTTGCTGAAGGACACTGAGCTCCTGTTTCCCAGGTATTATTGCCCTCCATTGAAAACTCTAGACCAAGGTTTACAAGGATAATTTGACTATTGATTCATGTACATACTTATTGTTTTGGAAGCTTTCTCTAAAAAAATGCTATTTTTTTTCTCCAGATAAAGGACATTAATGTAAGAGTTGGAACATTTTTACTCTGTTCTGTGTAGATTCTTATGCCATGATCATGCCGTAGCATTGACCACCAGCAAGGAAATGTGTGCCCAGACACATATCTGTCTTCTGGGATATGTCTCTTCTCCCATTGCCTCTGGAGGTGAGTCTGCTGGGAAAACCTGTTTCTGATAAACACTGACACATGCTAGCATGAAAACAAATGTTGGTGCTAGTGGCAAGATCTGAGGAAGTCCTAGACTCTGTGAGCAAGGTGACAGAACTCCCTACACAGGTACAAGCATCCTTGCTCTCCTTGTCCCTATGGAAAGGAGATTCCTTTCCTGAGGATAAGTTTCTTTCCTGAAAAGATGATCAGACATTAGAATTGACATCAGACATAGGCATCCCAGGGAAATGGTGGAGTAGCCAGCCCAGGAGGAATATAAAAGACATGTAGTTGTGGCACTGAGGGACATGGCTTAGTGGAGGACCTGGCAGTGCTGGGTTAATGGCTGGACTAGATGATCTTAGAGGACATTTCCAACGTAAATGATTCCATGATTTTTTTATTCCTCCTGTAGGGACTAGTTGAGGTTTCTTCCCACACACACATCTGCCATCCCTCTTGGAGGAGAGCCTGCTTCTCTGGAACACAAGCTCAAAACTTCCCTCAGATTATGATGTTGAAAACCTGGGATAAATCCAAGTAAGGCTGCTCTAAAAGGTCAATCTGACTGACCAAGCTGGAGCACAGAGCACCCCTATTTGTCTTTTGTCTTCAGGCCAGTGCACAGGAAATCTTTCAGAGCTAATGCCTTCTTGTGCCACGAGCATTGGCACAGGATGCTTGGGATGAAATAAATGGGCTGTGACATTTCAGTGGGGTCAGCGTGGAAAAGATGCTAATGTGACATATCAAGCAAGCTATGACAGACAGCTCCAGAGATGCCTCTCCTCCGAGGGCTCAGCACCAGCCATGCTTGTTGTGGGTCCTCAGGATTTAAGTTTTGATCCTTGTTATCCCACTGTTTTATTGCACTAAAGGTCACAGACTCCTTGGCACCTCTGCTGTTATCAAATACAACCTGTAGCAGAGTCTCTTACACCGAGTTCTTAAATAGCTGTGCCTAAATGTCACTGCTACAGAAGGAGGCTGCATGCACAGAGACTGTATGCTCTGCTGGCACAGAGCTCTTGCAGGGATAGCAAACTAAGAAGAAGAAAATAAAAAAGTATAATTTCTTTTATTATTTTAAAATTTTGAAATTATCTAGATGACTAAATAATGCAAACAGCCTTCTAACAATTTGACCTTCCAAGAATATCTGCTTCGTTGAGGAAAGGTAGAGTTTCACCACATTTTTTTGTGACTTTGAGACAAAAATAATATTTTAAATTTGTATTTTCCCTTCCTGTGGCTTACAGATGCAGTGA
This sequence comes from Thryothorus ludovicianus, assembly GCA_013397245.1. Taxonomy (NCBI): domain Eukaryota; kingdom Metazoa; phylum Chordata; class Aves; order Passeriformes; family Certhiidae; genus Thryothorus; species Thryothorus ludovicianus. The sequence goes on from VZTB01009277.1 coordinate 574,294, forward strand.
GGAAGACACTAGGATGTTTATTTCTGCTACAGCTGTTACCATTTAAATCGTGGTTATCATTTAATAGTTTCAGGAGCCTATAAGGCAGCAGCTATGTAAGAGACAGATGTATCTGTTTTCTTTACTTCATCTTGGCATCTATAGCTGTATTTACAGTCTTGCACAAGAGCTCTAATTTCCTGCACTGCCAAGCATCTTCAGCTTCCACCCTTGAAAACAAGAGTAGATTACAGGGCTGAACCCTGGAAGCGGGAGATACTGGCTTCCATGCCTACCTCAGCATCACGGCATCAATTGGCAAGGCTCTCAAATGCAGATCACAGAGCAGGAATTGCTGATCACACCTGTTTCTCACTCAGGGCTACAGGATTGTCTGTAGGATGATTCCGGTCTGTGGAGTGTGTTACCCATAGAAGCTGTCCCAGCTGATGACATAGATTTATTCTTTTTGGGTCAATGCAAAAATTACAGTTGAAATGATGATTGGATCACCTGAAAGATGATGGTGTAGATAAAGAGGTTTTACATGCATTGAGTGAGTAACCTGTGATGAAAGCTTGGCTAAAAGATAACATTTTCAGAGCTGGAGACCAATGAAAAAGGCCTGGAAAACCAGACACTCACAGGGACAAGCTTAACACCAAATCCAAGTCAGTTACTAGATCAGCTGCTAAATACTCAAGAAACTCGGGCTTTCAGTCCTTCTGGTCCAGACCCTCCTACAGCTTTCAGAAATTCACTTCATAGGAGATTCACATAGCCTAACTTTAGGTATTTTGGCTCCCTCTATAATCAGAGGAGAGAGAAGAGCACCACAAAGGTAATTCATCCTATACACATCCAGGAATATGTCTTGATATTGATATTGATGTTGCTGAATTCTCTCCATCATCCCCATCATTATCTTTCCTGTGTTGACATGCAGGTTACAAAACTGGATGCAGTATGTGGATGTGGTATAATGAGGGGTGATTAGAGGGGATAATCCCTTCTCTTGATCCACTACAATGTTCTTTTTACTTCCACCTGTATGAGCAAAGGCTGAGAAAAAGTCCATGCGCCTCATCCTTCTGCCCAGCTTGTGTGAAACAATAGGGCTATAGGGTATTTCCCTGGCCCTGTTACCACCCCATGGCAAGAGAAACACTACAGCTCCACTTTTCATGGACCCCTGGACTTCCTCACAAAATTCCATATGAGTTTTGAAGTTTAAATTCGAACAGGACTTAATTTTACATCCCTACTCAAAGATGGGAAACACCCTGACAACAGTTTAATAGGATCTGAGTAATATCAGTTTAGAAGAAAGAGTCTGGTACACAACTTTGAATGACTGATTTCTTAAAAGAAACACTGGAATTTGCTTTGATTTTTGCAATGACTAAGTAACAAAAATAGACACAGTCAAACATTAATCCAAAAGGAATGTAGCATGAAGGATTAAGACATAGAGGTCACTAGATTTTCAGTATCATTTGATTTTAAGCAGTTGTTAGGAACTAGGAAAAACAACAGAAGCGCTTGTCTTTTTATAAAAAGCACATTTTTGAGGGCATGCCAACTGCCCTACAGCATCCTGAGCTGAATCTTAAAATAGGCTTCTGAAGAGTGGCGCAAAAACATGAAAAATATTTTAAGAGCAGTTGGAAAGAATTGGGATTGAAGTTCCCAACTAGAAACAGAAAGAAAAGGTCCGGGGAGCCGTCTCACCCTGAATCCAGGCTGGTTTCCCCGAGTACGTCCTGCTCGTGTTTCCCTGATTTGCTGGCACCACCTGGTGGCATCCCAAACAATGTGGTTTATGGAGAAGCTGCCAGAGCAATTTCTTCCTCTGAAGGAATGGATAAATCTAAACCACTGCAAACTCTATTCTGACACTCAGACCATGATTATTAGGAACTATCAATCAAAAAAAAAAAACTTGCCCTGGTCTCCTTGGAATCCAAACCAGTCATCTTGCACTTATATCCAAATTCCTGGCAGAATCACAGCTGGGCAGGTTTCCAAGATTTTCACATAACTGGTATTTTTTTACAGAACAGCTCTGACATTTATACAGCTGTAAATTCCAAAGGACTTTAAAAGCAATAACTGTGAGGTACCATTAAAGATGGAAGATGTCAGCTGGGGGTAGGTGAGCAGAACATCTAATAGGAAAAGAGAGGATTTTGCCAAAGGACATCTGAGATAAATCGTGTTCTTAAAAAAATGAAAGTGAAGGATGTCAGCATGCAGGAGCTTTCCTTATAGGAGCTTTCTTTACAGACTTTGTCCAAAAGAGCACCACAAGAACAGCTGCATTAAATTTAATCCATTTTTTTGCTGGAGATCAGATATTAAAGCTGCTAAACACCCTTCTTCCACATGGTTGACAACCTGGACAAATAATTTTCTGCACAATTTCCATTCTTGTATCTCCAAACGGAGTTTATTTTATAATTCACAAAACAAAAAATATAAGTCATTTGCATCACACGTGAAATATACTGTGCTTGCTTATAGTGTTCCAATCTCTAGGGCCAACTCCTGGGGAAACAGTGACTGATGAATGAACTAACACTTTGCATTGGAGCATGGGGAAGTTTTTTTAGTGATCAAACAGAACCAATCAGGAGATAATTAGATTAGGAAATACATAAATGAAGTAATAAAGGCAATTTATTAACAGCAGGAGGCAATATCTATTGATCTGAAGAAGATACATAAGCAAGAAGGAGATGAGGTTACTCAGAAGGAGTCTGGGAGACAAAAAGAACTTATGGGCCCACTAGTTCACATGTCCATGAAGGGCTGAATGATGAAATCCAAAGAAGGGGACATAAAACAGAAAAAAAAAAAAAAAAGAAAAAAGAAAGAACATTGATCTAGAAAAGGTAGGTAATACCAAATACACCTGACATCTTTCTTCATAGGGCAAAAAAAGTATTTAGTCTCTGTGAGTATCTGAAAACGACCACATTGGATGCCCTCAGAGAAATTACCAAGAAGCTTTTAGAAAATGGGATTCAACACAGCATGTATGTAAGGCTGGGCTTCCAGGTTGCAGAAAATTTTTCAGGAATTGTTCATGGACAGAATTGCCTTGGTGGTCAAAGCAGAGAGCAGAACCCCAGGATGGTACATGGAGATGCTCAGTCAGTGCATATGAGGACTAGGACAGACATTGTAGGGGAAGGACTCCTGGCCTTGGAGACTGGACCAGGTGCTCAGTTTTCATTGAATGAAAACTCACAAGTCCCTGGAAAGGATGCTAAGAAATTCACGATAATTCAGCACTTGTCCTTTGGGAATGACTAACAGGGAAAAAGAGATTTTTATGTTCAGGGTTGATCTTGAAGCTCTCCCAGCCTGAACAAGTTTCCCACCATAAAAAGAGAATCATAGAATAGTTTGGCTTGGAAGGTACACCTTAAAGATCATCTAGATCCAACATCCCATGGATGCCATGGACAGGAATGCCATTCTCTAGACTAGGTTGCTCAGAACTCCACCCAACCTGGCCTTGAACACTTCCAGGGGTGGGGCATCCACAACTTCTCTGAATAATTTGTTCCAGTGCTTCACTACCCTCACAGTACAGAATTTCTTCCTAATACCTAATCTAAGCCTGTCCTCTTTCAGTTTAAAATCATTATCCCTTGTCCTGTCATCTGTCCATATAAAATGTTCCTATCTCACCTTTTTACCCTTCAGGTACTGGAAAGTGCTATCAGGTCTGAGGTCTGCCTGGATCCTTTTCTCCAGGCTGAACAACCCCAGCTCTCTCAGCTTGTCTCCATAGGAGAGGTGCTCCAGCTCTCTGATCATCCTTGTGGCCCTTCTCTAGACTCACTCCAATAGCTCCATGTCTTTCCTGTGCTGAGGATCCCAGAGCTGGGCACAACACCCCAAACAGAGTCTCACGAAGGCAGAGGGGAGGTGCAGAATCCTCTCCTGCTGGCCATGCTGATTTGGAGGCAGGCCAGGATGTGGTTTGCCTTCTGGGCTCCCAGCCCTGTTGGCTCATGTCCATCCTTTCATCCTTGAGAACACACAAGACTTCTCTGCAGGGCTGCTCTCAACAGAGCTCATAATTCCTGCTGGTGCTCCTGTAGTCTTGTTCTTTAGGAGCTGACTAAAGGTGTGAAGAGATAACTTGAGGAAAGAGGACAAGCTGGATTAACATTTATGGCGCTGCAGATACTGCAGTGGCTGCAGGTGCTATTGTGCTGTGGGAATGCCAAGGTACTGCTTGTACAGTCTCTACCACTGCCACACCTTACCTGAACACTCACAAATTATATGCCAGGTGCCAAAATAATAAAAAGCTTAAAAATCACAGTATTTGAAAGTATGAGTGTTGTTTGCTTTCTATTCACCTTTGAATTTGACCCTTTGGGCAGTGTATTTACAACTTTTTTCTTTATGGCTGCATTGATAAGGATTTGCAAGGTTCAGCCTCATGCAAGAACCAGGATGTGGAGCAATACTGCTCCAGCTTTTGCACACGTCTGTACCCACAGTCAGGCATTTAGTGGGCTGTATCCCACTAAGGGATACAACTGCCAGGGCAGTTTGTTAAGCATGGATCCAAGTGTTATAACCTGTAGCTTAACTATAATATTTCATCCAATACCAATACAACAAAAGCCACCAGCCTGGAACTATTTCTTTTAAAAATGATACAAGTATTTAATTTTTGAAAATATGTGTTGGATTAGTTATTATTGTGTTTTTTGGCCACAGCTAGGCAGGTGCTTTTTCCTAATTTTACCTTCTACTATTCAAAAGATAAAAAATATTAGAGAAATGGCCATTATTTTGCTACTCTCAAATAAATCTTCAAATAAGTGGCAGCACTCTTCTGTAAAGAAAATTTCACTAATGTTACCTCATATTTTCAGTTGTGCTGTGGATGGTTGCGAATTCTCAATGAAAGAAACAGATCCAAAATCTAATCTTAATTGCAGGGGAATAAACTACAGGGGAATAACCTCCATTCATGTTTCAAGATTTCTTACTGCTTTGCACTGCTTCGTTTGAAGTCTCAGCTCTTTGTCAAACCCCAGAGAAGTTCCGTGTCATGAGTAACACAGTTTCAAAAATAATGTATTGGCCTTGATCGTGGCACAGTTAAACGAGCAGTTAAAAGAGCACACAGCCTCCAGCGTCACTTTTGTTGGCACGGGTTTTTAGAGCCGTAAAAGCCCAGCGCGGAGCTGAAGGCACGGCCAGAAGATGTCACCCATGCTCCAGGCACCACGCGCGCAAAGCTCGCCTCGCAGCCGTCCCAAGAGCCGCCTTCCCACTGCCGGCAAGGGGGCTTGGGAGGAAGGTTTGCCTCAAATGCAGCCTGTGGACGGTGAAGGGATGTTCTGAGGGCATCATGGCCATCCTGTGACCCATGATGGACATGGGGACAGCACCCAAACTTCTGCCTCCGCTGCGGGCATCTGCGCAAAGAGTGAGCCCTTCAAGGGAGGAGGCGTTGCTGTCAGCTCTGCTGGGCACAGGGACACCTGCCCCAAGCAGGGTGCTGGCACCTTGGTCTCCATGGTCCCCTCATCTTTGTCACCCTCTTCATCCCCGTCTCCTGTCACCTCTTTTGGGCTAGGGATGTCCGTGACAGAGTGTTTCCCCCTGCAGTCCAGTGTGCTGAGGGTCGTGCGCTCCCCAGCACGGCAGGTCGAGCCTGCCAGCCCCTGTCACTCCTCTTTACACCTGTATGCCATGGAAATGAAGATTGCAGCTTGCCTTTTCCCCTCCGAAAATCAATTGAAAGCAGCTTGGTGCTATCCAGCTTAATCATTAATTAGCACTGAGCTGACTAATGGTGCTTGTTCAGGCTTTCTAGAAAACATTTAAAGCCTCCCCAAACCCTATACTCAAGAGTCCCATTAATCCCAGATACTGCAGAGTGTCTGTATTTAAACTGCAAAAAGCTAAGAAATAGACAAGCTTATACCCTGATCTGCTTATCAGCAGGGTATTTGGGCACAGCCCAGGGTTTTGCTGCTGCTTCTCTGCTCTGGCAGAAGGCAACTGCTTTGGCTGAACACCTCCTGCCCCACACCAGTGTCTGGTGCTGGTGGGGAACTTTGATGTCTAAGCAACACTCACATCTTACCAACTAATAATAAAGATTCCTGAGCAAAACACTGGGAACTCCCAGCCTGGAGAACTGGGAACAACATCAGATATACTAGTGGCTCTGCCTTTTTGTGTGTGGAGGAGCTCTGTGCTCTGCTGTGCCAAGTTATGGTCTTTTTAAGTCATCTCTGTGGTTTACAGGAATTTGGGCACTGAAATATAGGATAGAAAAATACGAATTTGGTCAAGCGATCGTCCCTAATTACAGCAATTGGATCAAAGAACATCACTGATGTTGCCAGGAGTTTTTGTGTGTCAGCAAAATGGAAAGAAGATTTTTTACATTNTTTAGAAATTAAAAAATATAATAAAAAACCTAAATATAATAAATAAATTAAATTATATATAATTTAAATATTTAAAACCTAAATATAATTTTTTTCTAGAGAGAATAACAGGTCTTGGGCATTGAAACAAAACAAAACAAAAAATAAAGAGAACTATCACTCTTTTGACCTGTCTGGCATAGCTAGACTGCATTTCCCAAATCAGAATCTTTGGAAGGGAGCAAGTTCACGTTGTTTTCCTGACAAGAACAAAAAAACTGTCAACAGAAATCAAATTAATCTGATGGAGCAACTTCAATCCTGCACCTCTTTGCATGGGTGCAGGAGCTCCTGACTGGTTGTGTTTCCTCTGAGTGGCACTTCAAAGCATGGTACCCTTTGGTTCAGTGCCAGGGGACTTTCTGGGGAGATTCCAGAAGGTGGAGGAAAATGAACTCTTGTTACTATCCCACTTTATGTATGAAAAACGTGGGTAGATATCACTTACCCTGAGTACAATTGGGAAAATAAGGAGAGGGCCATTTCTATATCCCGAAACACAGCAAATACAGGGTTCAAGGAGCTGCTGACTTGCAGCCTTTCCTGGACCACACCATCCTTGCTTGCTGAGCAGCTCCTCCGGCCAGTGCTCTCCTTGCAGCCAGCCTTGGTCCTCGGGGCTCTTCTGCCTGATGCCTTCCCATGGCTGCTGGGTTGGATCACATAAAAGGACATTTCATTTCCTTGCTTCAATGGAAGGTGCTCAGCCTGGCCTTCAACCAGGTCTCCCACTGACTCTACATCACAAACCTGCTGTAATGGATAAAAGTTTTTTTTCTTTTCAACAGTAGCACAAATACCACTACCATTCACGTGGGCTGCACAGAATATCTTGAGCAATAGGAGAGGAAGAGCCAGGCAGCACCCCATGCCTGTGCTGTGTGTGGTGTGACTGAGACTGACACAGAGATAAAACCTCTTATTAGACTAATTAATGTAGCAGCAGGCAGGATGTGAGGCATGAGGTCATGCTGAGGCTCACAAGCCAACCCACAAAAGCCTCTGGTAAGGAACACCAGAAGTCGTTTCCACGAGGTGGGGCTCTGTCCCCAAATTTTGCAGCTTTTCCTGCTTTCCCGAAGGCATGTGCAGCTTTTTCCTCTGAGGTGCTGAGGGTGGTGGCGGCGGTCCTGGAGATGGGAAGGGAGAAACATGGGATGAAGTTTTGATGGAAGGGTGGTTTGAGGAGCTCAGCATGGGGATGCTCATTGCCAGCCTCCTGAAAGATGCTGATTCCTGAGAAGTGTTCAACACCCCTCGACTCTGCAGCGCAACACTGGGGACGGCTCAAACCTGTGCCCAAAATCCGAAGCAATTATATTTTTGCAAACCCCTGAGCTGGTGCTCAGAGGGGCCCTATGAAGGCCGAATCCTGCAACATGCTAAACACCTTTTCTCCCCAGGTATTGAGAATGTTCAGTCAAGACAAGATGCTTTTGCAAAAGGGTTTTCCTAGCAGGAATTATTTGCTTCAGGTGGCAGTTTCACACACATTTTTCCCATTTCCTTGCACTTTATAAAAGCCATGTTAACATCCTAGTAAACGTGTTTTCTTTTCAGCTACATTGCTTGTAACAGTATTTGCCTGAATTAGAGCGAGTTTGCTCTGCAAACGGCGTTCACCTTTCCCAGATACAGCACAGCTGTTCCCTGTACGTTCTCGCAAGGTCCTTGTTTGCACAGACTTTTGTCAGCAAATACGCTCCCCTGAACAAGCCACTCACTCTGACTGCCCAGCGCTGATAGGGGAGTTTTGAGCCCTGCAAGACACCTTCATCCTTGTCTTCTCCTTTCATTAACAGGCACCTGCCTTCGAGACGGCGCCAACGAGGCTTTGCTCACACCATCAATCACGGCGCTGGGGTTGACTGAGTCCAGCAGAAGTGTGAAGGGAAGAAGCAGACATTATTAATTCTTCCTGCAGTGAAAGCTCTTCGATAACGTGGTGCTGACACTCGCTATGTATCCCCACCAGCACAAACACAAAGGTCACCACCTCCCGTCAATGCTCAACAGAAAACATGTCCCACATGCATGACAGCATTGATGACCACTCAGTTGGAACCGTGGTCTGTGGAAAACACCAAAGCAGAGGTGCCTGCTATGATGGTGGAGGTGCAGGGATCTGTGCAGGAGCTGTCCTGATGCCAGAAAGCAGGACTGAGGGCAGAGTCAGGGCAGGCTGCAAACTCCACAGTGAGCAGGGCTCCCCAGGCTTGAATATCAATTTGCAGGAGCCAGAATATTCAAGAAATACACTAATTTCTATGATATGTGGGCACGTGTCCATCAGATCTGACCGCGAGATGCTGCCAGCTTGTCTAGCAGGCTGTGAAGCAGCCTGGACTCCTGGGCTCTGCTGAGCCAAAGCTGTCTGTGACACACTGGGGAATTGGTGACTTCCAGGGCTTGTTGACCTCTGTTGCAGAGCTGTAAGATGGAGCCAAGCCTCTGGGCGAGACAGAGCTCTGGTATCCAGGAGAAATCAACTTGAATGTGGATCTTTCATATAGAAGGATCAGTGTGATCCTAACCCTAACCCTAAACCTAACCCTAACCCTAATGTTGGGGTTAGGGAATGCTGATGTGCTGGTGTGTGCTGGGCTCCTCATTGCTCCCATGGTTCTTGCTGCACACACAGGAGCCTGTGCTCCTGGTTCTCAAACTGGTTTTCCAGTCCCTTCCATGTCTGCTTGGGTTTCACCCAGAGATATAACCTTAGAGGAATGTATTGATCAATTGGATCTGATGGAAAGGGATGAGTCACAAGAGAGTGCTGCTGGTTCCAGACAAGTGTTGTCTTCATAGAGCTCCTGAAGAGAAAAAAAAAATCATGGATGTATGTGTGTAGGGAGGAAGAGACAGAAAAGTGAAGAGGGCAAACACAACTACCAGGGGCTTTTCACCATCTGACATGTCCTGAGATACACACTGGGGCTCCCAGAGAAGGCTTTCTCCTCTCTTCCACCAATGTCAAGGACTGATGTTCTGCACACCTCTGGGAAGAATCACTCTAGCTTTGCTGTCAAGTAAATTATCCAGTCACTGGTTTCCCCATTTTTCAAACTGCCACTCAATTCTTACATAGAATATTTCAGTTTTGAGGTGGACAAAAGCTGGGACACCAAGCAGAGCTTCATATCATGCACTGTGAGTATCTCAAACTGAAATTCAGAGCATGTGTTGAAACCTGTTTCTTACAAGGTCTGGGATATAGGTAGCCAGCTGGGGATTTGGCTCTCACCTTCCTAGTACTATAGAGATCCACAGCAACTGTTTCTGCTCTCAGGGGCAGGTACACCTACAAACTTACAGACCTGTGCTACTCTGACCCCAACCATATCTTCCAGATGCTCAGGCCAGGTTGCAGCATTTCTTTAAACTGTATTTAAAAACAGTCTTCATCACAGCCAAGATGTTGCCTAAAACAAGAATGCAGTTTATTACAGCATCCACATTTTCATGCCTATTGCAACTTATTTAGTTTCTCAGAGAGCAAAAGCAGGTGTCCTGGAAAATGAGTGCTTGGGGGAGATCTTCAAGCACAGATTCAGCTTTCAGGCAGATGCAGCAGGTCTGCACCAAGCCTGACAGAGTTCGGGAAGCATTTGGACATGCTCTCAGATGTATGGTGTGATTTTTGGGGCGTCCTGTGCAGGGCTAGGAGTTGGACTCAGTGGTCCTGATGGGTCCCTTCCAACTCAGCATATCCTGTGATTCTACAATTCTAAGTCTGCCATTCCATACAGTCAGTACCCAAGCAATCATCCCAAAATGCATTGTTTTCTTTGCCCTGAGTTTCCTGTCACAGAAGATTTCCACTGGCTTTTAGCTGGAGGGCTCACTGTAGCTGCCTTTAAACTTCAGAAGGGATGAAGGCAAGACAAGGTTCTCTTCCCGTAAAGTGCCTGCAGCAACTCCACCCTCTGAGCTGGCTTGATACTATCACAATCATTTAAGCAGATATTGAATGAGTAAAGACCCTTACACATCAACCACAGGAGTCTGAGGAATGGTATTTTACTTCATAGCCAATATCTTGAAGTGCTCTTCCAAACTTACCCTGGTCTGGGGACACATCCTTATCTCCTTAAAAGCAGTCAGGGACAAAGCTGTTAAATTAGTGATTCATGCCCTCAGCGAGCTCCACAGTCATGTCCAGATCTAAGGGAATTAATCTGGACATCAGAAACATATAAATATATTTTTAGTTGGCCAAGGCTATCTGAGACACCTACTCTGACCAGGATTCATTGAGAGATGAAGATATTATGCTCGTTACAGACCTGGATGCAGACAGTTCACAGGTAAGGGCTGTGGTCTGTGATGCTGTGCTAAAAGTTACACTGAGCTTAAAAGTGCAAGTGCTGAGGACAGAACTGATCATCCAATGCCAGGAGGAAACCAGCGGCAATTTTGCCCCTATTCAGTGAGCTTGATCTGGTATCCAGAGCCATTTCTCACTGGTCAGTCATGGCTCAAAACATTTGGGGTCAATAAAGAGGGATATTTTTTGCTATCTGATGAAAGCTGAGTAACTTCAACCCAGTTCCCTGTGGGCAAGTGTGTACTACCACCACTAACATCTGCAGGTGATCCAGCTGTCTTTCCACACAGGTCAATTACTTGTGGAGGCTTGTAGGTTGCAGCTCAAACTTACCTGGGACCCCCTCAGGGCTGGAGTGTTTTAGCAAGGACTCACTCTGGTTCACGTATCTATATCTGTCAAAGGATGTTTTTGAAGCAGCAAAGTGAGATTGCATAAAGGTTGTGTGACATCTCTTGCTGTACTGAAAGGTTATCTCAGCTGGAAAACACTGAATTGGTGCATTTCCAAGTAATACACTTCTGTGCAAGAGATGCAACATTCCACCAGAGGAAGTCTAATTTGCTACACATCTTGGTACCTTTTCAAGGAAGTTTGAGTACAACATTAAGAGAGATTCTGTCTGTTGTTACCATCACTGCATTCTGACTATGCAGACCGAGTACCAGAGAGACATTAGAACCAAATGACCGTGACAGGGAAATGGAGCCAATCATAGTTTAAGGCTGTATCAGCTGAATCAAGCAATCTGTGAAAGAAGCATGAAACCTGCTTAACATGCTATTACTTCTTATCAGACTGGGATTTGCTTTGATGCAGCCACTCGGTTCGTCATGATAATCAATGATGGAGAAAGCTGGGAGAATGTGAGGAGAGTCACATTAGCCTAGAAAGGTATTAAGATAAACCAATGAAACCAGAAAAGGAGAATGGCAAACTAGGGAAGTGCAATGTGGAAACACGAGCTGTTTTCATAGTCTTTAGGAGAATTATATTTACCAAGTAATCTTGGATATCTAACACACATGGGCAGGGCACATCTCTTGTGCCTGTACAGCAATTGGCTAAATGACACATAAATATCAATGATGGTAATATTATATTAATAACCACAAGAATAAAAGCAATGGAAGATGAGGTCTTCATGCAAGAAATCCTTCACAATAGCAACAGGCAAAGTACAAAGCTTCTTGTTCACAAGGATATAGGCAGCATTCAAAAGACTATATGGAAGCTGTGCTTTGGTGTCAACTTACAGCATAGTTGCATAAAGCTTAAAATGTGTACCACAAGGTTTCAATTTAAAAAGAAATAGAATCTCCATCTAGAATGGAAAGGAAATTAATCTTTTTTCACTTATTTTTGAAAGAAAAAAAAATACATTTCTCCTAGTAAGGGGAAAATTTGTAGTTCTGAATTGTGACTGTTAACACAGAATTATTTTAGTCCAGTAAAGGATTTTAATCACCAGACAAATTGGCCTTTCCCTGGGAGAAGTCACAACCACCTTTCACTGACTTTCGCACCCAGGGCAATACATTAGAAAACAGATTTCCTCTGATACAAACAACAGTAGAAAACACTGCACATATAAGCAGACCTATAAAAAATCCAGATAGAACTAGGATGAAGGGAAAACTCCTGTACATCCAATTTCATTAGATGAATTTTATTCTTTGCAGAATTGAAGATCAATCGGATGAGCTTGCCTAGATTAACCAGGAAGCAAACAGCCTTGAACTGCTCCAGCAGTCCTCAACCCAGTCAGCAGCTTTCCTTCAGCCTACCCGTGGCAGCTGTGCACCGCTCAAGTGCCTCTGAGGACTGAGACCTGGAGAGCAAACAGCTGTCCACAGCTGCTGGGAATGGAGCCCTCACTTAATGGGGCTTGCAACTACCATCGCCTAGAGCGGCCAAAACATTATTTTTGGACACATGGAATTGTTTATGCATATTTTTAATTTTTTTTTTTTACTCAGTGTTTGTCAATTTACAAGTTTATATGTTCTGGCAGGTTCACCTGTTTGCACGGGGATTGAGGCCATTGCCTGTGATTTGTGGGGTGCACTGTAGGTCCTTCCTCCTCCCACACTCCCCACCACTTCCTCTGAGCACAGCACATCTGGAGTTATGATCCCACACACCTTGGGGAAGGCAGGCAAAGCAGTCATGCCAGGAATTGGGTACTGCCATGCTAAGTAGGGCTATGCCTGAAGGTTAAACATTCCCCTTCCTTTGAGAGGGATGTCTTGCACCACCTCCTCACCCCTGTGGCTGAGTTTAGGCCACTCTGCAGGAGAAAATGTGACATTTCATGAGGACAAGCAGGGCATCTACATAGGAGCTTGACACGATAGCCCAAGGTGAAGTCATTTCCCTGAGGGAAGTGATGAGTTTCCAGTAGGACTTGTATCGATCTGCAACCGTCTGAACATGGTCTACAGGACCAGAGGACCATGAGAGGGACCTGAAAGCACTTTAATTACTTTAATACACCCTTTTTGTACCCTATTTGTTGTGACAAGATGGACAGGATACAACACATCCCCAAGAAGAGTTCATTTGTTTTGAGCAGCCCTTGCATGGTTGGAGGCAGGTCTGATGAATGCATTGACAAACACTCAGAAGAATCTTGTTCCACTTCTGAAAGTGGAACTTGTGCACTTGCACAAAACCAGGGGGCTGAAGCTGAAACTAAGGGTAAGAGGCTGTGCAATGCAGGTCAGGCTGGGTGGTCTGCATCATTTGTCTAGCCTTCAAAACCTGTGAGCATGTCTCAAGAGGAAGGTAGAATTAGGGTTTGTCCAGTTCATTGCACAAAAGCAATGATGATAATTGTACTGACACCCCACTTTTCACTGGGAGAGCTGCCCAGTACTGCTTTTTATGAGCATGCACCTCGGGAGCCAGTTAATGCTGAACTGACCCACAGCAGGCTTATGTGATGGCAGGGAGGCCACGAATGGCCTCGTGCCCCAGGTTCCTTCATGACGTCTTTCCTTGTATCCACTGGATCAATTTTAGCTGAAATGTTTGCTGCCCCTGAGCAGTGAGGAGGAGGCAGGAATGCTAAGATAACTCTGTAAACAGAGAAGGCATGGAGGGGTCAGAGCCCAGGGGAAGGATCAATACGTTGTCTTAGCCAAGGGGATGAATGAATTGTAACCAAGGGACAGACATCATCAAAAGAAAAAAGAAGGTGTTTTCTTTCTTTAAGACAAATCACAGATGATTTTCTTGCCTGCATGAAACAAAAGTCCAGATTCCTGGGAAAATCAGTAAACAGTAATAATAACAGTAATATTGTTAATATAAGTACTGCTATTACAACCAGTAATAATTATTATAATAGTAATACTAATCCAGACATGCCCCTACAGAAGTGGTGAGTAGGATGTGGGTTCAGCTGCCCATTGTCTTTGCAGTTGAAATGTAATGTGCATTTTGGTACTTGCACACCTGGGATGTCCCCTACAGCCTGCAAGAGACTTGCACAGGAATAAAAGCTGACTTTCTGCAGTACCCAAACAAGATTTCCAGAAGCTCTTTCTGGCTGTTCTTCCTCCTCCTTCCAGGCACCTTTTTGTTCTGTTTCCTGGCATCTGTAGGTCCATCTCCTTTATTTCCTTTGCTGCCTTTTCTTTCCCTCACAGCTCCTGGTTCCCTGTTCTGTGTGGGTCCCAGGCTCTCTCCCAGCCATGATTAAATGGCTAATGCCAGTATCATGTGAGGTAGGAGAGGCTGCAGGGGCCAGGGAAGGTAACCCTGATGCCCCCTAGTTTGGGGTGCAGCATTATCCCTGCAGGGAGAGAAGGGAGCCGAAAGAAGAGTGGAGAAGCATGGTTGGAGGGTCCTCACTGATCCACTTCTAGAACTGGGAAATGAACAAAACATCCATCTCTTGGGAGAATAAGGATTTTAGGCTCCCCTCAGTTAACTGAGTACCAAGAGGTCCTGCTGTCTGCCTGGGCTTCTCTTCATCGCAGGGGTCTCTGCATCGCCAGACTCTGCTCCCCAGAACTGTGTCCCCAGTCCAACCACCTTTCCCAAACCTTGTCAAAAGCATTCCTAAAGCTTTCCCTTCATAGCCTCTCCTCTTTCTGCAGTCCATCTCTCCTCTGCCCAGGGGCTCCACTCCTGACCAGGGCTTCTGTCCCTCCTGAAAGGCCCCGCTCTGATGGCAAGGGGAGCTCAATTGCCCCAGGACACTGACAATAGACACATCCCAGCTCATTCAGCCACCACTAATCCATTGTGAAATCACTGTTTTAATGCCAAAAGGGTCTCTGTTTTGCATTTGGTATTTAAGAATTGGATAAAATATCAAGGCAATAAGCAGCTGATTCCCACCTGACTGGGCATGGACTCTCATGGATGAAGCCATCATCATTGTCCTTGCCTCTAGATTTCCATTTGTTTGTTCATTTTTTGCTCCCTCCTGCCACTGCCACCCCATGCAACAGCAAGTCAGATTTTCCATCAAGGATTTCTCCTGCCCATCTGTCAGGTTCTCCTCCCCCTGCTCCATTTGATTAATTGGCAAGGCACCAGCACTTGCAGCAGCAGACATCACAACCACTGACGCAATAACTTTGTTTATCCACCCTCAGCTCTGTAGTACGATACTGAATAAACACGCTGGGCAAAAAAAAAGGTTAAGGCTCCTTTTAGATATCAAGGTGCTATTTTCCCTTCTACCATTAAACTCAGTGGGAGGAGGTCCACTAACACAATTCTGCTAGGTACACAGTCATGGGTGGTGGAAGAAGGGACTGTCTTGCTGGAGAAGTGCTCAGAAAGGCTGTACCCATCAGCTCTCCAGCACCAGCTTGGAGAGTTACCCTGACATGCCCCTGACAGGTGCTGCCTCTCCAGGCTCTGGTTCCCCAAAAGATGAAAATCTTTCCCCAAAGCTTAGTCTTACTTAGTTGAATTGGAAGCTCACTAGCTTGGGTGCTTTGGGCTCCCAGCTGGCTGAAGAGCCTCAACACATTGTCACAGCCCTCCTGCTCACTGAGCCGTATGTGTGGGCTAATGCATGCTCTGGCACCTACACTTCTGTGAGTGTGTCTGGTCAGGAGCACCTCTCCTCCTGCACCCCTTTCCCTCACCCCTTCTCCACCACATGTGTGAGGAGGGAGTGGGCAGAGAGCACCTCAGCCCTGGGACAATGTGTCTGCACCATGGCTCACAGCATGGAAAGGCTGTGTGCCAGGACTAAAGGATGAAACCCTACTGGGAGAACTGCCAGAGGCCATTTAGTGACTGCTTGCCTAATCCTTAGATCCCAGTTTGGGAGGTGTTTTGTGCCTCTTCAAATAAAAAAACTGCACATTTGGGATCTATCCATCATCCTCATGCAACCAGAGAGCAAAAGACTTCATTCAGGAAAAGGCACCTTCAAACTTCTGACATTGCCTCTCCAGAGCAGAATGAGAAAACATGAATATTTCAGATAAGGTATTTGTTTTATCTGTTGAAAATTGTGGGTCTTCCTCTGGTGGAAAGGGATCTCATGAAGGGGATTAAAATCAGTTTTTAAAATCATCTGGAGGCAAGCAAAACTCTACTTCAAGAAGGATTCAAGGTTGCCTGTGCAGAAACCAAGAGACCATGGATGGTAAAGAGCTGTAAGAAAAACTAGCCCTTGGTAACACAAGAGATGTGGGGCTGTTTGTTTCCACAACAGCAGCAGCAGCCGCGCTGCTCAGAGAGCATCCAGGTGATTCCAGCCCTGGGAAAATGGGGACGTTATAAGCTTCTGTGTAAAAGTAGCGTCTATCTTTGCTTCCCTTTTAACAAGATTAGTCTTGCTTTTCTCTCCCTCTTTCTTTTGCTGTCTGCTGGCCACCTCCGTGCTCTCCCACTAATGTGATTAGCGGTGCATAGGGACCATACTGGCAGCAACTGTCACAAAGATCTCTGCTTACTTGAGTGCACCTCTTTCCTCAATGAAACATCTTGTGTTTATGGTCACAGGGGGTATTGTTAACTCCTGGATTCGAATAGAAAGGGATATTTACGACCCACCCATAAAAGTTGATTCAGGGAGACATTTAGGAAAGAAAGGGACAGAAGACAGATGTGTTTCCTACCACAGATGCTGAGGAGGTTCAATTGTTCTGCATATGTAATGACTTTTTATGGTTCCTTACAAACACTTTCCACACTGCTAGAAAGGTGTCTAAGTCAAATACGTATAGATTTCTTACAGAAGACAATTTAGCGACCATACAAGACACTACAACTTTATATCTTGTTAAATATGTCAGAGATGGGCATCACTACACGCACAACACGAAGGGGAATCTCTGCCTGCACGGAGCCATGGCTACCCTGCTGCCTTCCCCACTGCAGCTCTGCTTTCATTTAGCATCTCCTGGGGCTTTCAGAGCATGTTAACTGTCATGCCCATATGGTTAACACTTACAGCACCTATTGATTTTTCCCTAAGTGAGGCATATTATCGGTGTTACGTTGACAACTGCAGTTTGTGCCTTCCCAGAAGAGGAGAAAAAGAAGCCTAAGTCTTCCTAACTGTGCAAACAAATAAGTACTTGTAGGCGACAGGACCGGAAAGGTTGCTGGATTATAGGTCTGAAGAGAACAGATGACCAGTGACTGAAGCATAATTACAGGCAAGAGAGGAAAAGGGAGATGGCAAATTGCTATGTTATCCTAACAGCAGCCAGAGGATTCTTGGTTACACGATGCTTCTGCCTCAGGCTGGCTGCTTTTACTCTCTGATGTGGGCTCCCGCAGGGTGACAAGAGTTAAAGTGAGTCGACAGGAGGAAATTTGTATGTCAGGTGATCAGATGATCTTGTGACTATTTACAGCAGTGGAAGATCTGGCTAAAGCCACCAATTCTGGTTCCTCTGTGCTCCTGTGACAGAAACAAAGACATTTCCCAAGAAGACTAATCCCAAAAATGCTGTACATAAAGTGGCTGTGTGCTGAGATGCCTGCAGAGAAAGGCAGCTCATCCCAGCTGCACCCACCATCCTCCCACTGTCATCCGAGGGATCAAGACTGACATTGACTGAGGACAATGTCCTCCTGTCTTGATGCAAACAGAAGAAATGGGACAGATTGGCAGCATGAGATCATCGAGGATCTTGTGCACCTCCTTTTGTGCTCAAACACAAATATTTCCAGCTGGCCTGTGGGTTTGCAGCATAACAGAGCTAAGGAGGGTTTCACTGCATTGGCTGACACTCTTACCAAGTAAGCTATGAACATAAATCCCAAGCAGGACAGGCTCAAGTTGTGAGTGGATGGTTAATTTTCAAATGTCCAGATAGATTCCAGCTTGTTATAATTCAGAGCTGAACTGCCACTATGTGGGCATTATTATCAGGGTTACTGTACCTGCCAGACTGATTTCCTTCAGTGTGCAGTTCTGTATGGAAATATCTCCAAAAGGGTTATGACCAGGTTCCCTGCATAGACAAGTAATTTCTAATGATTTTGTAGCAACGGATATCTCTTTATATCTGGGAATACCAATATCATTCCTGCATTCTCATGTCATGAGTGTCCATTCATCACCCTGGGAAAATATAACATTCCCAGATGGGGAAGCTTTCTTTGTCTGGTAAATAATTAATAATGAAACTACAAGCTTCTGCTTGTCTCATGTGCTCATGCAACAAATGGTACTTTCTTTGCCTGTGAATGAGCAAGGTAAAAACCTCATGGGATAGACAGCATGTCTGCAAAAGCCAAACCTCACTTGCTAGAAAAATCTGGGCTAAAACAACTGGGGAACAGCCAAGTTTAGTAAAGGCTGGGGTAAATAAATGCTGTTACTCACAGAGGTTCCTACTCAGGGGAAGGCAAGCTCAGCCACAGCAATCTCATCTCAGAAGATTTCAGCTATGCTCCATCCATATTTCCTCAGACACAGATAGTGGGCATCCTCTGGGATTTACCTAACCATGTGAGTAGCAAAGGCAAGAATCCTCTACCCTGTGTAGCTGAAGTGAGACAACTGTGTAGCCTGCATAGAAGGGGAAGGCACACTGCAGAGAGCATCAGATCTTCTTGCCAGCAACAGTGCTTCTTAATGTGAGCTTCGTTAATGTTCAACTGCCTTGGGAGAAAATAAGCTCTGACTTGTGTTTCTGGTTTCCAAGGATCTTGTATTATTTCCAGAACTGTATTATTTCCAGCTCATCCTCCAAAATGCTGTATTTTCATGACCAACTGTTCTCGTCACATGCTTTGCAGGCCAGACTCTGCCGTTAGGTTCTCTACCAGCTTTATTGACTTTTAGGAACATATCCCTTTATTTCAGGACATATTTCTCTATTTCCTTCCTTTTGATGTGAGCAGAAGTGCCACATTATAAAGTACCTACTGATAAGGAAAACCCCTAGTCACCAGCCCAGGAAACCTGACACTAGGGATATCAGTGACAGGAGCTTTTCATGCATCTGCTGGTTGTGCCTTTGCAATGGCCCCAAGAAGGGTACCACACAGGGCAGCACTGGGCAGAGGCAGCCAAGCTGGTCTGGAGTACATCAGGTCAAGCACTGAAAGCCATTGAGACCATGGTGTGTCTCTGTGTTTGACCATGGTTCCAGCCCCACACTGATGGAGCCCTTCCCACCAGCCACTCGAAGTCACTGGGGCCCTGCCTAGGCAGTAGGTTTGTGCCTTGACAATGTTGACTGTAAGAGCAAGATCTCAGATGTTACCTTGCCCATATTAGCCTTGTTTTATCACATGTAGGCTTTTGAATCCCAGCTCTCTGCTGCCCCAGTGATTTGACTGAATCCAGGATGTGGCCTTGCATGTTGGGATGGGGCACAGCCCTGCCATAAAAGGGGAATGCTGTGAGCACTGAGGAAATGAAGCCAGGAACGCTGAGAGTTCTTGGCCATAAAAAACATGCTGCAGGCTGTGTCTTGCTGAGCAATGTTTAGTTCCCAAGGGTTTTTGCCCTTGTTGTTGTCATAAAACCTCAGTGGAATCACCTACAAGCTTCAGAAGTTGCATGCAGGAGGGGGTGTAAGTGTAGAGACCTTTGTTAGAGCCTGTAGAGAGCCTTCTGCTAAAACTGGCTTATACAGGTATTGCTTTGCCGGGCTCAGTGGCATGGTCATTGACTCAGATTTCAGGAATTAATTAATCATCATTCTCTTCCTTGAAAACAGATGAATCTGCTAAGAAAATTTTTGAAAAACAGAGTCTGTGCTGGGATCCAAAACACTGTTGTTTCATTACTCTCATTAGGGGCAGGGCATCTATTTAGCAGGACTGTTTCATGTGGGAGGTCGAGCTGTAAGCTGGCGGCAAACCAAAGGACCAAAGCACAGAAAACAAGCAAACTCAACCCACAGGCACTTCAACAACAGCCACCTGCCACAAGGCCAACTACAAACACCACAACACATCACTGTACACATGTACATGACCCAGCACTTTCTGATCATGGCAAATTTATAAATGTGTCTCTGATGAACACTCAGTGATTCAACTGACCCCCAATGCTTATCGTTAGCTAACTGATGCGATCTGTCCTTCTCCCTGCAAACCATACCTAAGCTGACTGCAGCTCTCCCTGTCCTGGTGCCATCCCTCCCTGTCCCTCCTGGGCAGTACATGGCTCAGCAAGTGTTTGCCACTTGACACTGGAGCAGCAGAGGCCATAGGTCTCTGTTGGGCACCCAAGGAGCACCGTTGTGTGTGGTTTTGGGTCATTGAAACACAGAACCTTAAAATGGAATGGCCTGGGTTGGAGGAGACCTTAAAAATCACCAATTCCAATCCCTCCACTATCCACACACAAGATCAGGTCATTCAAAGTCCCATCCAAGTTTGCCTTGAACACTTCCAGGGATGGCAGAAGGAAAGACAGCAGGCATGACTGAGGGAGAGCATAGACAACAGGAGAGATGTGAGAGAAAAACTATGTGGTCCAGATGTGCTAATTACAATTAAAACCTGTAAAGAGAGCTAGTTCTCTTAATGACGTAAGAAGACATCTCCCAAGAGCATGAGTTGAATGACTCAGCCCTCTACACCCCAAAATCTGCTGTGGAGGCAGGAAAAGGCACTTTTCTCTGAGGCAGATCATGTATTTAAGCCACCCATCAGAGGCATGGCAGCTGCTGGCTAGGGAGCACAGCAACATCCTTTAGGTGGGCAGGGAAAGCGGAGGCCAAAGCAGAATGCCAGAGAGCCTGATGAGTAAATCTGGTTAGTGACTTATCATCCAAGTTGGTTGTTGTCACAGACTTAATAATAGATAAGAATAATGAGAATAGATAGAATAGTGAAAAGTATTTGGTTTTGCCAGTTTGATGCGGAGTGAAGAAAAGCTTCATATTTTTCTGTTTACTGTGATAGAGATATGGATGGAGACTTTTCAACAGAAAAGTGTTTTGTTTGGAGGTCTTTCCAAAAAGCACAGTGCATCTTTGCCCAGCTTCCAGCAGCTGGGGGGTCTGGTGAACTACATCTTTACAGAGAGCTTTCTGTTTAAATACATTCAGAATTAGGCCTTTTAATTTAATGTTGACCCTGACTAAGTGTCACAGCCAGCACTGTGGGACAGCTACAGTCTTTGGACCTGGCTCTAAAGTGATTAAAGTGACTTGACTGAACTGACTTGTCACTCCCAGGCTCACAATTAATTGATTAACCATGACCAGAGTAACATCTTCAGATGAAAGGGTAAGGGAGAACCATGCACTGCTGAGGCACTTGTTCTGTGTTTGTAAGAGCCCAGTGAAAGGCTGGAGTCCCTACTGGGGGATGCCAAGGGCTGGATGAACATGTAGTACAACCTCTTGCCCTAGACTTCAGTATGCAAATTTATGAATAAGCACAAAATGTGGGTGAATTTTACACCCACAAATGGCCAAAGGGAGCTGCGAGGATCTGGGAAGAGGAACACATAACAATCAAAGTGAAGTGTGATAAAGATCAACTACAATCAGGTAATAATTGTAAGGAATTCTTGGTTTAAGCCTACACAAAAGCACTTTTCTTTCTTTGATGACTGCATTGTCCTTGTTCTCTTTCCATGCCCTTCACTCTGGTATCTTATTACATCTACTCATGTCACCTTAGCTTAATTAGGGATGCATGAAATAACCAGAATGTTAATGCTGAGTTTCAGGCTGGGACTGCAGGTACGAACAAACCACTCAGCAGCAAAAATGTCCAAAACCTATTATCTGATATAAAGAAACCTTTCTGTGGCAACAATAAAAGTAAAATTTTGGCCTTTATCTTCAAAAGAAAAGCAGAAATCAGAGGATAATCCGAACAAGTAGCTCAGTCCCAAACAGATTGCTTTGGGGTGTTTCGTGGTTCAGATAATGTTGAGTTTCTTTCCATTCTGAGTCAAACCAAACTTTTTGGAAGTTCCCCACAAAAATGGAGTTCAAGTCCTTTCCCCTCCTAGCAGAGCTTGGTACAGCTTAGTCTGTCCCTACTTGCCCCGAGCTAGTCTGCTGCAGGTTCATTGCAGACCGGGTGTGGTGGTCCCAGCCCTGTATCTTCAGACAGTCATGCCACACTCCCACAGGTATCTCCATCCTCATGCTATGAAAGCACCACTCCAATGGGCTACCGTGCACCTCTCATCCATTCCAGGTGGAAGTGGCTTCTTCTCCCAGCACAAGGTGACAACCCTGTATTTGGTTCCTGGGGAAATCTCATGGCATAAGCAGAAGACCTGGGCTTGAGGGCTTTGTGGTTGGAAGACAACCACTTTGCTCAGGGGTTCATCCCTGAGCAGCATAGATACAGCCCAAGGCACACAAATGATCCCTATTTTGGCTCTGCTTACAGCACAGTTATGGTCTGTCTCTGGGGAAAATGGCCTCACCTCTGGGCCTCCAGCAGGAAAATCCCTTCTTTCCCAGAACTGCTGGGAGACCTGGACTATGCTTGGGAAGGCTAACATAAAAGCTATGGCAGCTACCTTATCTCCCACTTTATAAATTAAGAGTATGGAAATAACTCAAGGAACAAAACCTGCAAAGTAACATCATTATCCCTTTCTTTGTGCAATTTACTGTAAACCGGCAGGCTTTGGATCTTAATTTGCTGGGAATTGCAGTAATGTAATTAGCTAAACTGATAACAAGATGAGTTGTGTGAATTGTGAATTCTTCAGAGGAAAGGAGGAATGCATAGACAAAGAGAGAAGTAAAAGGAAGAAAAAATGCTTCCTTTGGCAAGAAATAGATTTTTTTCAGTATGTTAATGATATTATGGAAGCTTGGTTTGGTCAGAGGGAATATCATGAACAAGTACTTTCTTACTTAAAAAGGACACAATTTCTAGAATCTCGCAATTAATTTTTAAGAAATGAAATTCATGCATATTTTGAAACAAAGTACTTTTCTTTTTTTTTTTTTTTCTATGAAACATCTTCCCTGTCTTGAATTTTGCTTGCCTACAGCAGTTTTAAAAAAAAAATCTTGGGAAACCATCTCCCAACAAAGTCAAGAGCCCCATTTCCCACTGTTGATCCCGGGTCAAGCTCTGCCTGTGCCTGGCCCCCTGTGCTGCCTGTGAGGCACCACGGGCTCTTCCCAAATCCAAACCTTGCCAGAGAGATCCAAGCAGCCTTTTTGCTGGCGCTGCCATCTCTGCTCGCAAAAGCTTTGCTGAGGAACACGCAAAGCTCCAGTGGTGTGAACCTCACGAGGTTCAGACGTGCATATCCCTGGGCGAAGGGCTGCCCGTACCACTCCTGGTGGTCAGAACATGTTTTTGTGGGCTTGTGGAAGGAAGGATGGAATGAAGAATGGAATGAAAGGAATGAAGAATGCAAGTTTCTCTCGTCACTAGATGGCCCTATCTCCTTTCATTAAACACACACGGTTTTCTTTTTACAGCCCCAGATCTGCAGCCCTAGAGCTGTGTGCTTGCAGGGTCATCAGCCACATCCAGGAAGGGAAATCTCTAGGAGATGGAAAAATTCACCTAGGCTTTGATGATGGTTTTCATTAAGTCCTTCCTAACCTCCCTGAATAAAACTAATACTGTTCCAAGAAAACTCATGCTTTGAGATTTGTATGAAAAGGTACCCTTGTGGAGAAGTTCTGTGATTTCCTCATCTCAGACTCCTCCAGCAGCTATGCTGTGCACATTTAAACTAAAAAGGGAGGAAATTAAGCTGCTGGACATTTAACTCAGGTGCAGGCTGGTGGAGGGACAGGAACTTCTCTTCTTCAATCCTTTATTAGATGGGAGACAAAGAGGAGTTGTCTCCTAGAACACTCCTGAGATAATGGAAACTGATGGGATGTGGCTTTCTAGGTTCCTTGTGCACCACCAGCCACCCCTGGGTCACCTGGCCCCTTCCCAAGGGTTGCTGCCCCCATGTCAGCAACTGCCATCCTGTCCCACACTCAGCCCCCGGGACCTGCTTCTGGGCTATATGCTCTTGGGGGCTGCAGCTTCAAGGCACAAATTTCCCTTCTGAAGATGCCCTTGTTCAGGGACAGGGAGCTCACTGCCACAGCCCAGGCACAGCAGCCTGGAGGAAGGCCTGGGCTGACGGAGGCAGTGGTGGACAGAGTGTTGCAGGGACACCATCCCATTTTTTGACCCTTGAAGGTGGTATGACGCTCTTCTGGGATTTTGCCTTCTGTGAGGTGGAGCAGGCAGGCAGTTCTACCCATTGGAGCAATGTTGGCATTTAAATGAGGGGACACTGAACTCTGACTGTGCAGTAGGCACAGCACATGCACTAAAGCCCTGTGGACATCTGCTGCTTTAAACCCTTGCAGTGACTGCCACATTTTCATGTTTTGGACATCTGTAAGTAACTGAAAAGCTACTGCAGGTCTGACTCTAAACAAGCAAACAGAGCAGATTGTTGCTTTCCCTGGGAAAAATACTATTATGTTGGAAAAACTCCAATATATTCAGGGCTTCCACCGATTGTATTGGCTCAAGGCTGAGTATTTTATCAGCTGCCAGATCTCTCAAGTGTATTCAAGCAATGTTTGAAGCAAAATTCCTGCCTGGAAAAAGTTACTATCTGAGGATATAATCCAAATCTATGAAAGACTGGGAGCATTTTTCTACTGATTTCAAAAGGATTTGGATCAGGCCCTGAGGAACTAGTCCAGCATCTCCCCCTCAAATCAGCAGCCTCTGTGCTTTGAGGACACAACCCCTGCAATAACAACTATTTGCAGGGGTATTTGAAGGATCACAGCTTCAGCTGCACAAACGACACAAGACACGAGTGACCATGGTGGGAAAGGAAGCAAATTTGCTTATTTAGATAATTAACAGGCATTTGAGACAAGTGTTGCTGTCTAACACATTACTGACAGACTAATAATTCTGTCTGATGAAGCAGCAATTATAACAATAATTATGGTCCACTAAAAAACCAACCCTTCTAGCCACTGCTGCCAGGAAAGGAGGGGTAAGATCGTATTTCTCCTTCCTAGGAGTGAACAGATCATGTGCCAGAGAAACACCCCATGGGGCTTGGCTGGGAGAGGAAGGGCTCACTGAGCTACTGAGTGGCAGCTTCAGAGGATGCCTTGCTTTTATGGTCCCAGATAGCTGCAGGCATAATTTTGCACCTGCAGTTTTGGTCAGATGGATAACTGCAGCTCTTCTTGAGGCATCATGTGGTGCCTCGAGAGGCCAGTGCTGCAAGCACAAATAGTTGTGGCTTATTAGGAAAGACACCGTTTGCAGAGCAGACATAATGCTGGTGTGATGTCCCTTCTGAAAACTCCTGTGCTGTGAGTCAGTATAACCCCATCAGTCACAGAATCCTGGAATGGGTCAGGCTGGAAGGGACCACAGTGGGTCACCTGGACCAAACTCCCTGCTCAAGTAGGGCCATCCCAGAGCACATGGCACAGGATTGCATCCAGACTCTTCTTGAATGTCTTCAGTGAAGGAGACTCCACAACCTCTGTGGGCATTCTGTCCCAGTGTGCAATCACTGCACAGTAAAGAAGCTCTTCCTCATGTTCATCTGAACTTCCTGTGCATCAGCCTATTGCCTTCTGTCCTGCTGCTTGGCACAATGTCCTTCCAGCAGGCAGCTTCTTCCCAGAGCTGAGCTGGGAAACTGAAGAGTATTGCTACTCACTTCAGGGGACTATCATGGAGAAAAGGAGACCATTTTGTTTCTACCTGGTTTTGTCTGATCCTGTCCAACGGCTGAGTGAGCTGAATGTATAGGCAAGCAAATTCTCCAGGGTGGATGCAGGAATGGGGTGAAAAGAGGTGTTTTTAAAAAGAGGGACCCTCTATTATCTCACAGCCTATGGAGGGGTTGTGCCCAAGTCCTCTGTTCCCCCATCCCACCCAGAAAGAGCTCAGGGGAACCAGATTACAGAGTCAGGTTTTTCCCTTCTTTTCATGCAAGTCATGGCAGATTGGTAGAGATCCAGTAGCAATATGAACTGGCCTCAAACTGTGTAAGGAACACCTGAACTTGGCTCTTATTTGCTTTGTATGACATGCAGGAAATTTTATTCAAGCTAAGTGGGTTAGTATAGTCGATAGGAGGGTTGATGGGCAGCAAAGGGCTCTGTGTGTTGTTCCCCACAGCTCTGCTGTGCAACTTCACCACTGCTTTACATCTCATGCTTCCCACAGACAGGAGGAAAAATCAACTAACGCAGATTTCCTCTTTCTTCTCTTCAGGGAATCAGTCTATTGAGAAATTCATTAAAATCCACTGTGCCTGAGATAGAGAAACATCACCTGACAAGAAAATGCTCTTATGGAAAACAAGTCCTTGATAGCTTTACATGCTTCTTGAACACAGGGAAAGCCAGTCAATAACATTCCTTGTGGCCTAAAAGCAGAAACATCTGTCAGAGGCGGCTTGCTGGGCTGAATATAGCAGCAGGAAAGCCCAACTGATTAACTCCATCCTCTTCCTAACATGTTTTTGTGGTTCCCAGAAATCCCTAGAAAGGGCTCCTGAGGACAACTGGCACCATTACAAACCAGCCATAATTCAGTAAACAGAGAGATGAAGAAAACATTATCCTGACTGCAGTTCACCTCTGGCATCCAGGTTGCATAATTCACATGTACTTCATCCTATGCTCCCCTAGCTGTGTGGCAGGCTTGTGATTTCAGAAAAAAGGAAGAGCGAGCCTGCATTTGATGAAGAATAAAGTGATTGTTGTGAAGAGGAAAAGAGAGTTGGGGTCCATATAACCTTGCAAGTAGACTGGAGCAGGGGAAACTGGCAGAAAAGATTGGAGCAGTAATACAGTAGAGATAGGAAGTACTTCCAGTGTGTCTGGGCTGATCCTTCTTAGTGCAACCACCCACCAGGACCCTTCTCCCAACCCCTGTTCTTTTCATCCATGTTTGTAGATTCACCTCTATAAAAAAAAGCTAAAATTACTTCTTTGCTACATTTTACTTCTATTCTACCTTACATATGACAGTTCACCATTTATAACGGAGGGACTTCTCAAAAAACTGCAGGAAGTTTTCTAACAACTCTTGCCAACTTCATCACCATTTCTCCCCTTACTCTGGAAAGTAGAAAGACCTTTTGTTTTTTAGACATGTGTCTGGTCTTGTTGCAGGATTGTTGAACCACCAATGCAGTCAGGGTCACAAAGCTTGTTGGGACCAGCTCAGAACACATAAATGGTAGTTAGTGTCATTCTTAAGTCACAGTCTCTGCATCCCACCACCATGGGACCATGCCAAGAGACGTCTAGATATGGTGCCTCAAGCAAACAATATCCAGCTTGCAACAAGTCTAGAGAAAAAAGTAATCTTTCAGTTTCCAAAGTTTCTCATGCAGGGCAATAATTTCTACAATCACAGAGCTACTCTGGAAGCACATTTAAATATATTTATCTTCATTTTAATACGCATTCAAATAACTTCTGAGTAATGTTCACAAACACAAGATCTTTTCACTTCACCTGTGCTGCATAAAGAGAAGCAACTTACCTTGGAGATGAGGAAAACACCACTACTTGTAGCAGAATGATGGGATGGGAAAATGAAACAGCCTTTGGTAGAAAATGGTATGTGGCCCATTCACTCAGCAGTTCTTCAGAGGGATATGAGTATTCACAGTACTATGTGAAGTCTTTCCCTGATTGATACTTAATTCTGAGTAGATCCTGGTAGCTTAAAGAAGTAGTTTCAATCAGAGTCTGAGGGATTTACTACCCTGTAGGGGTTTTACGTGTGTGTGAAGGAGTTCTGTGTTGTTTTTATCTTGAGGGAATGAACTGCCTCATTTTTCTGAGTTTTTGCTCCCTTTCAGCTTACAGATTATTAAAATTTATCAGCTGCAGTGTGGACCTCACTCTGGAAATGTTTATCGTCAGATTTAATTTTTCTCCATTGCATATGTCTACCTCTTAGCAGATTTAACTTTCATCTCCTACAGTGGAAAATTTTAGCATCAGATCTGAAAGGCAACCCACTTCCTTTCTAGCTCTCCTAGAGGACTCTTCAAAATCCTCCCTCTCATAGTCAAGTCAGAAGACATCAAAAATACAACACAACGAGAATCCCTCTGGCCTTGAGTCACCCACTATTTACATATTTCCAAAACTGAATTAAAATTCCCAGAGGACTCTGCTGAAATCTCAAATTGGCATTGCATAGCACAAAATCCAATCTGAAAAATATTTGTTCTCTGTACAGTCAGTAGCAACATTTCCAAAGTTTCCTGCCTTGCATGCTATTTCCTCACCTGTTTTAGAGTAGCTTGAGGCAATATCATGTTTTCACAGGAAAGGAAAATAATGTTCTCAGAAAAGGAACATTTACAACTTCTTTTTTAATTTTCTAGTTTTTTATTACAATTCCCAGACCAAAAAAACCCCAAACAACCAAAACCATAACAACGCTTTCTTTCATGTATTTTGGTTAGTATTTGACAGAAGTTGAAAAGAAGCTGATTTCTTGCCATAGCTTTGTGATGGTTTCACTGATTCAGCCCTCCCCATAATCCTGCTACAGATGAGTGAGATAAGAGCCATCCCTGGGGCCACGGGGATCTGCTTCTGGCTAGCATGAACTCCTCTGCCCAGCATCTTCCCTCCCTGCTTTGCACAGCCATTAGGTTCCCCATCCTTTGTCACTCCTGCCACCCTCTTCATGCGTCCTTTCCCTCCTCCAGTCCCCATACACTGGATTCCTGACCCTTATTCCCCCTATCCTTCTTCCCCCAGTTCCTCAGCCTGCTCCAAGCACCACCATCTGCTCAGGCTTTACAGCTCTGAGGACACAAACAAGGAAGAAGGATTGGGAATTTTTTTCTCCACAGGATGGTTCCCTTGTCACAATCATATTCCAGCTTTCTTACCCTGTTCTTCATGCTCACTCTGTGCAGAGAATTGCAGCAGATGGAGGATGTCACCTAAAATAAAGCTCATGTGACAACTCAAATAGAGCAAAACAGAGCAGATGATGTGCCCATAGAATCATTTTGGTTGGAAAAGACCTTTAACATCATCAAGTCCAACCAGTAATCCAGCACTGCCAAGTTCACCTCTAAACCATGTCCCCAAGTTCCACATCTACACAGCTTTAAATACTTTGAGTGATGGTGACTTAACCATTTCCCTCAACCTGTTTCAATGCCTAACAACTCTCTTCTGAAGATTTTTTTCCTAATATACAATCTAACTTCCTAGGACACAACTTGAAGCCATTTCCTCTGGTCTGATCACTTGATACCTGGGAGAGGAAACAGTTTGCCTGGCTACAAACTCCTTTCACAGAGTTGTAGAGAGCTATAGGGTCTTCTCTGAGCCTCCTTTCCCCCAGACTGAACACCCTCAGCTCCCTCAGCTCCAAGTTAGTACCAGGAAGGCACTGGGCAAGGTATCACAGACCCTCAGCTCAGCCTCATGTCCTCTTCCTCTAACTGTGCCCTCAGTGGCCTGGGTACACAGCAGGACCTCAGGCCAGGGTGACAGGCCATGTGCCATAGGATCTCGAACAATCTAGGCTGAAAACATGCAAATTTTGGAGCAGGTGCTAAGTAGCATCCAGCAGAGGCTGATATCAGAGTCTATGAGATTCCCCTGGTCTGGACCAGCATTTTGCAGACTCATCCTCAGGCAAGGCAGGGAGCCAAACCAAACTTGCTCAGAGAGCCTTTGCCCCAGGACACAGCCTAACACTTGCAAAAGCCATGAAATCCTTTTCAGGGAGACAGAGTCCCTATGTCTTTAAAACCTCAGGGGGGTTGTTATGTGTGGCAAGGGAGACAGAATTAGATGTGTGGATCTCTGCATGATCAGATCTTCTCTGCTGTGTGCTGGGTTCTGCATCTGTGACAGGGCAACCCTGGGTGTTCATACAGCCTGGGGAACGAGATGCTGGAAAGCAGTGCCATAGAACAGGACCACGGAGTCCTGGTCGATGGCAAGATGAACATGAGCCAGCAGTGCCCTGGCAGCCAGGAGGGCCAAACCCTGTCCTGGGGGCATCAGGGACAGCATCACAGCCGGGCAAAGGAGGGGATTGTCCTGCTCTACTCTGAGCTGGGGTGGCCTCACCTCTGTGCTGGGGGCACCTTGGAGTTCCATAATGTAAGAAAGATTAAGCTGTTAGAGAGCACCCAAAGGAGGGCAATGAAGATGATAAAGTCTGGAGGGGAAGGCGTATAGAGAGCTACTGTTCAGCCATTGGTCTGCTCAGCCTGGAGGAGACTGAGGGGAGAGCTCACTGCCGTCTGCAGCTTCCTTGTGAGGGGGAGAGGAGGGACAGGCAGTGATCTCTGCTCTGTGGTGAGCAGTGACAGGGCCCGAGGGAATGACATGAAGTTGTGTCAGGGGAGTTTTAGGTTGGCTATTAGGAAAAGGTTCTTCCCCCAGAGGGTGTCTGGGCACTGGAACAGGCTCCGCAGGGCAGTGGTCACAGCACCAGCCTGACAGAGTACGAGAAGCATTTGGACAACACTCTCAGGCCCATGGTGTGACTCTTGGGGATGGTCCTGTGCAGGGCCAGCAGCTGGACTCGACGATGCCTTTGGGCCCCTTCGAAGCGGGATATCTTGTGATTCTGTGTGCTGGCAGCGACACAGAGGGCTCCGAGCGGGCCGGGGCCCCGTGTCCCCCTCAGCGCCCCTCACGGCCCCGCGCGCGCCCGCCCCACCGAGCACGCGCCTTCACGCCCCGNAGCAGCTGTGCCAGCAACTGTGCCAGCAACTGTGCCAGCGGCTGTGCCAGCGGCTGTGCCAGCGTGCTCCCCGTCCGCCCCTACATCTGCTCCTTCCCCGGCTGCGACGCCACCTTCAGCAAGGCCTGGCGGCTGTCGGCCCACCTCTGCCGGCACACGGGCGAGGTGAGCGGCGCCGGCGGGGTGGGAGGGCTCTCTCTGTGTGACCGCGCTGGGCCGGGCCCGGGCAGGCCGCTGCACCTCCTCGGCGGTGCCGCGACACCCGCGGGCTGCGGGCTGCGGCCGGGGCATGCCGCTGGCAGCGGGCGAGCCGCCGACGGGGTGGGTTTGCCCCTGGAACAGCTCCTCTCTTTCAGAGGCCGTATGTTTGCGATTATGAAGGCTGCGGCAAGGGGTTCACGAGGGACTTCCACCGCGCCCGACACCTCCTCACGCACACCGGGGAGAAGCCGTTCGAGTAAGGCCCAAGTTTTTACTTCTTAAGCTGAAGTGCGCTTGTTCGTAAGGAAAGGAGGTTAAAACAGGGCGGCGGTACAGGGAGGGCATGCCTTTGTTGTCATGGGCACTGCAGTAACAGCATGGGATCAAAGGCCCTGTTCTTGCCGTGATCTGTATCAGTTGCTTAAAGGAGTGGGCAGATCTCCCCCAAGAATACATTATTAAAAGGATAACTTAGCCTCTGGCTTTTAGCGTCTTCAAAGTAAGCTTCTGTATTTGAGTTGTGAGTTTCAGTAATTTTTGTGTGTGTTCTTCTTGCACAATGCTTTCTGCCAAGGGAACAAGTCACTGTTTGACAGCAGTAATAAAAAATGCAGTTCGTTTTCAGGTGCACAACTGATGGATGCAATGAGAAATTTGGAACAAAAGCAAACATGAAGAAGCACATTGAGCGCAAGCATCAAAATCAGCAGAAGCAATATGTGGTAATTACCTTTGTACTGTACAGAGGAGGCTGAACAAGCTCCTTCTTGTGGATCTGGTGAAATACTTGTTATTCTGTGGTACTTGTATAAGTTCAATTACCATGACTGGGATTTCAGCAAACACGTGAACTGACTGTCATTATTTGGCCTCTAATGTTAACTTAATTCCCTCAATAGTGTGACTTTGAAGGCTGTAACAAGTCTTTCAAGAAGCATCAACAACTTAAAGTTCATCAGTGTCACCACACCAATGAACCGCCCTTCAAGTATGTGGATAATTTTAATACTGAACTTAAACACTGTAGATGAAAATAGATGCATTTTATCAGCCTTTTCATTGATGTGGCAGTAAAAAAAAAAATCAGTTTGTAGTCAGGGCTGCATATTTCTTGTACTAGTCCTTTGCTCAGTGATCTGTTTTGAGCAACAATCTTGGTGCTCTGTAACTTCAGCATTCCAACAGTTTTATAAAAAAATAACACAACACCCCCTCACCCCCAGTTTTTAGTTCATAGTTTGAAATACAAGCATAAGAGCTTGCACAGTAATGAAAAATGCAGATACCTTTATTTCCCAGTAAGAAGCAGTGACTTGGCTGCCATTGATGTGAGTAGTACCTAGAAAAAGGAGAGACTTGGACACTAATTTTGGAAGCTGTGCATTGCAACACCATTTGGGTAACCAGTCACTGTAGAGCTGCAAAAAATAAAGTTCAGTCTTGTATTTCTTACAGGTAGGTCACACTTAACATGAGTGTTCATTCCACTTAAGTGAAAGGCACTACCATGGGTGGATGACAGACAAAAATGTCACTGCTCTGCTGGTTCTGTACAAGCCACTTAAACCTTCCACTTTCTGTGTAGAGATGATACAAGGCTTGACTCTTCAGCTAAAGCTCAACTTGCTGTATATTTGGAAATCGTACTATAGTTCTAACTCTCAAAGTCATCCAAGTCTATTAAAAAACTGTTCTGGAATTTACTTTTACAAGGTGGTGGGGACACACACATATCTGTAGGCAAAGGGAAACTTGGGTTATTTTGTTAATTTTAACTGTTCTTGATGTAACAAAAAATACCTAGGATATGGTGGAAGAAATTAAACCACTGCTATTTTGTACCTAGATGTAATAAAGAAGAATGTGGAAAGTGTTTCTCTACTCCAGGTCAGCTAAAGCGGCACGAGAAGGTTCATGAAGGTAAAACTGGTTTTTCTTTTTAAGTTACATTTCAGCAAATGAAAGAGGACTGCTTCCAGTGCAGAGTATGCACGGATGCATGACAGATCTGAAAGTGTTCTGGGCCTAGTGATCCAGACAAGACAAGAGCAGCTGTTTTGAATCATAAAGTGGGATATAACTGCGGGACACTGCGGTGCTCAGTTACGGTGTGTTTGTGGCAGTCTGAGCAGAGCTCAGGATTCCTTCAGTTACCTTCTCCTGATGTGCTTCCTTGCAGACAGTACATCTTTTGGAGACAGGCTGATGGTTAAGGCATTAGCCTAGATGTTCAGAGCTTAGGATCAGTTGCCAATTCTTCCACAAATTTCCTATGGAGCCTTGCAGAACCATGTGTATTTTTAGTTATTAATGAACCTATGTGAGAGGCTTTTAAGTGAAATCATCATGATGTGGCTGTGTGCATTTGAGCTAATCCTGCTGCCCTCCTAAATCCATTAAGCAGTGATTGGAAAAAAACAAAACCAAACCAGACAAACCCAACAGACTTGGAAGAGTACCCAGAAGGCTGTAATTTATACTGTGATTCCCTTTTTTTAAGACAGAGACTTGTTCATAGGTTTTTGAGCATTCCAGTTGTGGGATTTAAATAATGTTGACTTTCTGTGGTTCCTGCCTGCTTGATAGAATGGTAGAATCTCTTTCGACTCTGGAATACTACTGTATGGTCAGTATTTCTTTTTAATATGCAGGACAAATATTTATATAGAAATAACGTATATTAGTAGTTGTTTTCATCTCTTTTGAGAGAAAGTGTGTGGCTGGGAGGAAGTAGCTTTACTGAAGCAAGGAGAGAGAGTTTCACAAAATCATTTCAGTCAGAAAGGATCTCTGGAGGGCATCTGATCCAGCTCCTTGCTCAAGTTAGACCAGGTTATTGGGCACTGCATCCAGTGGTGTTGAATGGTTCCAGGGCTAGGGCTTCCACAGCCTCTCTGGACAACTGGTGTCACTGATACAAGGTTTCTTACTTAAAACTGTTAAGATTTTCTCTTGTTCTAATTTGTGTTGATTGTTCATTGTCTCTTACCCCATTCTTGTGCAATATGGGAAAAGGAATAACTGGCTTTTAATTTTCAAATGCTGGAAGTGGAGTTTCCCCTCATAAAACTGGACTGTGTTTGCCAGACCCTTTGTGATTGTAACATCTGTCCTGTCCAACAGGCTATGCATGCAAGAAGGAAAACTGCTCCTATATTGGAAAAACTTGGACAGAGCTTCTGAAACATAATGAAGTCAGTCATACAGGTAAAACCCAAATGCTTTAGTAAACTTAGGATACAAACAGGAAACCAGCTGCTGATCTGAAGAGGAGTCCTTGCTGTACTAATTTCATCAACTTGTCAGTGTGTCCCAAACTTGTCTACTAACTTTATTGGTACAGTGGCTGTCACTCCAGCTAGACCTTTGATGAAAATGCTGCTCAATACACTAACTTAACTTTGTGATTCAGTTAACAAAAAATTGTTTTATGTAGGATTTCAGATCTGGATAATTCATACTGCATTATCTTCCCAAAGTCTCTTAAATTCTGTGCATTTTATATTGATTTTAGCATTTTTCTAATAGACCACTAGGGTTTCATTCTGAGCTTCTGCAAGAAATTTTTAGTTTATACTCTGCCTTTCTTTTTTCCACTTAGAGCCAGTAGTCTGCAGTGAGTGTAACAAAACTTTTAAACGGAAGGATTACCTCAAGCAACATCAGAAGACACATGCTGTAGAGAGGGAAGTCTACCACTGCCCCAGAGAAGGATGTGGAAGAACTTACACAACTTTATTTAACCTTCAAAGCCATATCCTCTCTTTTCATGAGGAGAAAAAACCGTTCTCTTGTGATTATCCAGGCTGTGGAAAAGCGTTTGCAATGAAGGTATGTGTTTTTCTAACTGTTCTTATCTGAATCCCATTATCTGAAATTATAAACTTAACTCTGGTTTTTTTTTCCCCCTTCTCTTTATAACTGTAGCAGAGCCTAGAAAGGCATGCAGTTGTACATGATCCTGAGAAGAGAAAGCTGAACTTGAAAGTAAGTTACACTCTTGGAAAAGTCTTTTTACCCCTACCCTGTCACTGCAGAGGAGGATAAACATTGCCTGTTTTAGAATGTGACTTCAAACAGGAAAACAGGTCAAATATCTAGGTAATTTGTGAGATTCTTAATTTATGAAGCTCCTTTAGCTAATGCAGTCCTGGCTTCTACATTTGATTTCTTTTTCCCTCCCCCCACAACAGTGGTCTTTGCTCCACAGATATGTTAAGTTTCCTAATTCTGTGTCTATTTCTGCCAGGCAAGGCGTTCTCGTCCCAAGAGGAGCTTAGCCTCTCGTCTCAGTGGCTACATTCCTCCTAAAACGCAGCCAGGAAAGGATGAGGTTGTGATGGAAAGCACGATGGCAGATAAGCTCGTGGAAAGTGGAATACCAGCTGTTGAAATTCGGACTCTGTAGCAAAGGTTAACCAAGACAGTGTTCTTCATGGAATGAACAATGAAAAGCTCAACAATAACTTTATCCAAAATTAATATATTTTTTTATTTCTTAAATAAATATATATTGCTTACACCGCTTCAGAAAGTCACTGATGCAACTCATTTGACTTTGGATCTTCGTTTACATCTTTCTTTACTGTATTGTTTTTCTTGCTTTCCATCTTCTGGTGTTCTTTTAACTCTTTGTCAGACATGTGCCTCAAAACACAGGTACTCACTCCTTCTCTAGCAACTTTTGGCTTCGAAAGATAAGTGGCTTTCTCAGACACGGTCTCCAAAATTTGATCAAAAAGCGTGAACTAAAAAGGGTGAGAAAAATGGAACTAAATGAACACACAAATACAGATAGAAAAATATTTCAAGCAGCTCTGCAATAAAATAATCTGCTTAGTTTAGCTGTTAGCTGAAACAAGATAGTTGCTAATCCTAGTTTGAGCACTTCAGCTTGTCCTTTCTTAACCGTTCTTTACTCATTAGCAGGTTTAGGCAAGTCACTAGAGGGGGATTCAGCCATTTCCTAACATTTAGGCTGGACTGCTGACTCACAGTGTTTTGCTGTTTAAGGGTGTCCATGAGAGTGGTCTGCATCTGACTCCTCTCCACCCTCCTCTTCCTCTAGATTATTATATGAGGCTTTTTTCTGAAGGGGTAGTATATTGTTTTAAGGTTAGCATGCCTGGTAGTATTGAACTGAGTGCATTCATGTAACACACCGAAACCCTAACCTCAGTATTAAGCCTTTAAATTTAAGGACAATGTAAATCAGGACTATGTCATGAAGTGTTCTGTTCCTTTCCATCATCAGTTCTTGTTACCGCTTCTCTGTGAATTTAACTTCCTATAAAAAGTTTTATTCTTTTTGGATTAAGTGCTATCACAATTTTCCCCAGTAATTTAGTCAAGACAATTGTCAAGAACACCTAATTCACTACAGACATTATAAGGAGAAAAAAAAAGTCTCACATGGAATATTTATAAAAAATCCATTTTTGTGAATGACAGTGAAGCCTCAAGGTCCTGCAATTATACTGGGAAGTTGCCATCAGCTTTTTAACATTTTTAAAGATATTCACTTTGCTAGTCTTGGAACAGCATTCCAATAGTTTTATCATGCAGGAATGGACAACTGACCTTACCTGAAATTGCATAAATGCAGCTCCAGAAGAACTGTTGGTGAAATAATCCAGCTAAAATACAGACAGTTTTTTTTAAACCACACTGTTTACATTTTCAGTGGGTGAGCTGGCTAAAGCCATAGATAAGAAAATTTCACTGGCCCCATTAATAAGGTGGTGCTGCATAGGAGTAGGGACTGCTTAGACTGTGCTGTCCAAGAAGCTGGGTTCTTAAGGAAGCATGGTGTTTGAATTGTCTCTCTGGGACTACTTTTCTACACCAGTGTTTGAACAGGAACAGCTTAAGGCAGGCAACCAGTACTTGCACAGGACCTAGATCTCCACTGAGATACTAAAAATCGTGGCAGTACCAAATAGGGAAGATCAATACAGCTGCAGCTATTGAATGACATTTTCTGGTCCAGCTTTCAGGAGTGCACTTACCATGTCTGTACTGTTACCTTTAGCTTGCCGGATGGTAACTTTAACATGGTGTCTCTTTTCAATCCACTGTGCTATCTGTTTAGTCTTGGTCTCGAAATCATTCTTGGCAATAGCTGATGAAAAGGATACCTCCTTCTGAACCACCCCTGTTTAAAACAGAACTGAAACTGTATTGGCTTAACATTTGACAAACCTGTACTAGTTGCTCTCTTTTATCAGCTTATGATGCTTTGTCTGCTTGACCCCCTCCTCCCGTGCTGCTGTATCAGAGCACCCCAATCTGACTGTCTCAGCATGCACCACACTCCCCTCCCCTTAGAGGGTGACTACTTGATACTCTCACCCTCGCTGCCCTAATGGGGAGACTGAGTGCATGTTTGAGGCACACAGGGAAATCTCTTCAGGGTCAGAAGGCTTAAGGTATTTTTAATTACAGTCTCGTTCGTACAATCCACAATGTAGGTCCAACAAACAGGTAAGCACTGGATCTGGAATTAAAGACTTAGTGTGCAAATTCTTGTGTTCTGCATGTAGGACAGCTGAAGGTAAAAGCTTTGATGTTACATAGCTCTTTGTCTCAAGCCCAGTTTATTGAATGGTGAAGTGCAATATTTAACTGGAAGTACAACAATGTCTTGTAATATATTTGAACAATCTACAGTCTCTTCCTCCTTCAAGTTTCTGTAGTTACCACCTGAATATTTTTGTGGCTTCTTGAACAGAGCAACTGACTACCACAATAATGCTCTCCTCTAATTTCAGAACTCTATCCAAAGCACAGCTGTCTATTAGCCTGAGGATAAGAGAGGATACAAGATCACACACCTTTTCTAAAACCTCTTTGCCAAACTCAGTTTGCTAAACTGCTGGAGCAGGCAGTCTTAAGAAAAAAAAAAACAAAAAACAACAAACTGAAAAGTGTTCAGTATTGAAAAAGTTCTCTTACTCTGTACAAGGAAGGGATCCAGACTTTGCCCTCCTAGCAGCAAATAAGGAAGAGAGTGTTTCATGACTACTGGTGACAAACTATGTAATTATATTGGTGTATCTGGCCCTTAGTTTGTAAAAACAGCCTGTCACTCTATGCTTTAGTAAAAGAACAGAAATTCAGTGAGTCTCATGGAACCACAGCCTAGTTATATTCACTCAAATAAAGATTTTTTTTTTTAACAAGTCAGCAGATGCCAAAATAGCAAATCCTGAGAGGGCAATAGAAGGCTTCTCTGTGGAAGACTGGACTAATCCAAAATTTTATTTTCACCACTGCAAATCCTTAATAGCGTGGACTACAGTGACGTTGCTTTGGATTTACACAAATACAAGTAAGAGGATTTAATCTCTTGAAACCACTTTAAATGCAGCATTTTTCCAAGTCCTCAGTGTTGTAGTGTTTACAGTGCACATACCTGGCTTTGGACTTGCTTTTTTCTTCTCTGCACGTTTAAGCTGTTCTTCGTGAATCTGCTGCCCAGTCATTAGTCTGTAAACTGGAGGTTCTACATCCTCACGAAGCAGAACCAGTTTCAGGCCATGTTCATCCATAAGTCTGAGTGCCTCTGCTCGGTGCATGTTCCCTAAGCTCTCCCCATCCTGGCTGATTACGTGCAAAATGCGATAGGGAATTCTTCGCCCAACACTTCCAAACGCTGTTTTCCTTTTTGGTTGTGCTTGGGATTTTTCATCTGTACAAAATGGTTGAATAAGCCCAGGCACAGCTGACTTCCTAGGGTCAGGTACCACTATGCAGAATGGAGAAAAGAACCACTTTTGTGCTGTCTGTGTCAGAAGAGTACCAAAGAACCTTTTTGCATATCTGTTCTCATTTCTGGTTGCTTGACATAAATGTTTCATTGCACACAAGGCAGTCATTCTGAAAAAGAAGAAAAAACAAGTTACCTCATCAGTTAGACTCTTCTAGTTATATTAGAAAGACTTGACTCCAGTTCAGTAAATCCTAGTGTTTGTAACTACTCTCTTAAAATGATATATGGTGCTGCTATATGGAATGAACAATGAACAGTCATTTTAGAGTAACTAAGGGATTTAACTCAGAGAGAAAATCTGACAAATGAGCAAATGTTATGAGTTGATGTTACCTTCAGTATCTTAAAATCTGAGCCTGAACTCCTTTAAAAAATCCAATACTTCTAGTTCCTTTCTCTTCACTTTCAAATTTAAACAGTTACAGGCACCTATCCTGATACCATACTCACAAAGCTATAAACTTTCAAACATGCTTCAAAATATACCCGTGCTTGAAGACTACTCAAACTTTTTCTCCATTGGACTTTTTTCCCGTTCTTCCCCAGTTCATGAAATCCCCCTGGCAATTTTGGTGCAGCTGACCATTACTTGCATTTTGTTCACACCTTCAGAGAGTTGGCAAGTGAGACCTCTTTTGCCCAGGAGGGAATGTGACTCTGCTCTATAAAAAATACATGCATGCATACACACATATACATATATACACATATATGACATTGTGTAAACATGCATCCATGTGCATACATACACATGGAAAAGGTGTAAACAATCAGCAAGGATAAAAAGCTATTTATAATTCTAAGCAGTGTTGGCACAGGAACAAGTAAAATGTCTTGCCTGTGAATAAACTTAGACTGAAAAGGGGACAGTCTGGAGCCTGGGATGGACTTCATAGCTCAGCAGTAGGGACAAAGTCCATGCAAACTGCTTGAAGGAGGCAGATGAGTTCATCGACAGGGCAGTCTGATAAGAGCTGTGTGCTACAGCTGGATCCATAACTCAAGCTAGCCACAGGGCACAGAAAAGAAGTAACAGGATTTCCACAGCAGCCTAAAACCAGCTGGAAGAGCTACTGTCTCCTCCTGCCCTGGGCTCTGCCTCTGCCCAGTCCAGACCCCTGTGAAAACAGCACTTTGTCTGGCTGTGACAACAGCCCTATGACTGAACACCCACAGCCAACACCCAAGTTGCACCACCAGTGCAGCCACACAAAAGCCACAATATCCTTGTTTTCTTAAATGGTTTCATACACCAGCTCTGGATCATGCAGACTTGATCCACAATCTGGGCATCACTGCTCCATTACTGAATGATATAATTAAGTTTATCTTCCATTCAGAAGAGCCTGGTTTGCCTTTGAGAACTACTAATTTATAAAACTAGGTAACAGTATCTCAGCAATGGAACGGCAGCTTGTTTTAAGGAAATGTTGATCTTGCTCTGCTAAACACATGTTATTTTCTCTTACTCTCCAATGCTACTTTAATAAATCTAGCTTTAGCTGTCTGAAGGAAAATGACCCTTTTTTACTGAAGGGTTTTTCTTCGCGTAGCACGGCAGGTGTGTGAGTTTGGCGTTGTGCATTCCGGTCACCATCCCTGTGTTGGCAAGGCGGGCTGGCACACGGGGAGCCGCAGGAGCGGCCGCGCTTCCCGAGGGTGTCCATCCCGCAGACGGGGAAGGAGGGCTGCTCACGGCTGTGTGACCGTGCCCTGCCGTGTCCGCGTTCCCGGCTGCGCCCGTCGCGGAGGTCACTGCCCGTGTGCGTGACCCGCGGCTCCCAGTGATTCTCTCTTACCTGCCGGGCCGGGCCGGACCCAGCGGAACCGGCGGCCCGCAGAAGCAGTGGAGGGACCGGCCCGAGCCGCCGGGAAGTGGCGGAACTCCCCGCCTCTCCGCCTTCCTTTTCCTCCTGCTCCTCCTCTTCCTCTTCCTGCGAGCGCGCCTCCGCCTCTCGCCCCCGCCCCGCGCGTGCCCGTGGGCGCGGGCGCGCGAGTTGTGTGTGAGGAGGAGCGGGCGGGGTCCGTGTGTCCCTCTGTCCCTGTGTCCCTGTGTCCCTGTGCAATCCCTCTGCAAAAAGCAGGAGAGCAGGAACATCTTCGACTCGATCAGGTTGCTCAAGCCCTGTGTGTCCTGGCCTCCAGTGCTTCCTGGTATGGGGCATCCGGCCCCCCTTCTGGGCAACCTGTGACAGTGCTTCACCACCTCCCCTGCGAAAACTTCTTCCTTACCTCTAGTCTGCATCTACCCTCTTTTAGTTTAAAACCCGTAGCCGTATCCTGTCACTCCAGGCCCTGCCAGAAGTCCGTCCCGTGTTTCCCTAGGTCCCCCTTTAGGCACTGGAGGGAAGGCGGCTGTGAGCTCTCCCCGCAGCCTTCTCTGCTCCAGACGGAGCAGCCCCAGCTCTCGGCCTGTCTCCATGGGAGAGGTGCTCCAGCCCTCAGAGAGAGCATCTTTGTGTCCCTGCTCTGACCTCGCTCCCGCAGGTGCTGGAGAGCCCAGAGCTGGACGCAGCCGTGCCGCGAGCTGTGTGACACGGGCGTACCGCTGTCCCCGGGCTGTGTGACACGGGCGTACCGCTGTTCCCGGGGCTGTGTGACACCGGCGTACCGCTGTCCCCGGGGCTGTGTGACACGGGCGTACCGCTGTTCCCTGGGCTGTGTGACACCGGCGTACCGCTGTCCCCGGGCTGTGTGACACGGGCGTACCGCTGTCCCCGGGGCTGTGTGACACGGGCGTACCGCTGTCCCTGGGTCTGTGTGACACGGGCGTACCGCTGTCCCTGGGGCTGTGTGACACGGGCGTACCGCTGTCCCTATGCCCCAGACTGTGTGACACCGGCGTGCCGCTGTCCCCGTGCCCCGGGGCTGTGTGACACGGGCGCACCGCTGTCCCCGGGGCTGTGTGACACGGGCGCACCGCTGTCCCCGTGCCCACCGCGGCCGGGCTGTGTGCGGGGTGCGGGCAGCGCACGGCACGGCCGAGGCTGCAGGGGTCAGCAGCGTGTGCGGCTCTGCGGCGCCGTGACTCAGGCCGAAAGCGTCCCGGATGCTCGGATTTGTTACCTTCTTTGGTAGGAGAGGCTCTGCCTCGGGTTTGCGAGCTCCTCCGTCCCGTTTGGAGACAGAAACCTTTGAAAGAGAAGCTGAAATTCATGTTCCAGCGCCGTGTCCCCAGCTGTAAGGAAGACGCTCAGGCAGCCGGCCCCTGGGCAGCTCGGGAGTTTGCTGAGGATCTCTTTCGGGACCCCAAGGGGATCGTGTCTATCGAGGGATGCTGCTTAGCCAGCCAGGCAGGAGCTGGAACAACACTCAGTCTGAGAGTGTGCTTGCTTTCAGAATTCAATACAAAATGCAACTATGGGAAGCAGCTGTCCTTCCTGCCTAAAAAATAAAGAACTTTTTAGCTTGTATGCTTTAGGCCACAGCT
This sequence comes from Thryothorus ludovicianus, assembly GCA_013397245.1. NCBI lineage: Eukaryota > Metazoa > Chordata > Aves > Passeriformes > Certhiidae > Thryothorus > Thryothorus ludovicianus. The sequence goes on from VZTB01009277.1 coordinate 616,608, forward strand.
AATTGTCGCTTCTTCCTCTCTTGCTCATCTGTCCAGGAAGAAGAAATGCAATGAAAACCTGACCTTTATGGTTGTGGGTTGAAAGCTTTCTGTTCTTAACTGTGATCTTAGAATGGTTTCGTTTCATGCACTTGCTGTTTTTGTTTTGTCATTGTGGTACGTACACATAAGAAGAGGTCTGTCATTGCTTCCTGCTCTCCATCTTCACAGAAGACATCATGTAGTAATTGTGTGCAAACCCAGAAAACTTTACTAAATCAGTTCACAATCTGAAGTTCATTCGTATCACCTTATCCTCATTAAAAGTCATCGCTGGCAGTAATGAATTTGGAAAAATGCCAGTAATAGAATTAGCCAAGTAGATGGTGAGCTGTGTTAAGACCCTGAATGACAACTGTAGCTTCTCCTATTATATGCAAATAGAGCCGAATTTTTCCATCCTGCTCTTTTGTGTTTTGTTTTTTTTTTATTTCACTCAGGCTTTATGCCTTTAGAGCTGTAAGCTCTTTGGGAGCAGGGATTACCATTACTTACATCAGTAGAATGCCTAAGAAATCTGGATCTCAGTTTGATGCTATTGAAACATGAATTATTGAAATTCTAGAGTATCCAGTTGTGGAGAGTGAAATATTCCACAATAAGAGAAGGCGAGACAAAAAAGGTTTTTGCTGCTCTTTTCATGGTCTGGAAATGAAGTGTGGAATTTGAATAAGCATGAAGGGAAATTTTGGCAGAGCTGGGGCCTGGAGAGATATTTTTTTCATCATCAGCTCTGCAATATGCATTAGAAGAGAGTGTGTCAGCATCCCCCTTGCAGTTAGCGACTATTGCCACTCTGAGAACCATCCCCACAAGACAGATAATTTTCAGCAGTGTTAGTAGCAGCAATAAAGCTAATAATCCTCTTCACTGTGATAAAAACTACCTGCGTGAAAGCAAGGTACTTCAGAGCATACAACTCGCATTCCTCCTCTCTTCCCATTGTTTAATTCTGTTAAGTTTAAACCTGATGCTTGTTTTACTCCATGCCTTTCTTAATTAAATATAGTGTGCCAAGAAATAGTGCATCCTTCTAATGCTGTTTGTCCTCAGTTAACTTGGTCTTTCTGGGGGTTCATTGTACTCTTTCTCATTGTTCATTGTCTCATGTCTGTTTACACTGCAATTGCCCTGGGGCCGTGTTTTCATATGTGCCTGCCACATCGAGATTGCCATCTTAATTATTTGAAAGACACTATCATAATAAGTGCAGTTAATAATAACTTTCTTTCTTCTACTTTGCCTGCTGCACAACATCTTCTGCCCACCCCTGACAATGCACTCAGTCATTTATTTGCTGTTTAATTCCTAAATCTTCATATGCCTTTTTTTTCTTTTTTTTTTTTTATTTGACATTTACTTATGAAGTTGTTGGTTTTGCTTTGTTATTTTTTGTACCTTATTAAGGCCTGTTCTGCTAGACCTTGTGCCAAACTGTAGACATTTCATTCCCCAGATAATTTTAAATGCAAATATGTGGGAAGGAAAAAGGATGGATGGATGGATGGATGGATGGATGGATGGATGGATGGATGGATGGATGGATGGATGGATGGATGGATGGATGGATGGATGAATGGATGGATGGATGGATGGATGGATGGATGGATGGATGGATGGATGGATGGATGGAGAGGTTTCTGGTCCTCACACAAGAGCTGTGCAGTGATCTGCTAGTGTGGATATCATTAATGTTAATAATTGTTGTGAGGCTCAAGATGCTACTGAGAAACTTGTTCCACATTAACAACTGATCTCTGGGTGATGGTTTCAATATTCCCTGAGGATACTGGAAACTGATTCCAGTCCTTCTATGTTTTGAGATTGATTTCAAAATCAAATAATCATGGAATGATCCAAATTGGAAGAGACCTTCAAGTTTAGTCATCAATCCAGCACCAGCATAGTCCCCACTTAAATTCTCCCCCAAAGCTACTCATTTTGGGTACAGTGAGCAGTTTGTAATGCCCAGCAGAGAATGAGGATGCCCTTAGATGGATTACAGTGTGTTCATCTGGAGACCTGGAGCTATGATTTACATTCAGACTTCATCACTCATTTTGTGGCAGCAGGAAGCAAGCTGCTGAAGTGCCTTACCCCTTCAAGGAGCTCTTACCTGCTTGCTCGGGGTGGAAGACTGGTCTTTCCTTGGTCCATAGTGAATATCTTGCTGCTTCCTTAACTGGAGCTGTGCTTACAAATATCTGGTAAAAAAAATTTCCTGTGCCAAGCAAGATCACCAGGAATTAATTACTGATATTTTTGGGTTTATGCAATGCCTGGGGCCCTTGGACATGGAGCAGTAGCAGTGGGTGGGACAGCAGGTTTTTTCACTCATATTAATAAATCCGTGTTTATTCTCCTGCACACTTGTGCCTACAAAAGTATTGAGCATCTGGAGGGCTGCTTACCCTGCACGCCTCTGTTTTCCTGGGTTTTTTTGGTAGAATTCCCACCTTCACAGGGCATTTCAGCAGGGAAGCTTTGGGGAAGACTTGGAGAGAGTCTCTTACTCCTCCCCACTCCCCAGTCCTGCTGGCAGCTGGCATGGCCCCCCTCCACCTTCCTGCTGGTTATAATCGTGGCTGTGTGTTTCTGCAGACCCTGGTTCAGAGAGGGGCCGTAGCCTCCCCTTTGCACTCCTTAGTGTTCCTTTTCCCGTTAGTGTTTATGAAAGACTTTCGCACATAACTCAGATGAAAAACTCCCTTGTGCTGAGCTGAGCATTGCCATATGGCAGAGAACACGTCAGAGTAAACATGTATTTAAAGGACACTGAAATTCTGGGTGTGTAGTAAGTCCAGATTTATGGATCTACAATAGCTCATTTACTCCTTTGCCATCCAAAGCTTTTGAAAGTTGCTTCCTACACAAACTTCTCTATTTTTATTCTAGCAAGAGACAGCAAAAATTTAAAGCAAACCCCAAAATTTTGTTGTAGTGAGTGGTAAATGGTCACTGCTAACTGATGCTATGCACAGCTTATACAAATATAGTTGAAACAGATAACGTTTTGTTTGATTTCTGAGATCTGCCCCTGTTGTGGGAATTAAAACAAATCTTTTGAAGGTGCATGCTCTACCATTAAATTGCTTGGGCTGAATTACTGAATCCAGGCAAAGAACCAATTTTACTCCCTGAAAAGCAAGACTGACTGAATTTGTTAAAATGTTAATCATAGAGCAAGCCGGTGGGCCCCTGGGGCGAGATGCAATTAGAGTTAAAAGTTCACAGTATAGAAAGTTTTTTAACTGTCTAGTTTTACATCTTGACTGTAGGGAGAGGAGTTTCCACTGTACATTGAAGACATTGTTCCCCTGCCTTTGCAAGTTGTTGGGTTCAGCTGCGAAGATTTTAAAAGCTGCTTTTGTTGGCAGCCTAGGACACATCCGTGACCTTGTTAAAGTGGAAGTGAAAGCTCTCTTCTTTTTTTTTTTCTTTTTTCCTTTTTTTTTTTGCAACAGTAAATCTACTAATTTTACAGTCAGTTGAACAGCAATAGATTAATTTGTTTAAAGTCTGCATTCACAAAGAAAATGTGAACTTCGCTGCCTTGAATACCCGAAACTACAGTGCGATATTTAAAGGGTAGAAACTATTACAACTTGCCCTAGAATGGTCCAAGCAGTTCCCTGTCACCTGCTTCTCAGCACAGGTGCTGACCTCCCCGTCTATTCTATCCCTCCTGACAGACTAGCAGCCAGGCTGGGGCTTTGTGTGCAACAGAGAGTGCTTTTCCAATGACTGGGCCAGTTTTCTTCAGCAGCCACAGGAAGCAGAATAAAGAAAAGGTTAAGGGCCACCGCAAGGGTCAGAATGGGTTAAATTTAGTTAACATCAGAGGTTATAGCTTTTAACAAGAGCATGAAGGAAACTTATTCGAAGATGCAATTTGTTTCTTCTTTGTCAACCATTATTTTTTTTTACTCTATTGATAGTGACAGCTTAACAAAGTTTTTATATGCCAGGGTTTTCATCCTTTAGAGGATAAAGAACTGTGATGCAAAAAAGAGATGCAGGTGGAAGACTTTATAAAGCCTCCATGATTTTCAAATTGAGGGTTGAAAGTAGGCTCCCTGCGTGGCTAAGTCAAAAATAATTTGTAAATGTTAAAAAAAAATACACATTACGGACAGAGGAACTGCCTTTTCTTTTTTCTCCAGTGTAGCTTGCCAAAAGTAGTGTTTTATCAGAAGCCTACAATCTGCCTGGTTTCATATGTATTTTTTCCAAGGTAATCTTATTTTGTTTTTTATTGCCCTCTAAAGATCAAAGTCAAATGCCTTTAACAATAGTCTTCATCATCTCCCTTCAAGATATTTTAGTCTATAATGTACAATGCTGGGGTTTTTGTGTTTTTTTCACCCAGTTGAAGAAGCAGAAACTAGAAAATGCAATCAGTGTAGCTGCAGTGTTAAGTTCTTGGTCAAATTCTTGGAATGCAAAATGAGGAAAGAGTAAGTCTTTCTGAAAATTATTGATGAAAAATAATTTTTAAAAGGTTCAGTAGCATTTTTTGCACTTCTGTGCAGATCATCTTCTGCCAATTATGATATTTGATCAAAATTAATAAAATCACTATTTTTTTGTTGTTTTATCCTGATACAAAGTAAAGAACTGAAATCAAAATTTAATTAAGTCTGATAACAATTTGTAAGTACAAACAATGCATTTCAGTAGGTTTCTTTTTTCTTTTTAACATATTTTCCTTGAGGGGAAAAAAAAATAATCTTATGTGATCATCCTGTCTCCCTATCCATCTGTCTCTCTCGAAGTTCTCTCGGCAGTTTTAATTGCTTGGACAATTCAGCCCAGTTTGACAAAGAAATAGGAGATACTGTACATTTATAATGATTATATATATTTCTGACTAGTTTTGTGAAAGAAGTGGAGAGACCTTGAAACTGGTGTCTTGTTCTGGCAGAAGGGTTCATCCAGCTGACCAGGCTGTACAGTGTGTGGGCTGCCCAGGTGGCACACAGGTGTTATCAGACCTGATTGTGGCTTTTCAGTACTTAAAGAAGGCTTTTATAAAAGAGGAAAATTAACTTATTACACTGGCAGATAGAAGTAGGACATAGGGGATGGTTTTAAACTAAGAGGAGGGATTTAGAGTAGATGTTAGGAAGAATTTCTTTACTCAAGAGGTTACTGTGGCATTGGCACAGGTTGCCTGGAGGAGCTGTGGATGCCTCATCCCTGGAAATGTTCAAGATCAGGTTGGATAGAGCCCTGAGCAACACAATTTAGTGGGTAGCATCCCTACCTTTGACAGAGGGGTTGGAACTAAATGATCTTTATGGTCCCTTCCAACTCAAACCACCCTGTAATTCTATGATGCCATGATCAGCTACAGTCCACAGTATCTTTTATCTTGCCAGCTGCTCAGGGCTGCATGAGTGCTGTGTAAGGCTGAGGGGATTTTGAGGGGAGAGGAGTCAGAGAATTTTGATAGCCATTGAGAGGTGTAGGTAACATGCAGGGGTGATTTGGATCTATAATCTTGGAATTTGATGCTGTAGGTCTGCTGTAGAAGGTAAGAAGACTGGGAACTGACAACACAAGCCTCAACAGTTCAAGTATCAGTTATTCCAGTGCTCATTTGCTCACAGGAGAAATTTCACCTGATTTGTGGTGCCATTGCTATCAGTGTGACGAAGGCTTGAAATTTCCAATCCCCTTGCTGTTAGCTCAGGCTAAGGGTGGGTTCCCAACTGTAGAACCAAGAGCTGCTTTTGCTCTCCAGAGCCTTTTGGTGCACATGATCTCTTTGACATTTCTGGGAGGGTTCTGTTTGGAATCAGTTTGTATGAACTCTTTTGTTGATGTAGAATTAATTCTCCCCTAAGGGACTGCTAGCACATCTAGAGAAAGTCTGTGCAGATCATAGGCAGGAGCATTTGCACTGGTATGGTGTACGGGCAGGTGTATAGACTCTTGACTGGCTAAGGACTAGAGAAGGGGAAGGGGGAGCTGGAGAAATACAGAGCCTTCTCTGTCCCCAAAGATGGGGAAAGTGGCACAATCCGGCTCATGTGGTTGAGCACTGTGTACCCTCCTCTCTTTGGTCCACAGAGGGGCAGCCTCTGCTGAGGAGGTGACTTCAAAAGGCCTAACTGCAGTGAAAAACGGATGAGAAAAAGTATGGATCTCCACAGCCCAGACAGACTGGCCTGGAAAAACACAACAAAAACTCCCACTTACTATTCTGCTCACAGGCTGCCACCAAAACTCAGCTGTGAGGAGAATAAGAGCATCTTTTTAAAAATGTAAAACTGTCTTTTTTTTTTTTCTTCTGAGCTGCTCTTACAGGCTTTAAAGCATTAATTTCAAAAGCTTCACAAAAGCAGCAGGCATCAAACAGTCCAGGCTGAGTGGAAGCCTGGGGAGGAGAATTGCGAAGTAAGTTGTGAGGGTGATGGCTGCAGACACGGGAGCAAGGTTATTTGTTTGTTACAAGGAGTGATAGCTTGCTTTTAATGATGGAGCAGCAGAGGAGTGTTAGAGCAGCCCAGAGAGCCCTGGATTCACACAGCCTAAAGTTCAGCTACATCTTTTGTCTCATGCTTCTGTTGTCTGGGTGATTCTTGGATTGGGAGTCAGAAGATGTGAGTTTTGTCTGCAGTGCTGATGTGCCCTGTGACCTTGGACAAGTCTGTTCATCCCCGTGCTTCTCCTCTCATCCTTTTTTGCTCACTTCGAATCTCTCTCCCTTTTTCCTTGCCATGTCTTTCCCTAATTATACATCTGGACCGTGGCTATCAGAATGCAGCTGTGCTCTCAGGTTAGGCACTGCTATTGTCTGAGTGAACCATAAAGAAATCCTGCACTGAGCACTTCACTAGCACTCTCCTGTTATCTCAGGGTTTCATTGACAACCTTAATAAAATAAAAGTCCTTCAAAACACTGAGTGTTCCTGCCTACTGCCCAACCGCCTGCTTTTTCTGTAGCATCTTGAACAAGAAAAAACATAAATTCTGATCCCTGGGTTGTCAGAAAATAACGATTTATAGTATTTCATACTTCTTGATTATTGGTAACATATTTTTTGTTCCTGAAATCTCAGCAGTAACTTCAGTATTTCACAGTGCCTAATTTTCTTCAAAGTGAATTATAAACCAGCATGCTGCTATGTATCTTACTCATTTTGATAGGTTTTCCTTAATTTCGCTCTTTTGTGGAGGTCCAGTTCATGTGCCTGACTAGGGACAAAACTCCTTCAGAATTAATTACACAGTACCTCTGAAATCTACTCTATTTCATTCCCCATGAGGATGGGATCCAGTGCCGGGATAACTGGCTCTGCAATGTGATCACAGCAAAATTGAGCATGTTCTTTAAGCTCAACTTTCCTTGTATATGCTGCTCTACCTTGTCCAAGATGTCAACATCATATAAAAAAACCCTACTATGCTCTTGGGGAAAAAAAAAATACATCCTTCAGCAACAAAGCATGCATACCAAGAATCTATATCTGCCCTTGCATCTCCTTTTGTTCCAGCCAGAATTCAGACTGGATTTTTCCATGAGATCCATAGGGAAACTCAACATCCAGAATTTTGTGTTTTACATTTTCCTACAGTTTTGTGTCTTCTGTCCTTATATCAGGTGTGTTCTCAGACAGCATCTAGAGCAAACATCTCACAGCTGTGTCAGCTTTCAGCATCCTGCATAAATTGTCTGATCCCAGAGCTTGTACAGTTGTGGTTCCAGATCCCACAGTGCATTACCTCATGTTTAACTTTGATAGTCTCCCTCCCCTTTCCCTTCTGCCCTCCCCCCACATCGTATAGGATTAAAAGAACAAGTTTTTGGCTTCAGGGGAACGGGCTGTCAAAGGCAATTTAGTACTTTGAGATAGAAGTGCAGAATTGGAGAATAATTTGGGTTGGAAGGGACCTCAGGGGAGTCATCTGCTCCAATGGTGTACTAAAAATTTTGGACTGTGACCTCAACTTGTGTGAAAATAGAACCCTTTTCTTATCTGTGAATCAGTTCAGGAATCAGCAGGACCTGAGTGATTCTACGACGCTACCCTTTTGCATTCTAGTGAAGGGTGGAGACCCTTATGTATATATTTGCTTAGAAGCAATTACAGTCCTACAAGCTCAGTCCACTTGAATATAAAAAAATAATGTGTATTTGAATAGAACATTGAAGACTTGTTAATAATTTTAAAGCACTTTATTTATGCTGAGACAACTCTGCATTCCAATCAGTTTGTATATTTATTTGGATTCATATGCCAGTGATGCTTACATGGTATCAGACCATAAGTTATGTACATAAATTAAACATGGATGATGGAGCCACAGAAATGAGTCATAATTTTTTCTTCAAAGAACAGCAGGAGGTAATTGTTTTTATAAGGAATTCAGAAACTAGCTCTGTATCAGAACATATAATTGTACTCAGAAATCAAACAAATTACTCCCATATTCAGCTATGACCAAGTCAAACATAGATGGTGTTAGGAGGACTCAGTATTTATTCATGCTGTAAAGGCTCACATATATTTGTTCTGTTTAAATTTGTAGAAGGAAAATCATTCTGCAAAATATGCTAATAAAAAGTTCTGTAAGTATTATTGACCACAACACTATCTTTTAAAAAAATTTGGATTTATTAATTTGCAGCTATATAGTGTTTCCCTGTGTTCAGTTTAGTATAAATTTAGTATCTGGCCCTAACAAGTAAGGACATGAATATAAATAGAGAAACTGAAGTTTCTTGTTTGTCTGCTTATTTACAAGGAAATAGAACAACAGAGCTGGAATAATTTTTTTAAAATGCAAATCTCATTAATCTGAACCAACATGATTCAACATGTCTCTGAAAAAGATAAGAGTTCTTGTTAGCTATTTCATGTCTGGTTAAAAATAAAGTGGGAGAAATCACAGTATCTTTTTTGAAATGGCCAAAAAAGGGAAAAAGTTAAAAGCAAGCCTAGAAACCAGGCCAGTTTGTGCTTTATTTAGTGGTTCTTTTTCCATTAGCTCACCCTGCTTTTGTAAACTTTGGAGAGGAATGCTGTGTTATAGCAGTAGCATTTGCTTTGCTTTTACAGTTCCATATGTGGATAATGAAAAACAACTGTAATTTGTGAGCTTGAAGTATAATTAACTGATGCCCTAAAAGGTAAATAGTTTCTTCTAATTATGTCAAAAAAATCCAGTCATGAGTCAAGCAAAGTGATTTATATAGAGGAAATGTAACAAATGTCTGAATAAATATATAAGAGGTTGTCCCACTGTATTTTATTTTAAGTATATTAACTGTAGATCCTTTGGTGTATTTTTGATAAAATTAAATACAGTATACAATGTAACATTTTGTTGGAGCCAAAGGCTTTGCTCAAGAGGAGCAAAAGACAGGTTCAAGTTTTCACTCTATCAGCTTCATATCAAAATTTGTGATCTCTCATTGCTCCAGACTAGGTATATGAACCTAGTTTTCCACATTCCCACGTTCACAAACTGACTGCAGGAGATATATACATACAGAATTTCCAAATTCGGCTGTAGTCAATGAAATTAAATAATTAGTTTTTGGTTGGCAATCAGTATATTTTTGTACAGTGGGCAAAGCTACTGATATTTTCCTCTTGAACAGATTTTGTCAAAGTGTAGAACTGAATGATTTGATATGGAAATGCCCTGAGGCTCTTCATACCTTCATTGCCCTCTGCAGGTTGGGTTTTCTAGCTGAACTGAATTTCATGAAGTACACCAATTGCTAATTTCAGTGAATTGTGCCTCAGTAGTTAAGCTGAGCATAGAATAGAATAGAATAGAATAGAATAGAATAGAATAGAATAGAATAGAATAGAATAGAATAGAATAGAATAGAATAGAATAGAATAGAATAGAATAGAATAGAATAGAATAGAATAATTTAAGTTGGAAGAGACCTACAGCAATCATCCAGTCCAATTGCCTGATCTCTTCAGGGCTGACCAAAAGTTAAAGAATGTTATTAGGGGCATTTTCTAAATGCCTCTGGATCACTGGCAGGCTTGGGGCATCAGCCTCCTCCCAAGGAAACCTGTTCCAGTGTTTGACCACCCTATGGTGAGTCAACCCACTCAGCTCAAAGGATCCCCACTCTGAGTTTCTCTGTATATTCAAAATAGCGTATCCCCATGGAAATGTGCTTTGTTTGGGACACAGTTCACTGGGACAGAAGGGGGACAATATTCCACAGACAGGACACATCCTTCCAGTAAAGAAAAAAAAAAAAGCTGTTCAATTTTACTTGAAGTTTTCCATAAAAACAGTTTCAGTGGAAAATTTTTGGACAACCCCTAGATAATAACTGCTCACAAAGTTTGCCGGGAAAAAGGGCAGAACATCATTGTTTACTGACCATATAAGCACTTGTCTTTGTTGAAGACTACATGGGTTGGAAATGTCTGCTGTAGACTGAACAAATGTAGAGTCCTAGGGTGGTGTTAGTTCAGTCACTGGAATTGCATAATGTCATTTGCATAATCACTCCTGTAGCAGTAACTACTCCATACCTCTGCAGTTATGGTGGTAGTTTTGTTGAATGCATAAAAGAGGAATTAAAGAACCTGCTTCTCCTCCCGTCCCGGTTCCCTGTTGATAGGAAGAGGGCCCATTATCTGGGGCAGGCACATAGGGATGTGCACTTCAGCAAAGGGTTATGATCTGTGTTCATTATATGCAAATTTGCTGGAGCATTAATCTGCTAGGCATTAACATAATATCAGCTGGGGCCTCGGAGTAATTCTCATCTGATCTAAAACATTCCTCATGCAAGCAAAACAGTTTGGCACATAGAGAAATTATGAACTAACCATATCAAAATCAGCAAATATGAACCAGAGTTGAATGTGACCTCATTATATGCGCAAAACCCCACTGCCTTACAGGCAGTTTATTCAGTTAAATAATCAAATTAAACAAGATAGTCCTAAATACATCTTGCTTTACTTGATTACTTAAATAAGCAGCCATCTGGCATGAATGACACAGATTAAGTTCTTCCTTAATTTTTTCTTCTTTTCATCTTTCAACACCAGAATTGTTTTGTACCTTGTGCTTATTTCATCTTACTTCTCTGCTGGAATATCTTCACGTAGAGATTGGGGGCAGAAGTTAATAGATATTATTACACAAGTACAAGCTGAACTCACTGTCTCTACAACTTGATATTAATCAGCTGAAAGGAGTACATTAGCAACCCTATTTATACAATTATTTTAGTCACAGGAGAATCAATTTATTGCTAGAGGAATACATCTGAAATTTGTCAGCATTAGAAGGCAAGGAAGTGCAAGTGAAAATCCTAACAAGTTTAAGTAAGCCAGTTCTCTATTTCAGGTCAGAGACCTGATTTCATTTAAAGCATTTTTGTCTCATTGAAAAAAAAACACTTTTTGCTAGTCTTTGTTAAATAGAAAATGCTTTTGGGTTAACAAAGCATTACTTAAGGTCTGATTCTGTGTGCTAGAACTGCTTTACCCATAGGAAGTGTCTTACTGGCTTTGAAGGCATAAAAGGCTTGAGAAAAGTTTTGTGTGCAGGAGAGTGCTGATGAGCTGGGACTGCTGAGGGGCTCATTGGCATGGACATGCACAAATCCTTGCTTGGAGCCCTGGATAGCTATAGTTACAAGCATTGTGCTACAGTGAAATTAGTAAAAGCAAATGATGTTGAATTGGGGTGGGATGTATTTTACAGTGACCTTATATAGTCTCTTGCTTACAAATGTGTGCTGTGCTCTGCAGTGTCTCGGGAAGAGAGGATCCTCAATTCTGACACTTGTGTAATCCATGGACAGCATGACCAGCAGTTATTCCTCTCTCTTGAGGATGCAGGCCTGTGGAGCTTGACATAGCTCCCAGCACACACATCAGTTCTGACACTTGGGTCTCTAAACATCCACTTTTATCAAAAGCTTTCAGATCCTGCCCTCTTTTGTTGTGTGACTCTGGAATGATCACGTGTGTGAGTATTGCTGTGGCGTTCTCCCCATGCATGTCCTGGGCCTGTCAGCTGGGTAATGTGCCCATCTGCCAGCTGTATTTCACTGAACATTCTGTGAATGATCACACTATTGCCATTCCCCTCCCAACTGCTCCCACTTTGCAGGTGGAGCGCTGTCCATGTGGAAAAGTTCTGGGCAATGCTGGCAGTTACAGCTGTACTTGCACTTAGACCACAAGAGTGTGATGGAGAGGAGTTGCTAGATTACTTTTTCCTTTGTGTCCATGTGCAGCACAAGGCGAATTTCTAGAAAAGGAAAAAAAAATTGTGAGATGCTTAGGGTGGGCAACTGTGTGTGCTGGCAAGGTGGCTGTTGTGATTTAACCCCAGCTGGCAGATAAGCACCACGCACCTGCTTGCTCACTTCACACACACCCTCTCCCCCTCCCACACACACACTCTTCACCTGTGGGATGGGGAGAGGAGTGAGAAAAGAAAAGAAAATAGAACTTGTGGGCTGAGATAAGAACAGTTTAATAACTGAAACAAAATAAAAATGTAATGATAATGCTAATTCTATTAATAATAGAAAGGAGAGGGAGAGAGGGTGATAAAACCCAAGAAACACAAGTGATGCACAACACAATAGCTCACCACCCACTGGCTGATTCCCAGCTTGTCCCTGAGCTGCAGTCAACCCCACTCCCAGCCAACACTCCCCAGTTAATATACTGGGTATGATGCTCCATGGTATGGAATAGCCCTTTGGCCTGTTCAGGTCAGCTGTCCTGGCTATGCTGTCCCCCGGCTTCTTGTGCAGCTTTTCACTGGAACAGCATGTGACACGGAGAAGTCCTTGACTTAGGGTAAGCACTACTTAGCAACAGCCAAAACATCACTGTGTTACCAACATTATTCTCACGCTGAATCTGAAACACAGGGGTGTACCAGTTTCTAAGGAAATGATCTCTGTCCCAGACAAAACCATGACACTGACTCAGTGAATTAAGTTAAAATTCCTGGATTTAGTATTTGCCTCCTCTTAGCCCAAGACCTTTAAAAGCAATTTCATTTCTCTACACTGCTGTTTCCCCTCTCACCTGTTGCTCTGTTGAGTTAGCCAGCAGGCTCCCAAAGGAGTTTTCACTTCATCATAGGGATACACAGCTGCCATGGCATCAAAAAAAACTGTCCATCAACTGAGCCACAGTTCCCTGACTGCACAGCTGCTCCTAACCTGTGGGACACACAAGGAAAGCCTTTTAATGCACACCTCAATGTAAAGGGTTTGTGTTAACACTGCTGATTGGTTCTGTCACACCAAGAGCTTACCACATTCACCCCTGGCTCACCTCTCAGGAGGAACTGGGCAGATCGAGATAACTCTGCGGTATGTTCAAGTCCTCCTATCCTGCCAGGGTCTTCACACAAGCAAGTAGGAAAATATCCTGTGCAAGGACGTCTGTAGAAAAGGACCTGAGTAACATTGCTGTGGTATCAAACTGAGTAGTATTACACCAATTCAGTTTCCTTTTCTTAGGTCAAAACACTTGACATCACAGAGTTATGTAGGAATGGATAACTAGAAGACTCTTGTTCCTTCTGGTTTATCAGCTTCAGAAGATTTCTGCCATGCCTCGAATATTTTTTTTCACCTACAGCAAGGATTCCACTATGGAAGGTAAATGAAATGGCAGGTTTGTCTTATTCCAATATTATTCTGAATTTAGATTTTAATGTAAATGTAAGAAGAAGGTGGCCTTTCCATTATTTAGTTAGAATAACCTTTCCTCCTCCCCACCCTGCCCATAAACACACCCACTAGTGCTGTTAGTTGTAGTAATTAGCTCAATGTGCTAATGACAGTTTCCAGGGAAAACGCTGACAGGACTAATTAATGTGTGAATTTCACTTTAGTAAATGTATGGGCAATTTTCTAAATGCAGATGGCGTGGTCCACCCTAACAGGGGCCCAGCCTAGAGCTACTTAATACACCAAGTGTCTGGGGAAAGTGGTTAATTTGTAGTGTGCTTCATGATGCTGTGTTGGGTTTGCATGGAGAGGTTTTGGTAGTGGGGGCCCACAGGAGTGGTCTGGGAGAAGCTGCCAGAAGCTTCTGCACTGTCCATCAGAGCCAATGCCAGCCAGCTCCAAGGCAGACCTGACACCCACCAGCGATGGCAGCAGTGCCTCTGGGTAACACGGGTAAGAAAAGAGAAAGAAGATGTTGGGCAGAAGTAAACAGCAACCAGAGGAGAGGAGCAGCTCTGCAGACACGGTGAAGGAGGAAAGGCAGAAGGTGCTCCAGGCACCGGAGGAGAGATTCCCCTGCAGCCCGTGCGGGACCCACAGGGACCAGAGCAGGGAGTGTCCCAGGGAAGGCTGTGACCAGCGGGAAGGCTGTGCTGGAGCAGGTTTGTTGGCAGGAGATGGGACCCCACGGGGGACCCACTCTGGCACAGCCTGTTCCTGAAGGATTGCACCCTGCGGAAGGAGCCATGCTGGAGCAGATTGTGAGGAGCTGCAGCTGGTGGGAAGGACTCACATTGGTGGGGTTCATGGAGAACTGTCTGATGTGGGAAGGATCCCACCCTGGAGCAGGAGGAGGGTTGGAGGGGTCCCCCTCGAGGAGGAAGCAACAGCAGAGACAACGTGAATTGACTGCAGCCCCCCTTCCCAAGCTCCCCAAGCCACCTGCAGAGGAGAGGTAGAGAATATCAGGAGTAAGGCTAGGGTCAGGGAGAAGGGAGGGAGCAGGGGAAAGTGTCTGAGGATTTGTGTTTATTTCTTACTGTCCTACGCTGACTGGATTGGTGATAAATTATTTTTCCCCCCTCTAGCTGAGCCTGTTTTGCCTGTGACAGTCACTAGTGAGTGATCTCTTCCTGCCCTTATCTCGACCCATAAGTCTTCTGATATATTTTCTCTCCCCTTCCCAGCTGAGAAGGGTGATGACAGAGCAGCTTTGGTGGACACCTGGCATCCAGCCCAGGTCGAGCCACCAGATACTGATTAGAAGAGAAATGATGCTTATACTTGCTTTCCAATGCATTATTCATTTCTCAATAGTGTGGAAATGCGATGTCCTTTTTTATGTTCACCTTTTCCGGACCTGCCCATTGAATCATGAGGAAGGAATGAACGTGCAGTGTCATTAGAGCAGTCTCACATGTTTTTCCTGCTAGCCTGCACCTCCCAGTCACAAGGTTTATTTTGTATCATAAAAGGAAAAGAGCAACAGGATGCTCACTTTGGCTATAACAGAAGCTAAGAGTGTGACATACACTAAAACATTTATTTGCAAGCATCAATCCTGCTCTTGCTGGTTCAAGGAGACTTAGACCCTCCTCCTGGTGTTTGCTTGCTCTTTTGATCCAAGCTCCTTTGTAAACACGGTGTTTATTGACTCAATTTTGTCATACAAGATTTCAAATGTCCATTTGAGGACAGAAAAGCAATATTCTCACCTGTCAGATCCCAGCAAAATTCAGGATTTTGTGATTTAGTTTCCTTCTGACAGGAGTAATCAGCAAATGAATAAATTGTGGATTATTTTTTCTTTTTTACCACTCCCTTCTTATTAATGCACAGATGCTGTTCTGTGAACAAAGATGGTCACAAACAAAAGCACCTTCTCTTGCTAAATGCTCAAGACAGCTGCCAGTGTCCCAGGAAGCAGTTGTGTGTGAAGAATCAATTCCAGTGAGAGACCCCAGGGCAGAGAACAGTGCTTGACATTAACGACAGTGATCATGAAAGGAAAGGGAGGGACATGGGAATGAGTCTTGGGAGAGGGAAGCCCCTGTCAGTGGTCAGGGTGGATGTTTACAGAAGGATGTACTGACAGTACGTGGTCTTTCTTACTTGGTGTACCCTTTTGACTTTGGAATAGCTGTGTTTGTGTGCATTTATATACATGTTTGTACTTACATATCCATTCCTGTTTTTGGAAATGTGTATTTCTATTTTCTCAAGATAAAAATTGCACTGCCTTCTTTTTTTTTTTGTATTGAGTTTGATTTTTTCTTATGCTATTTGTATTTTATCCCTTTTACAACTCATCTGTGCCTTTGTGTATCTCATCTCTTGTGGCAATTGCCAAATTTAAGTATTTTTCTGTTCCTTTCAAAACCTATTCTTTGAGAAGCAGCAAATAGCCCTTCCATTTTGTTTTCTCAATGTTATTAATACTTTTATTACTAATTTAGTAATATAAGTATTTAAAAAAAAAATTCAGTGTCCTCATATTTGTAGTCACTTCCCATAAAAGTAATTCCATAGCTTTAATATCCTTATCTCATCATTTGTCAGCTCTAGCACATGCTTTTAGGGTAGCAGAACTGATAGAATATCCAGGGTCTGAGTACATCCATAGCAGAGCATAATGGTATTTTCTGTTTTGCTGTCTCTTTGCCTCCTGATATCCCCTGACATCATATTTACCTTCTTGACCACCACTGAGTAGTGAGCTGTTATTTCAGAGTGCTGTTCAAGGATCTCTTCCCTGGTGATAATACCTAATTTAGAGCCCATCACTGAGCATCCATAGTTAGGATTATTTTCCCTCGTGCACATTACTTGGTGTTTTTCAGTGTTGGATTTCATCTTCTGTTTTATCCTCAAAGTCACTGCACAGCAGAAAATCCATCTGCAGCTCTTCATACCCTGTTGTCATTGTTACTCCCAGGCAATTTTGCAGCATCAGCAAACTTTGTAACCTCACTATTCACCCCTTGTCCAAATCACTTATGAAAATCTTGGCCAGCACAGCTCCCCAGTGGTTATCTCCTTCACTGTGAAAAAATGTCTCATCTTTTTCACCTTTTGTTTCACATCTTTTAACCGCTTTGGATTAGTCATTAATCCTCATAGGAGGATCTTTCGTGACAACCCCACTTCTGTAACATTCTTTATGAGGGACCTGAGTGGGAGCTTTTTGGAGAAAAGAAGGGAAAAAAAAAGGCAAAAGTGCTTGTGAAGGCGGGTGAAGCAAAGCTCCTACTGGCCTTGTTGTACCTGAGGTAAGATAAAAGCAAGTGGGGAATGAAGTATCTCAGGAAACTCTTTGGATGTAAAGATGCTCCGTGGAGACAGGATGTTTTCCCAGGAAGCCAGAAAATCTCAGTCCTTGCAGAGTTTCGGAGTCTGGCTGAAGAAAGCCCTAAGATCCATACTGTAAATTACACTTTTCAGCAGTCAGTGCAAAGTCCATAGGCTCCATCCATGGCGGCTGCAACTCTGAATGTTTCATTTGTCAAGTTCTCCCATAACTGTCTTGACTGAAGATAGCACTGGCCTAGCCTGTGATGGTCCCCATGAGCAACCCAAATCATATCTTTGAACAGAACCTGCATAATAATTCATTTCATGTCCCTTATTTTAGATAGAAAATTATCTTTCTCCCAGTCAAATCTGATATTAATTGTCATTTATTACCACAAATTATTGCAATTAGAGATGGATTGCTATTAACGGGCTCTAAGAAAGTGAACTGATGTTTAATTCAAGGTGCCATTTCATTATTTAGTCATGACTTGCTTGTGTCCTTCAGGCCAGTGGCAAAGGTGCTGTGCAAAAAGCTGTGTCTGGAGAGTGCAGTGAGCTCCCCAGGTGGGACTGAGGCTCGGGGGTGCAGTTCATCACCCTGGTGCACATGGTAGTGGAGAAAAGGATTTATTTCTTAACTGAAAGGGCACAGCAGTGTGAGCAGACAGGCCCACTGAGGAAAGAGCATCAGCTCTTCTCCAATTCTCCATGGACAGCAAGGGCACAGCTGTCTCACCATGGTCTGCACCACAGGCTGCAGGGGAATCTCAGTGCCAGCACCTGGAGCACCTCCTCTCCCTCTTTCTTCGCTGACCTTGCTGTCAGCAGAGCTGTTTCTCTCATATATTTTCCCTCCTCTCTTCTCTGGCTGCAATTGCTCCTGCAAAATAACGTTTTCCTTCTTAAATATGTCATCATAGAGGCATTACTATCGTGTCTGATGGGCTCAGCCCTGGTCAGCAGCAGGTCCAGCTTGGAGCTGGCAAGATTTATTTGTTAAACCTTATTTTTTATATCAATTTATTTATTAAGCCTTATTATTTATAGGGCTTGATTTTTGAGATAAAGTTCAGGGACCATATTATCACAAAACAATTTATATTCCATGTTTATCCCTTCAGTCCCCATCACAAAGTGTGGCAATGTGCATCTGCTTCCTTTGTTTTTATCACACCAATTTTAAAAGAAGCACAGACTCCTTTAAGAAGCCTTACATCATTAGCCATTCAGCAGATTGCACTTGCTAAGCTTAAAGGGGTGTGGGGGTGTTGAAGAATGTTGTGATTATTGTTGTGAAGTCTTTTGTGGACCCACACATCCCACTTTGGTCCTGACTTGGAGTGCTCAATGGTGTTACTCTATGAAGGAGTCTCGGCAGCTGCTGTAAATTGCATTTCCCTTGTTCCAGCCCTTGCTATGTCACACCACCCGTTGAATTGAGTGGGAAACTTATGTCTGTGCTGGGAATCGTGACTAAAAAACTGATCCTGTTTAAAAATAAATATTTTGCAGAGTTTTTTGTTGGTTTTTTTTTTTAAAGAGGCGAGGCCAAAAGCACGAACACAATTCACAGTGTGGCTGCAAAATGGTTGCTCCAGATCCGTGATGTAGCAGGGTACCAGGTGGGCAAAGGAGTGTGCTGCTGGAATGAGGGGGCAGAGATGCTTTGCTGCTTGCCACAAAGCCGCAGCCTCATGTGGAGACAGCGCTCATCAGCCACTGCTCTCGTCTCCTTTCCCTGCCCTTTCATGCCCACCCACCATGCTACCACCTGTGCTGTACTGGCACAAGCAGCTTCATGACTGCTGAGCCAAACAGCTGAAAAATGACTTTGCAAAAAGGTGGGTCATTTGTCATCCAGGTAAGTACGGTGATCCTGTTCACCCTGTCTTGCACAAATGACTGTGCTGGCACAATTGGTAGGCAGACCAGAAGCAGAAGCAAATGCTGAAGATGGATTTGGAAGGAAATATGGATTGACTGTCCTGTTAGTGGCAATTAGAAATGTACACAATACAAATACATTTGAAATGCATACAGCCAGGAATCATATTCTGTGCTTCCCACATTTCCAAGGTCCTACCATGTCTCACATGGGGACACCAGAGCCCCTCACGCAGTGCTGGTATCAGGAATGTTTGGACTTGTGATACTTCCAGGGTTTCCATGTGCCCCCATGTGTTCCCCATGGGTTACTGGAGCCCAAACACACAAAAGAGCATCAGTGGCTGCTCCTGATGCCAGAGAGTCTTTGTGCACATGTTCTTGAGTCCCACAGCTGCTGAGTGATAAAGTGCTTAATTCAAACACTGATGTGATCATGCTAGTGCCTTTCCCCCTGCTCTCCAGTTGGAAGCCATTTCCAGGACACGAGACACAAGACAAGGCTGCTTAGCAGGTTTCCCTGTCAGCTTTCTGTGTGTGTGTGCCTTCCCTCTCCTCTCTGTGGGCAGAATGAGTTGATGCTCCAGCCCTCCCCATGAGCTCAGGCACACACACAGATAAGCTCTGGAAGTTGGCAGCCCGTGGGTGCCCCTGAGCCCTCTGTCTTGGCAAGGTGTCTGTACCCTGCATGCCAGCAGAGCTCTGCAGGGGTAGGGATGGCAGGTAGCCCTGAAGCAGGCAGCTCAGGGTCCCCTCAGGCATGGCAGGAGCTGATCATCTCCCCACAGGCAGGTACTATTCACCCCTTGTCAGAAATCTGCTTCTCTAGACAACTTTCGTGCCAGTTCCTTCCCTTAACTTGCTGAAGCAAGTCATATAATCCCCATGTCACCCAACACTGCTCTGAAACTCTCTTGGGCTAAATAATCTTTCAGTTTAAAGTAGTTTGTTCCAAGCTGGCTAAAAATCACACAGACTGTGTTGTCCCCCAAATCCCTCTCAGGCCAGGAACACCCAGGTAGATCCTTCTGAGAGCAGTCCCAGATCTGAGGGCAGCAGAGCCCAGCAGCATCTAATTTGGGTGAAGAGCTGGGACATCCCAGGCATGGCTTGGCCATCAAAGGCACAGAAGCCCCTGATGGTCACAGGGCACCAGAGCACTGGACAGCCCAGCACTGCCTGCACACAGAGGGTGGGAGGGAAAAGGCAATCCACTGTCATCCACTGGGCATGAAATACACTCCATGGCAAAGCCTCTCCAAGGTCACCTTCTCACAGGAGCATCAAATGTGGGCTCCAGCCTCCACACCCAGCTCTGCAGCCTTCTCAGGAGGCTTCTCTGGAGGGAGCAGGGAGCATTGCTGGGATTAAAAAGCTCTGTCAGTACGGGGACAGCAATTACTGCCAGGGGATCTGTTCATTTGAGGGCAATTGTGTTCAGTAGTTGCAATCCTTTGTTGGTTTTTTGGAAGGGAACACACTTTTGTCCATCTTCAGAACAGGATGGTGATTAATTTCTCCTGGAAGAAGGAGAGGTGCTTAAAGACAATTAAGGAGACTACAGCTTTTCCTTTAATACAGCCTGTACTGTGGATCATTTTCCTGCAAAAGAGGCTGTGTCTGCATCCAGCCTGGAGGAAGATGTAATAAGCAGCTATTAGCATCATGTCTGCAGGTTGCTGAGCACCGCAGTGAGCTGGTTGTCAGCTCTGCACCAGGTTCCTGCCGCCTGTGCTCTTTGAATGGAAAAGTCCTTGAAAATCCATCTGTTTCTTAGAATGGAGAGCTCTGATGGAACTCACCTGACAGTAACTATGCAATAGGATCAGTTTAATTCTCTTCGGTTTGCTAGTACACTCCAGTATTGTCTCTGTGCTCAGAGACTTCCATTTTCAGTAAGGTGCACATTGATGACTTTGGATTTTATTTCACTGCTGCTTAAATTACCGTGCTAGCCCATGCCTTGGAGTGGCTCGTGCCAGGCTGCCTGCAGACTCTGACCACCACCTCATTCCCTCGATCTTGGCATGCTTGCATCAGCTATAAGCGGGGAACAGGAAAAAATACTTATAGTAGAGGAAGGAGATTTCTTTGTCACTACCCAAGTTGTTCTTCTGGCATGTAGAGAGAAAGCTTAAATGCAAACTCAGAAAAGTCCAGAACAACATAAACCAGTGACCACAAGGTTTTCTGGGTTATGCAGGCTGGATCTGTTGCAAAGGATCAGCTTGATGGACAGGAAATCTGCTGATAATTTTCTGTACTATATGTTATGGCAGAAGGACTTGCCAGGTGAACTGGGGCTTTCTGGATTTTGCACAAGTAAAGGCAGGAGCAGGAGGAAAAAGCCAGCCGTGGTGTCCTACATGTCCTGCTAAAAGCACGGAGAAGCGGGGAAAAGCTCTGTTCTCTCTTTCTCTGCATCCTGACCAGCGCTCCCGCCGCTTTTTCCATCGTCTGCCTGCGTCCCTTTCCTTAACACACGTACACAGATAAAAGCAGTTTTGGCAAGAGGCAGGACGAAGGATCGGAGGAGCATATTCATTTCCCTGCTCGATCTGTTGCTGCAGGAAAAGTGTTAATTTCTATTGCTGCCGCACAAAGGAGAAGCGGAGCGGGCTCCGCGAGGGGAGCGCAGCCTGGCAGCGCGGCCGAGGTGCGAGACGGCTCCTGGCGCTCCCGGCCGCACCGAGGCTGAGCTGGCCTCCAGCCGCCTTCACCGGAGGCAGAGATGAGCGCGGCTCTCGGTGGGGTTCAATCTGTTCGTAGCGGATCAAGGAGATTTGGTATTTGAGCACGCAACTGGCCCCTGTGGCAAATCTCTCCCTTCCTGCCTCCACCGCAATCCTGCGCTTGCAAAGGGCCACACAAAAGAAGTCCTGCTTTCTCAGAAGCTTCCCAGAGTGTATTTTGTTTACAGAGGTGATATTCTGGAAAGTGCGACTGCTGTGGTGTTTCCATCGCAGTCCTTTCTGGTGTGTATTTTCAGTGAGTGCCCAGGTGAGCTCCTTGCTGACCCAGCTCTTCAGCCTGCAGCTCCTTCTCACAAACCCGCAGTGTTTCAGGGCAGAACAGAATCTCAAATGGCTGAGGCAGACTGCCTGTCTATCACAGGCTATCGCGTTTCACTCTCACCTCTGTCTGGAGCCCAATTACGTGTGTGGGAATACAGGCATCCAGCCTTGAGCTGGCAAATGCTATTGTCTTTGGCACTGAGAGTTAATGGTTAAGCACCCTGGTTGGTGGAGGTTTGCACTCCACTTCCAGGCTGAATTTGTGGGGCTGCAGCTTCATTCCTCAGTTTTTTGCTACGACTTTCTTCTCTCTATCTGTTCCTTCGCAATGCCTGTTTTCTACCTGAGCAAAGGTCCATACAAATTGTAGCAAGGTCAGCTCTCACTGTCCTTTTTAAGCACTTCAGGTTTTTCACAGTAGTGTTTTCTCCAAGTCTTGAAATGTTTAGATTTGGGTTTTTTTACTGTAACTTCTTAAACATTGAACAACTTCCAGAATTGCAGAGGTGAGAAGTGGATACAGTGGTCAATGTGCACAGCAAATTGAAATACCCCTTTCAGCTCCTTTGGGTGTGCAGAGACCATTTAGGCACACAAGAGACATATTTTCTTGCTTTTTCCCTGAATTCCTCATCCCTGCTTGGGCACAGCTGTCCTGCCCCCTTCCCTACTGCTCTGCACCTAGTTCCAGGCTTCAAAAGCCTTTTCTTTGTAGGGCTTGGCAGACTGAAAAGTCAGACAGACTGGGCTGTCCCGTGCCTTCCAGCTGCTCCTGAGGTGCTGGGAGAGGTGCTGCTCTCCCTGTCACCAGAGGGACTGCCAGTCCCTGCTGTCTCCTGTCGAGGCCACCCCATCCTGCACCCGCTGCGGAGTGTCCTGGTGCTGCTGACAGCTGCTGGATGAGGGACCAGCAGCCAGGTCACCACACTGTTCAGGTGCAGAATTTTAATTCCTTTTAGCATCTTTCTGAGGTGGAGCAAAGCCAGTGCCTGTCGAGGTAATGAAAAATGCAGGACAAAGCACAAGGGCCAAAGACTGTAACAAGACAGAAACCAAAGTGAAGGTCCCAAGGGCTCAGGCATCCATCTGAGTGACTGAGCTCACTGAGGCCCTGCTCTGTGATGGCTGCCAGGCTCCAGCTGCTCCTGGGAGAGCTTTAGGAAGGTTTAAAACACTTTTTTTAAGCACTCACTTAGGCAGTTGCTGTAAAAAAAACCATTAAAAATATCCTGTGACAAGAGCTCCTAGGACCTTTGCTCTTGTATGCCCACACAATCTGAGCACCTCCAGCCTTCAGGAGCAGCTTTGAGGAGGGTGAATGGTTCAGCCTTCCCTAAATTGATGGATGCATTGTCCATCACGGAGACATTGAGTCAAATTTGCAGATAGATGCAGCTTCTGTTAAATACAGTGCAAAACCAGTCATATAAACAAACTAAAGCTGGATTTCAGCTGGAGTCTCTTTATTCTGTAATAAATTCCTAACTGGATTGTCAGATTTAATATTCTCTCATAAACATCTAATTAAGGAAAAAGAAAACCTCTGCTTCATAAAATCCCTGGCTGATAGTACTAATAAAATGTCATAAATAACAATGCATGTTGTGATAATGCTTTTATAAACTAATTACCTTTCATTATCATTAGCCCAGAACTGATAAGCACCCAAACTAAGATATCTCCATGTCATGGTGGTGTTGCCAGATGCGGGACAGGGAACAGCCAGGAGGAAAAGGAGAAAGGAGGAGTCTTCTTGTCAGCAGCTGGTCTTGGTGCCTTCCTCTCCAGTTCCTGGGCTGGAGATGGCCCTGGGAGCAGGGAACTCTGTCCTCAGGCTCTTGGGAGTTCTCTGGTGCAGCTTGTCCCACGTGTGCTCTGCCCTGTGGAGCATCACCCTTCAGCAGGGAGCTGAGAACGAGGACCGAGGCTTGCACCACAGCAAGCTGGGCAAGCACAGCTCAACCCCTTGCTGTGTTTGAAGTGAGAAGGAGGCTCCTGGCCCAACTTGCTTGTCCCCAGTCAGGGATGAAGGCAGAGCTTTGTTCCCCAGGCATCACACCAGGGAAGAAATCCCTGCAACTCACGCTGGCCCCACAACCCAGCTGTACGGGGGCTTCAAAGTTGGAGATGGTTCCCTGGAAATTATGTGCAAATATGCAAATTATTTCATTATGTCCCTGGCATGAAGTGGCAGAAACAGAGCAGATAAAAGCTTGGCAGCTACAGAAATAGGGAAAGTGAAAAGGAGTTCAAAGAGAGATGCTAAGCTTCCTCATCCTACTTTTGCCCTCTCTGTGAGTGCGTGAGGTGGGGAAAATGACTCAAGGCTCACCAGGTGCTTGGTTAATGCAGCTGAACATGGATTCTTTGGCTGGAATGTGTTCATGTAGCAAGTGGCATCTGTGCTGTGTTTGCAGTACATGTGGATCCTTCCTAGCCTTGTCCAGGAAATCCCAAGTGGTAGAGAAAGAGGCACCATGAGCTTCTGTTTTCTTTATCCTCTGAAGCAGAAAAACTGGCAGTAAGAAAACACATTCTTTTGCAGAATTCTTTGTCCAGTGCAGTGGTGCTGGACAAAGGGTTTGTCCTTGAAGGAATGGGGTGGCACATGAGAAACTCCTGGAGTTACAACATCGAGGAAGTTTTGAGAGAATACATATAAATCTTCCCAGGAGATGCATTTTTTATCACCCACCATCCAGTATCACACTGGCTGTTGGTCAGTTGATGCAAGCCCAGGGCTGCCAGCACTGACCTGGCATTGCTCTCACCCCAAGCTCCACAGCCTAGCCAGGAGCCAGCCTGCTCCCACATCCTAACCCCAGCTGGTTTCTGTTGGCCATGTCCAGCCTTGTGCTTGGAGCCTCAGCAATTAGATCATTTAATAACCATCTCAATTCAGGCTGTTTTGTGTAAAGCATTTTACCTGGCTTTATTTCTCGCATTGCTTTGTATTCCTTCAAACTCCAGACCCGCAAATCGATGCGGTGCCGCTATTTTTCCCTCTAAAATGTTTACTCCTGGCTCTCTTTAGGACCTAAAAGGCTGAAAACTGCATCATAATTGTCTAATTAGTCCTAATGCTGCGTAGTGTTGACTGTTTAGTTACCATATATTGTGTACAGAACTAATTGTGGTGAAAGTAAATGAATGTGAAGGAAACAAACAAGCTACTAGAAAATAATTACTTGGAGTGTTTCTTTTTAGTACCTGTACAGCAGATTTCATTATAGTCAACAGCTTCTAAAGCTGCTTGAAATAGCGGTATTTGTCATTTTCATAGAAACTTGATAATGACATTAATTTATCTTAATGGTCTGTTCTATTGTTATAAATAGTAAAATTAGCTTAAATTGTCTTGCTTTTGCTGGTTTTGGATGGCTCCAAAGGGCCCCACAACAGCAGATGAGTAGATAATTTGGTGTGCTTGACAGATTTCCAATAATTTGTTATGTGGAACATGAGGTAATGCTAGTACCATTAATGTTCATTTTCCTCTAAATTCATTACTGCCCTTTTCCCTTTTATCTTTTTTAATGTCTGGGCCATTTTTCTATATTTCAAGTGGAGCTACAAAGCCTATTCATATTCAGCTATAGTAGCTATTAACATTCTGCACATAGAGAACATCATGTAGGAAAACAACTCTTTATGAAATGATGAGGCTGGTGGCTATTTATGCTGAAAAGTAGGCAAAATGGGTTGTTTGCTGGTATTAGGGATTGGCTGTAATTAAGTAAAATGTAATTTTAAAGAAATTTAAATGTTTTCATTTTTATAGCCAAGGTAAAACACAATTCAGGGAAATTCTAAGATGGTGTAAATGCATTAATAAAAACTATTTTCCTTGTTTTCTACTCCTCCTGATTAAACTTCACCGAGGATTTTATGCATGGCTAGTTATTTGCACAATATTTTCTACTCAATTTAAACCTAATTAGTCTTGGGAAAGTATTAAAATTAACGGTACTTTTATGTGGGTTTGCTGATATGGTAATGATCTGAACAAACAGGAGAGCTTTCCATCAGGGAAGAATAATTTTGCCTCCTGCTCCCTTTCTTTCTTTCTTACCTTTGTCTCTAAACAACATCAGTTCTCCTCTTCCCCTCCAGGTGCAGAGCCATGGAAGGAGAGGAAGGGGTGATGCTCTGCTGTCTGTGCATCCCTGGTGTGCATGGAAATCTGAAAAGAAGGAGCAAGACATGAGGCTGGCTGGTCAGGGGTGACCATGGAGGGGTGCCTGGCACCACGGCCACGTCCCCATCCTGTGGCAGGGAGCAGGGCAGGCCAGGAGGGGAGGGAGTGCTCTGGGGAGAGAGTGATGCCCTGGTGCTGTCTCCCTGCCGAGCAGTGGTGGTGATGACCCCCTGTCCGGCCAGGTGTGAGGAGGATGATGATCCTTTCTGCTGGGAAGTGCTCAGTGAGCTACAGATCTTGGCAGGCTTGCACCAAAGTGTACTTTCACGAAATTTCAAACACAAAGTGCTCTCAAGTGATGGAAGTATTTTTGAAAACCTCAGTTGTCTTTCGGGAAAAGCTTGATAGGGAACATTCTTAATTTATGTATTATTTTTAATAATGGAACTATTTCATAGGATCACAGAAGGTTTGAGGTGGGAAAGGACCTCTGGAGGTTATTTAGTCCAGCACTTCAAGCCAGTTCTCTAGGACCATCCAGCCAGCTTCTGAATATCTTCAAGCTGGTAGTTGACATTTCTTCAGTTTAGGTACAGCAGGGAACATGTGGCTCTGAGAATTACCATGAAATAGCATGATAGTCAAACCAGTGCATTATTTTTGTGTTCAAAATCAGCCACTGCTTATTCCTGATGTAAATGTCTGCCCTCTAAGCCAACATCCCAGCACTGCTGCTTGGCTGTGACGGTGGGGTGACTGGTCCCTCTCATCAGGGCTTAGGGCCCAGCTAACCCCCTCATCAGTCAGAGGGCTGCTCTCAAAGCTTTCCTGGCTGCTCTCAAAGCAGCCCTTCTCAGGGGCTTTACATCTGACTACCTTGGAGAACTCCTGCTGTCTGTGGCTGGATTCCTCCCACCGAGCTTCAGACACTGGTTGTGCAAAAGCTGCTCTGCTCATCCTCGCTCCCTTTCAAGAGAGGGGGGAAGAAAAGCTATGCCCACAGTGTGAGTCATCTGATTTGCTGTAGACAACTCCACTAGGATGAGATGAACAGCACCTGAAAGTGCCAGTTTGTCTCCATTAAGGAGAAAGAGAGCCCAAGCTCCCTGGTACAAACATTAGGTATCAACAGGAGAGATACCTGTGCCTGGGCAAAGCATCTCTGTCCTTGTGCCTCACTCCCAGACCGTGGGTGGGAGAGATGCTCATCTGCTGCAATTCTTCTCCAGCATAAAGGTCCTGGGTAGCCCAAAAATTGCACAGCTGTGGTTTACTTCTGGGTATGGGAGTGCAGCATAATTACACAATGGCAAGTTTTTCCAGATTTTCAAGGATTATGTATCTTTCCGAGTTTGGGCTGAAGCTTACCTGCAGTTTCCCTAGAGGTGTATTTTGCTCTTCCTGGTTTGCATATATTGAGTTTTAATTTATTTTTTTTTAAAGATAAGCTTATCTGATTTTTAAATTTTGCAGATGTTGCTGTGCATGCTGAATTTTAAGAAAATCTTTATTTTTTTTGTCTGTCACTGCTTCTGTACTGAGAAATGTATTGACTTGACTGAGCATTTATAATTAAAATATCTGCTACTCAAATCTTCCAAAGACTCACAGAGTGACAGTCAGACACACCTGGCTGAAGCTGGAATCGGCACATTTTGTCTATTGTTTGCAAGTGCCTGTCACAACATGCCAGGTTTGCTCCTTGCTCCCTGCTTAGCTTTTATCTGTTCCACAATGAAAAATAATGCTAAACAAAGGGGAAATTTGCATCACAAAGATGCATCTCGGTGCTCAGCCTTCCACCCCGAGATGAAGTAGATAGGTTTCCCATTTCAGCATCAGAGCCCATAGGACTGGTAATCAAACACTGTTAAACCCAGGTGAGCATCTCCTTCGAAGGGGAGATGGGGAGAGCAGCACAGTGCCTGAAGGGTAGGGCTGACAAGGCATTTACCCTGAACCAAGGAAGATGTCCATCTGCTTCCTCATTTGGAAAATAACAGCAGAAGGATGAGCCTGAGCCTCATTCACTCTGACTGACTACCTGGAGCTCCTGAGAAGGAGCTGTGGCTGGTGGCAAGAAGACCCTGCCAGCCAGGGGCAGCCAATGGTCACCACAAGGCCACCAGCATTGGGGCAGTGTCATGCCTGTGAGGCCAGTCATCAGAGTGGCTCTGAGCAGGGGACTGGCAGCATTGCCACTAAAACCTCCTCTGCCAGGACTTCAGCACACGTGTGCAAAGGTTGATTAGCTTTGGAGCTCTGCACAGAGGAGTTTGTTTAGGGAGCGAGTTTTTTGTGTAATTGTATCCCCAAGAAGAGGCATTTGAGTGCCCCAGCCGTGACCACCAGCAATGGCTGAGGAGCTGTGGCTCCTTGTGGTGGCAGAACGTGAATTAAGGCACAGGCTTTACAGAGACCTCCTGTTGATGGTCCAGGTGCAGCATAGCTGTGTGGCACATGAGACTGTAACACACACAAAGATGTGGGTGTAGTTGATCTATTTGCTAACAGAATTAACCAGTCACAGCAATAAAGATTTTCTGAAAGCAAACACATTCGACTTCATTAGATTAGGCAAGATTTCCTCTGCCTCATGGAAGATGGGATTGCAGCAGCAGCAGCTGCCAAAAGATGTTTCTGTGGTGCTTCTTGATTGACTCTACTCCTGATGAAAATCTCCTCCCTGTGCCTTCCTTGCCAACAAAAATAATGAGACATAAAATCAAGTAAGTGTAGACAGAAGCACTGCTGCTGGATGCCTTCAAAGCCTGTGCTGGGGTTGAACCACCTGTCCTGGCTGCTCTCGCAGCAGCAATTCTGCTCTGGGGTGGTGGGGTCAGACCTCCCCAGGTCTTGGTCCTTTGGAAAAGGTAGGCTGTACAAATAGTGAGGGAAAGGTGAATTAGGAGAGAAGAAGAAAAGGAAAGCTGAGTGCGGGTGGTTTTTAAACCTAGCTCAGGCTGATTTACAGCTGTGTAGGGAAGCAGAGCTGTGCCTTGAGGAACTGCAAAGCTGGAAGGAGAACAAAAAACCAAAGTTCAGTCTTGCCCACCAGACACCCAAAATCTGCAAACCTTTAGGTAATTATCCACAATTTGTAACCTATATCATATAGGTAGTTTTAGTTAGTTATATGGGTAATTATAATATATGGGAAATAAGTAACATAAAGGCTGTGAAAATATATTATCTATAAACAGGCCAGAAAACTACCTACAGTCTCATGTCCTGAGGTTTTGGTTGATTACACACCCTCATTCTTGGTCACATGCAGCCTGGCTGGGAAGCAAGACATTGCCAAAACCTGTTCTTGTGCAAGAACTGCTGTTACAAGCGGTTCTGGGCCCGGGCCAGAGATCTTGGGTTGTTGCTGGAAATTGGTGCCTCTCACACTTCCAGAGGGTTCATGAGGCAGGTGAATTACAGGTTTCCATACATAGCCATTGATAGAGGGAATATTTTCCTGTGATTGTTTGAGTCTCAGGAGACTCAGCTGATGAAAATGATTCCTCTGTGATAGTCGCACTGGATTTCTGGCAGATACTTTTGGAGAGAGAAGAAAAAAGAGCAAATGTTCCATTCAAGGAACTCTATGCAAAACACAATTTCTTTAGATTGCAGTTCAGGTTGCTTTGGACAGCTGAGAGACTTATCCTGGAAACACAATTATTTTTGATGTCAGAGAAGGTAGTAAAACTTACATAGGTGATGCCATCATCCAGGGAAGAGGCAGTAAAACTGGCACTGCTGACAGGTGAGCAGCTCCTGGCAGGATACAGCATGTGGGAGCAAGGACAAACCCCACACCCTGGGAGGACAGCCCAAGGGAAGGACTGCTTGGGCAGGAGGTGGGAATGCTCAGGGCTCTTCTTGCCTTGCTGAAGGAACCAGGATCAGGGAGTCAGCCCTGGTGTCAATCCCAGGGAGCTGCTCGTGGCACTCAGTGCCTTTTCTGCTGTAGTATCACAGTGCAAAGGTGTTCAATGGATGGGAGATAAATTTGGGGACACTGAAATAGTGTCTGTGAAGATAAGGTGGCTCTGCAGTACATCTGCTCCATGGGAAGAATGGTCTGAAGCTGCTCTGAATCTCCAGTATCCCCAGGGCAGAGGAGCAGTGGGACTGGTTTTATTGTGAGAGGTGCAGAGCTGGATCCTGGTTCATCCTCCACCCAGTTCATATGAAAAAGGCACTGGGGACAGAGGGACCACTTGCTTTTGCACTCCCCTGGAGAATGATGCACCAAACACACCTCTGCTCTGTGGGCAAGAATCTATGAAAGGAAGCTGATGCAGCAGAAGATGTGTGAGCTATTTTGCCCCTGCCTATGGGACAGGTTGACAGGGATGTGGGAGAGGGGCTGGCTCCTCTC
The DNA here is from genome assembly GCA_013397245.1 of Thryothorus ludovicianus. Taxonomy (NCBI): domain Eukaryota; kingdom Metazoa; phylum Chordata; class Aves; order Passeriformes; family Certhiidae; genus Thryothorus; species Thryothorus ludovicianus. Next base: position 647,057 of record VZTB01009277.1, read on the forward strand.
CCCCTGGTATGGGCTACAACCCACCAGCAGCACTCCAAAATTTGCCAGTTCTCAGAGGCTGAGTTTAACTGAGCTGAGTTGGAGATGGAATAACTGAAATCCAGCAAGTCTCAGAATATTTGTTGTTCTGCCCTGCACGAATTCACATAAATCTATTTTTCAAGGTTCATAGTAAAACCCCCTCATGGAGCTCAGCCCAGGCTGGAGCTCTTTTCTGCATGATTAATTCCTTGACTTGTTTTTCTTTTTCCAGAGTTCTCTGCAGGTCATTCTTTTCCAGTGCAGCAAAGGATGGAAGAGCACATTGAAACAATTATTGATAAATAGTTGCATCTCAAAGCTACACAGAGCCATTATTTCTCAAAGATGCAAACACAAAGTGATTTTGCATTGTGCGAATTATTTTCCTATTTGAAACACAAAATCTCTCTCCAATAGCTTTAAAACCCTCATTGTAGTGGAGCATCCAGTTTGTTCCATTAACTACTCACAGAGTCAACTGGAGAACCACTGTTATTAATTGCAATGAAAAGCTAAAATGCAGTTCATTTTCTGTAATTGCAGGCCCATCACCTAAAGACCCAGGAAAAGCTTTTAATCCGAGGCATTTTTAGAAGGGTATGATTACATCATATATCTTCATAAGGTGCATAATTACCAGGGTGCCAATGACAAAGAACCACAAAGAGCCAAACTTCCCAGGCTGTTGGAGAGAGGGCCCCGCCTGCCAACCTGGGGCCACCAGAGTGTGGGGTGCTGGGGTGGCACCAGAGCCAGGGGACCTCTCCAAAAACCAGTTGTGATGGGTCCCAGTCTTCCCCCGTGGTGGGGAGCAGAAAACCCAGCAGTTGTCCTGGTGCCACCCTGAACCCCCAGCCCAAAGCAGCCTTTTCACCTCCCTGGGTGCTACACGTCAGAGGGGGATGTAGAGATAACCTCTGGGAGCCTGGAGGAGGCATTAGTTGGCTGGAAGATGCCTTGGAAAAAAAAAAGCACTTGAGACAGTCATAGAGAAGCCCAGGGAAGTTGTAGGGAAGAAGCAGTTGCAGGGACTGCAGAGGGACAGTGGTCAGGAAACATGCAGAAGGGCCAGAAAAGATGGTGGGAACTTTGGGAAGAAATATCTGAAGGTAAATGCTATTTAGTTCAAGGATGAGAAAGACTCTGTGAGGTGCAAAATATTCAGCTGAATAAAATTTCACCCCAAGGTGAAAACCATAGATGGGTTGGTGTGGTTTTCATCCTGGGGTGAGAATGGGCAAAAACCTGCTGTGTCTGGACAGCTGACCAGGATCCCTGGCCAGCTCCACGGGATGGGATGAGGGCTGCAGTGGCACAGTGGCTCCTGGCCTGTCCTGGCTGCCCTCTCAGCCATCACCCCGTGCCAAGCTGGCAGCCACGCTCACACCGCAGCCCTAAGGGACTGCCGGTTGAAATTTGAGGTCTTTGGTACCCTGACTCTGCTCAATCAAAACAAACCACACAGCACCTCCGGCATGCCTGGGGGAAGAGGCAACTCCAGCTGGAGGAAAGAAGAAAGGAAAACCTTCAGTTTTGAATTATTGCTTGGCTGTTTTGCTCAAGGAGGCATAGCCACAATCATCCGCTATGGTTCAGGGCGGCTGCAGCCCGGAGGCAGCACTCGCAGCCGCCCTGCACAGGTTTAGTGCAAGACCACTGACACCAAGCAGGGTCCTTTGTACTCACTAACCTGACTCACAGAGGAAATTCAGATCCGTAGGAACACAGAGATGCCAGAAAATCAACCCACTTAAATCGGGCGTTTGAAATGCATTAACATCCCTTTCCTTTGGCTCTTGGCTTCAGTCCTCTCTGGCTTGAAGCGCTGCTGGATGCTGAGCACTGGCTGCAGCAGTGGAGGGGCAAGAGAGCTCAAGATGTTTCCTTCCAGGGGTTTCACCAGTAAAGAGGAGCCACCTCTCGCTGCATCCTGCAACAAGGGACACTTTAACTGATTGCAAAAAGAGTTAAGTGTACTTAGCACCTTGGTAGATGAGGGCTAAGGCGGGTAATAGCCACCACAGAAGTAGCTGCTTGGGAAGCCATTTAATTAATAAAAATGTAAGAAACTAAAAGGTCAAGCCTTGCCACTGCTGTGCTGCATTTAATCTGCACATGTACACAGGACTTCAGCCTCGCGGGTGTTGTTTTTTTTTTCAGCTGGCACACTTCCCCAAACATGATAACATTTTTTAACTTCAGTGGATGACATTTTGTAATATGTTTAAGGATCTGTAATATTTTATGCTTACAGCTTTTTGCTATTGTTGTTCCAATATGGCACTGATGCCGGTATTAAAGTTTAATATGATTAGAAAGCTCAATTGTATAACCAAGGGGTTATACTCTTTATCTATTCTAATCTGATTAAAAGGCTTCTCTTCTGTAGCTTTCCACAATCACTTTATATCAAAACCTAAGAGGAAAGCAACCAGCACTTGGGTTTGTCCCAGATCAAACAAAACACCAAATGGATTCCTTAATTGTGTACTTAATTCCTTACCCTACAAAGCTGTGTCCCAACTGCAAACTCGGCTTGTTTGGCTTTAGTGGAGCTGTTCACTGAGAAAGGGCTGTGGAACCAGATGCCCAGGCTTGTCCTAAGGCTGCTCAAGACTCAACAGCTGCCTGTTCATGGGCAGAAAAAAGGCATTTTGGGTGGTGCTGCCTGGTGGTTTTGAATCACCAAGTACTATGCTTTGGGGTTAAAAGAGAGTTGGCAGATGAACCCCCTACACAGCAGAGGTTGTCCTGTGTGCTGTGGATCCATAGCATTAGCAAGCATAGCTCCAATTTCTGAGTCAGAGAGCGCTCGTGATGTGTTTGTATCAACCCCTGCACCTGCATCTAAAAAGTGGGGGGTGGCTGTTCTGCAGACCACCTCCCTCTAAGACTCCCCAGAACTGAGTCCCCACTGGGACACCAGCTCCCATGCAGGTGAAGCTGGTATTTGCCACCACGGTAGGCTCCTGAGGGATGCAAAGTGGCCTCAATGCTATTCCCTCTTCTCTCTCATGCTCTGTACAGGGTCTCTCACCTGGCATTTGTAGTAAGCCAGGGTAGGAAAGATCTGGGAGGGAAGTTGAGGCTACTGCTTGTGAAGGAGAGTAAAGAGGGGCAGCCCCTCCCAGATGTGGTATTTGCCCTTTAGAGCCACAGAACAGGCTCTGCCCTTCTATTTCATGCCCAATTCCTCCCCAGCCTGCAATGGAAGCACTTGGCCCTCATCCCTCCTTGCGCAAACAAACTTGGCTTTTCCCACCGAGGAGCATGCTGCTTGTTTGGCTGTGCTTGCAACCCACAGACTCCCCCAGCCAACCTTTAGCAGCTTAGCTCAACAGCATAAACAGCCCCCAAACCCAAACACATTCCTTCTCCCTCTAACCAGCTTCAGGCCCAGTGGATGCCACAGCTGATGCTGAGCAGGCTGCCCATAACCAGACTATTGAGACAATTTGATTTCTGTGTTTTCTGTGTGACTCTACATAAAGGATTTAATTACTACTGTATCAGCTGCAATGCATCACTAACATGGGTGTTGCATCCATACTGCTCTGCTGATATTCAGGAGCCTCATCCATGTGTGGTTTGGCAACAAAAAGGACAGCATCAACATTCAGTTAAGAGCAAGCTTCCTTATCAATGTAATGTTACTTGAATTGTGCCAGAAGTACAAAGTCTAAAACCTTCTCTTCCTCTGAGCAACAAGTAATTTAAGAACTGTTCTCCACCAGTGAGACAGATTTATTTCAGGTGTGACAAGGTCTTTCCTCTCTCTACATGTCTATAAAGCACCACTTTTTAGATAAGTAAGCTCACCTAGTTTCCTGAGACAACTGGGATGAGGATGTTCACTGACCTTCCTTGGCATCACACTGCCTTTTTTTTTTTCTGGGCCATGGGGCATGTATTGCCTTAACTCAGTGTTTGCCATTGCTGCTGTCCTGCCTGGCATACACATACTTTTAAGCCACCAGGATCTCCTACCTTAGATTGTAAATAAGTGTTTAGGATCCATCAAAACTGCTTCAGAAGTAAATGGCCAAGTTTCTTTAAAAAAAGGAACTTGCCTTGCTTCTGATGTTGTTTGGGTCACATTCTGAGAACCAGGCTTAGATTTTCATCATATCCACCCCAGATCTATTATAGAATTTGAAATATATTCTTAATATATATTTTTAATTCTTCTGTGACATTGATTTTCCCCTCAGTTGTTCATGACTGTAAAGAGAAAGTTTAGCATGGCAAAGGAGCTTTCTAGATTTCACTTTACTGGCATGCTGTAATGCAGAATAAACTCTTACATTCCTAACCGGAGATCCCTAGGGTTGTTTGGAAAAGATGTTCCTCCTATGAAGCTTCAGACACAGGTGACCAAGTCCACCACCTTACACAAAGCTCTGTGCACCTCTCCCTGCAGCAATGAACTCATCCATCTGTCCATAAAACAAAACTCTGATGGTCTGGCTCCTACCTTACAAGAAAATCAAGACCTCATAGCCTACTGGCAGATGTAGCAGGTTTCTTCTGCATTTCTGTACACTGGTAGAATTCTCTTTTAAAGGAACTCAACTATTCATAACTACTGCAAGGAGCAGCAACACAAAGTCTGGGCAACTTTACTGCAAATCACTGAGAAGCTGCTTGTAGACTCATTCTAGCATTGCAGACATCTAAGGATAGAGCATCCTTGCCTGCAGGAGATGGAGAAGGGAACTGATGACCAGGAGGCTCAAGTTTCAGTTGTAAAACTGATGTTTCCAGCAAGACTGTCTCCTTGCATCAAGTCTCTGCTGTGAAAACATCCTCCAGCTGATCAGTACCAGCTGGCATGGAGGGGTATCGAGGAAACACTACAAGGTTTTATGCAAGGTACCATAAAGCACAGATCTTACCTCCACTTTAGAAACACTTCTCAGTGCTGGGACTAATGGTTAAGCAGCTGGTATGTCTCTGGCAGGATGAGCATACCCTCAGACCCTTATGTTCTGTAACTGTAATTTATGATAAATCACAAGAGGAAAAAAAAAATATCTTTAAACCGGGTCTGCATCGAGCTCCCCATTTATTTTGCAAAGAGTGAAATGATACTTTTGAGTTAATACAATGTGTAGAATGAACTTTTATTTTCATTCATCCTTCATTAATACCATACAATTAGATAGCAATATTTGGAAAAAAATAATCTTGAAATAATTTAAAACAGAAGGCACAGAAAACCAAACCCAACTATGCTGCTACAAGAGAAAGGGGGAAAATGATTCAGGAAGGGAATTTATTCCAAAAAGTTTTATCGCTTAGATATTCTGATCAAAAGCTACAGCACACAGAAACAAAACTGCACAGTTTTAGCTAACCCATGCTTTTGTTACATTTAACATATAAAAGGAAAAAAAAAATCTAAAAATATTTTTTGCAGGATTTTGAATGAAAAGTGTAATTTTAAAATAAAAAACACTAAATCTAGTACATATGTCAAAAACTTCCCTAAAGCCTACACACTAAGATGTACTTCACAAAATAGTCTGCATTAAGGGCAAAGCATACAGTTAAACACCATCTGGGGATAGGAAAAGTTCTTAAGTCAGTTAAGAGTATCAAATAAATTTGGTGTTTGCTTCAGAAACAAGGATTCTCACTACAGTAATATACTGGAGAGGACATTCTTTTGTATTTTAATATTATGAAATTAAACCAATAGTATACATTACAGAGAGAAATAAAACCATTCATATGAGATTTTAAACTTTTTTTCTTTTTTCTTTTTCTTTTTTTTTTTTTTTTTTTTTTTGCAAAAGAGTAACTTTATTTCTTTTGAAAACAAAGCTACTGGAATTAATGACATGCGATAATATGCCCTGATATTATACCAGCTAAGTTTGAAAACAAAGTTCATGCTTCACAAGTGAAATATGCTGTGACTCTCAAATACATTCTGTGGTAAGTAATAATACAATACAGAGGTCACTCATAAAATCAGTTCAGGCTGGGAACCTGGTTTATAAATGAAACTCTTTTCAAATATTGAGAACACTGACAACACACAGGGTTAGCTCCAGGTCAGCACATTTCTTTCTGTGCTCCATCCCTCTTTTCTTAAACAAGTGGGTGCTTAGCCTGCAAATATCATGGAAAGGCAAAGTCTAGAAGTTACAGGTTGGTTTGTAAAAATATTAAATACAATCCAAGACAAACAGTATTACTGACAACTTAATAGCAGGGGCTCTCTGAAGGAAAAAAAACAATATCCTGAAATGCAAAAGAGATCTTTTCAGCATTTGATATCAAGGCATTTGCACATTTGTCAGGAGGTGACAGTAAGAGTGAACTTTGCAACCTACTTTGCAGTTGGACTTGAAATCAAAGAGTTTCCCCTCTAGCCTGCTCACCTGTAAACCATAACAATATGGTTTCTTAATAGCTTGCTTTTTTCCCTGGAAATAATTCTCTCATTTAGAAAGTACAAGACAAAGTATTGTTTCCACACTTGAATAAAGAGAGCTGACAACTACAATAGAAACGGTAAAAATGATCTTCATAAAAATGTTCATCAAAATTCTCTGACATAGCAAAACATTCATTTGTAAAGTAAAGTCTAATACTGCAAGCCATTCAGTCAAAGGCGACCTTGGGCACATGAATCCTTGCCAGCATTGCAACGGGAATTACTCCGTATTTCTTGTCATTATAGGGTACAAACTCTGCAATATACTAAAGTTTCCTAACAAAGAGTCCAATTATTGCACTTTATAAAAATTCTAGTAATATCAGGCTTGTGTCCTACTTTTCTATGAACATTGATGCCCTGCAAGAAAAATTTGGGGGACCAAGTAATTTCTGATGAGCAAGATGGAATACTTGAATCAGTTTGAAATACGGAATCAAAAATGGAAAGGTTTATGAAATGAAGAGATGCAACCTTTGGAAACAGGTTTTGGTTCATAGCAGCAGACAGATGTGTCATTCTGGTCCTGACACATGTTCTCTTTGCTGGGAAGAGCGGGCACACGAATGTTACATTTATCTATCACAATACGACTGGAGGACTTGGCAGAGAAACCCAAAGAACCACTAAGCTCTTCTGCTGACCCTACAAGCCTGATGGGAAAAGCTCAGTGACAGCCCTACCGGAGTGGAGGTTTCTCTGTGAGCTCCAATATATTTGCATTTGTGTCAGCGATAGACATAGCAAACACAAAGAGCTATTTCAGGATGGCAAAACAGGTAAAGTCTGAGAGGCCTGTAAAAAAGGAAAACACAGCAGTTTTGGCCCTGCTTTTAACCAGCTGCATCAATAGGGAAAAAATAGACAGAGGAGATTTTTGTGCCAGCTATCTAGAAAAAGACACTGCTTGAACCGAAGTGATTCACAACTCTATATGAGGCTTCCAGGCCAGCAAATCACGGTTAAAGTCACTTTGTTCCTCTGCTCCTTCAGCATGGGAACGAGTGCAGAATGACTCATTCCAACCGTGGATAGTCCGTTTACAGCAACAATCATATCACCACACCTAAAAAACACAAGGAGAAAAAAGAACACATCGTGAGTCCTGCTCTGAAGTAATTAGCACACACCAACAAACAGCACTTCATTCTGGGGTGGTAGGTTTGCATCAGGCTGGAAAGTGTGGCTAAAATTCCCAAAGTGGTTCAATTTGAAGTCTGTCCCATTACTGAAAGATGACCCTGGCTCATTGCAGGAGTGTAACTTTTAAAAGGTCCTTTCCAACTTCAAACTATTCTAGGATTAATCTGAAACTCATCTGGGAAATTCGCAAATCCCTCTATTTCTATTCTAATACCAAGACAGTATTGCACTAAGAGATGACCTGTACAGAAACATGAGAAGAGACATTTGGAAATACCTAAATGGAGTCAAGAGAAGATGAGATAGCATGTGCATGACAGAAGCATTTCTGTTTGTTTGTGTGGATTATAACACATTTACACCAAACATGCCTTTACTGTAGGAGGTGTAAGTAAAGATACTTATGGTTACCAACCAACCACATTCCAACTAAGAACCTTGTTTTCAGTGGCTTATGATTTTGTCAAATATAACCATTTGGCTTGAAATCTCTCTCAGCAGATGGTTCAATTGCAGTATCTCTGCATTTTGAAATGGGTAACAGAAATTTTTGAGGGTGCCGTTTGCTGGCCCTGAGAAAATTGACCTTGAAGGGTTAAGTTCTGATTTTTAAAACCTCGAGAAACTTCAAAAATGCACCTAATTTCTTTCTGTATTGAGCATGTTCCTTCTCTAGACACCTCAGCTTTGTGACTTGAGTGTGTGACATTCCCCAGAGTAGTCGAATGTGACTTGGAGATGAAACAGGACTTTTCCTGAAACTGATCCACTCAAGTATTGAAGGTACCAAAATGGGTGGCAAAAAGATGCTCTCCTGAGCTTTCCCTAGGGCAGAGCACAGGAAGAGGAAGCAGAGTTACCAACACCAGTCAAATGTGCACTCAAAAGTCCTTCTCTGCCTGAACCAAGGAACCCCATCACCCAAACAAAGTGCTACAGTTCACTGCATGACATCTCATTCCCAGAGCCTTTCCAAGGAAGTCATTCTGCCTTCTATAAAATTACACCAGACAGATCATGTAAGCAGAAAACTGTCAAAACTATTGAACTGTGAAGTTATTTACTCCCTCCTCTCCAGCCTAACATTTAGATAATTTAAACAAAACAGAACAGCTTTAGAAGAGACCTATCCCACAATAACTCAAGGTGCAGGTTCTAAGGGGCTCTCCCTTGTCGATGGCCCATCTTTAAGCCTGTATTTTCAGTGGAACAGTACATTTGAAAAGAGAGTACTACATCACATCATCACCCAAGAGCATATTTTCCATAGGTTACAAGGGGATAAATGTGACCATGATGATTCTTACACTCTTCTTAGGAATAATGTTTGAATTTCCATTTGTGTGAAGACTTATTAAGTCTCCAATCTGAAATTATTTAATTTGAGTTGAACTGAGATCTTTAATTTAATCCAAACTGTTCCATGATTGGAAAAAAAAATGTAATTTTGTGTTCAGCCAAGTTATTTTTTCATTTATTTATTTAGTCACTGAACTGAAAAATCAATTACTGTCAAGGCTCTAGGCATAAGTACATTCTTTTCTTAAGTAAGAAAATCTGCATGTAAAAATCATGCCATGAAACTTCAAGTTGCATATTCTTGACTGCCACCTTCACAAAAAATCAAGTTTATGAACAAGAGAACCCTTAATGGGAATTTTAAATCCTAGTTCTGAACTAATCCTGCACGAGGCTAAGATGGGTATCTGGATGCTAAACCTAGGGGCTGCATCCAAATGTAAAGTGTAAGTAAAATCATATAATCTTTAAGGTCAGAAGGGACCTCAGGAGGTCTGTAGCCCAACCTTCTGCTGCAAGCAAGGTCACTTGTAAGCTCTGACCAGGACTCCCAGGGCATTACCCAGGGTCTCAGAAACCTCCAAGGCAGAGACCATGCAACTTAGGCCACTGTCTGACCATCCTCATGGGGAAATAGTTTCTCCTCATACCCAGTCTCAAGCTCTTTTGTTCAATTTGTGCCTGTTGTCACCCATCCTCTCACCCTGCACCAGTGAAAAGCCTGGGCTCTGTCTCCTTGATGATCTCCAGGAAAGTACTGGAAGGGGCTGCTGGCTGCCCCTGAAGCCTTCTCCTTGTGGGGCAAGTGCTCCAGCTCTACCATCTGAGGGACTTCTGCTGAACTTGCTTCATTTATCAGTGATTTCCCTGCCAGCAGATGACAGGGTAATGCCATGGAGATTTGATTACTGAACAATCTTTTCAGAAATCTTTATCATCTACTTTCTTCTATTAAAGCAGCAGCACCCATCTCCAGTATCAGTTTCCAGCAGTGGCTTTAGAAGCCTGTGTGAAAGCATAAAGCAGTTTTGGCCACTTTGCAGAAGTTCTAACTTTTAGCTGCTCTATAGGAAGACAAAAACTAGCTGGCTCTGCACATATATAGTGCACACTGTCTCTTGGCCTGCAGTGGAGCTCAACAGGGAGACAGCAGATGACATCAGCAGCACAGCTGAGAAAGAGCACAGCAGATGCCACCACCTCTGCGATGCCCCTTCCCCAGCAGAAACATCCTGTTACTTCCCCACACCCCACCTCATCAGGGAGGCAAAGCACTGCACGATCCAGCGGCACAAGATGCTACAGTATTTCCTTAAGCAATTAGTGGCATGTAACTATTTAAAAGTGGCTCATTATTGTTGCCGTTGTTACTATGATTATTATTTGTCCCGCTGCTACTTTGGCTTACTTCAATCGTCCATCGAAGTAGGCAGGAGTTCCCAGGACGATGGTTTTGATGAAGAAAGGCTGGTTGGTGTGGTTCTCCTCGTAGCCGCCGACAATGCTGAAGCCCCAGCTGCCCAGGTTGCTCCGCCGCAGCACCACGTCATGGCAGCTGTGCAGGCAGCTGTGGAAAGGCAGCACAGCATAACCACAGAACAGCATGGACAGCTCCACAGCAAGCACCACATCTGCCATCTCATCATCACTGTGCTGAGTGTGGCACAGAGGGGCAGGGATGATGATCAGCCCTCCCTTCCCAGGGTAATTCCGCGATATTCAAACCAATTACCAAAAATCTCCCACAATCTCGAGACAGAAAAGTGTTTTAAAAGAAGTAACGCAGTGCTAGAATAATTACTTAAACACTGTTAACTCTGCAAACTAACAGTAATAGAGCTGCATTTTAGGCATTTTGCAGGTGGCAACAATGTGGGTGGAAAATCAATACCTGATGTGTTCAGTTTGCAAGTCAAAAATGCAGAGCATTTGTCTTACACCCCCAGCCAGTTTAAGCTTTTTCTACTTTAAGTAAAAATTAAAAATCCATGCACAATCTTCATTACCTCTGTACTGATTCATCACCAGTAATGAAAATATAAATGACTAACCATTTTATTACACACAGAATGTAAATAATTCAGATCACACTTCACTAACTATACTGCTATATGTTATCAGCCCTGGTGAAAATTAATTCTTGCCAGTGAAGCTGGCAATGACTGTAATTTAAAAAACAAACAGACACAGAAATTAACTTTTCAGTAAAAAAATACCAAGTTCTTTACTGTTGTTTGACACTGCTTAAAAGCACAATGCATAGCATACAGTTTGGAGCCATACATGGGCATCTGTAGCATGAAAGAAATAAACCACTAGGTAAGAAATAAACTGCTGCTAAAGCATGAAAAGGAAGTATATTTACCACAACTGAGAGCCATTTATTGAGATTACTCATTAATACTTTAATAAAAGATAAATTAATTGACAGTTAACCCCAGAAAAAGGAAAACCTCTGGAGGGCCAATGTATGGTTGTGTTACCTTCAGCTACGTTTTGCTCCCAGTCTATCTGGTTCATGTTGTGGTTTTACACTTAAACTACAGATCTGGTAAATCCATCAGAGGGAAAGGAATTAACCTGCATGCCCTGACTGAAGTTAACAACTCTACTAGCTGCAGCAGGAGCTCTCCTTGATAACAAGTGATGCCAGAATGAGATTATAGCTGCAGCCTCGAGAGAGTGAGGAGTACAAATGAAGTGATGTCCAGCAGATTGCAGAGCAGTTAAGGGGAGGGAGCTTGCTGCAAACCTCTAAGAGTTTTTGTGTTTGGCAGAGATTGTAGTGGATTGTTGAAAAAAAACAATGTGAGCCTATAGTTACACGGCTACAGTCTTGGCACAGGACACGTCAAGAGTCTGTCAGAATGGCCAAAATCTGATGCAACATTCTGAAGTTAAGTATTTGGCCTCATAAATGTAGGTAGCAGATTAGCAAAGAGACAGATGGATATATACGTCATGGTTTTATTAGTAATTGCTCTGGTTTTAGATATTCTATAGAAAGTTACAGTACAATAAAACAATAAAAAACAGATTGTGTCTGAACAGAAGATTCTGCATGGGTAGTTACTATGGTTTGTGAAGGGATAAATCCAGCCTATTCATCTTTGAGTTTCCTAAGGAAACATTGCTCCTGTTCACAGCCCACTTCCTAAGCACACTGCCAAAGGAATACCGCTGAGATGGCCAGGCAGAAACAAGGGCAGATGTGCTGCAGCTAAGCAGGTCTCTGCTTCTTTATGTCTCTTGCAGGACTTAGCTCAAAACAGCTAAGTAACCTAACAAGAAACAGCTAAGAATTAAGCTTAATCGATTAATTCTGTACCTTGGAAGTCCCAGCCACATGACCCAGGACGGGGACCAGCTGGCATCGTATTCATTTTCACTGATGGTACTCAATTGCTCTTCATTAGCCTGAGGCTGTTCTTCTACAATCTGGACTTCCAGGGCCTTCAGGGCAACTACTGAAGAGGCAGCACTAGCCTTCAGCATGGCCACAGCCTCGCTGTGACTCAGGTTGGTCAGATCAATGCCGTTGATGTTCAGCAGCACATCACCTGTCCAAAGGCACAGGGAGAGCACATCAGTCTGACAGTCTTGCCCACCCACAGCACCTCCCACGCCAGGGTTTCATTCCACACTGGAGTCTTTGGAGCTGAGACAGTCTGAACTAACAGACTAATAGCTCTGAAGCCTTTATATCGTCAGTTTGGAACTTTAATGTACTGAGCTTGTATCAAGTTGGATCAGCGTAATTTATTTCCACATAACACACCAAATACTGTGACTCCTATGTACACTGCCCTGAAAATCTGAAATAGAAATTATTCAAGTACTTCACCAGCTCGGCTGCAACTGCTACTGCAGATGCCATGACACAACTGCTTCCAGATGTGGATCTTGAGTTCACCCCAACTTTAAAAGTGAAGGAAGAATGATGGCAGGAACAATGCAGAAACCTCAAAGTAACCCATTATTATAGACAGGTGAGGTTCCATAGAGTGCTTTAATTCATCTGGTTTTAGTAACTTGTTACTTGGGAGAAAAAAACGGAATTCAGAAACTACTGAAAAGTTTGCTACGAAACTCCATTAATTCAAAGAAAGAAATGGAGCATTTCTACAAAGATAATCTGAAAATAGTCAGAGACAGAAGATTTCCACAATTTTAGTTTTACATTTTTAAAAGACGCAGGATGAAAACAAGAATGTCATTAACTATCCAGTGGCATGCTCCTTTTTCACACAATGTCTCAGGAATGAGAGACAGAAAAATCAGAGCAAAAGTGAAAACACCTGGGTCACATTTGGTATGAGACTCAGTTTTTAAAAGGTTTTTCCTCCCAGTAGCTTCTGTGGCTACTTTAATGTTACACAATGGAAGAACAATAGTGATTCTTCTATCAAGTGTGTTTTTCATAGTACTACAGAAAAAGAAAGCATACCTGCTGGTGTGTGGGTGAAAATCTCCCTTTTTCAGAAGCATAGAAGGATGCTCCCACACTGTTCTTTCAAATGTACAATCTGTGAAGTTTTTTTCCTAATTTTTTTTTTCTTGAAACATTCTGTACTTCTGTGAACTGTGAATCGCAGAGATTCCTTAGGCAGTCTGTGATTCACATATGACATAATATGTTTTAATCATCAGATGCTTTGCTCTCAGTTATGCAGGACTGCCTTCACCTATGTTGAGGCTAAAGTCCACCTACTCATTCCTTTATACAAAGCCAAGGAACAAGGATAGGTGTTGCAGCAAACCCTGAAGACCAGCAAACTCATGCTGTCCCAGAGAATAAGAAAGCTTTTGGGAACCAGGATTAACACTGATGTAGCTCTTGGGGCAAATTTTATGTGGGTGACTGTGGCCTGTCAACAGAGCTTCTCTGCTGTTTAGGGATTATGCTGGGGAGCAGAGATTACTTGGACAGAAATGTGGTACAATCCACTAAATTAAACACGGAAACAGGATGTGTCTGCATCACAGCAGACCCTCAGCTCCAGGGATTAGCATCAGCTTTAAAGAATTTAACCATACATTTCCTGATCTTATCCACTTCCCCTGCTATCTTGCTGTAAACATCCCCTTCCCATAAAAAGGTGAAAGTGCAACACTAAATACTGTATTTCCATTACTGAATCATGAAGAAAAGCATCTGTAAGCATTTTCCTACATATGTGAGAAGACTTTTTGACACCACCTGACTCCAGAGAATGTAGTGATCAAAAGGCAACCAGAGGTAGCCATGCCACCAGGGAAGGAAGCCAAACCCCACCTCGTTTAATCCTGCCGTCTCTTGCCAAACACCCGTGAGGCTGCACACTTGTCACAAAGATGGGCAGTTCACCACTTTTGCTGCCTCTGCCTCCTGCCACTGTCATTCCCAGAGATTCATGTGGCTCTTTTTTCACAGTAATGTGCTTTTCTTGGCATGTAACACACTGGGAGAGATCCTGTTTAACAAGGACAAATAACATTGTTAAAACTAAGGGAAAAACCCAAACAAACCAAAACCAAAAACCAGAACAAAACAACTAAATAGACCCCAAAGCCAAACTCTGGCACTTTAATGGGACAGCTTAGAAGGAGTAAGTAGCAGAAACCAGCTTTGGCTGGATTTCTTCTAGGTCAGATCCGTGCTGTCTCCAAAAAAAAAAAAACCCAAATCAACAACAAAATTGATGTAGATACTTAAACACAGCTAGAAAGCTTATAAAGGCCCATCTTGAAATCTCACTCTAGTTTTTCTTAACATCCTGCACTGGAAGAGGCAAAATTTTAGGACAAATACAAATCTTTTGATATCTTGGTGAACATCAGCATTACTTCATTTGTCAGTAGAATATGCCCCAGAACTACAAAGAAGCTCCTAAGAAATGAAAATGTATGTTTTCATCATGACAGTTAGAGACCCTTTAAAACCCTTGTGCATCATGTTCTCTGTTGCAGCTGGTATATAGGACCTCCCAGAGCACAAACTAAGGCACAAATTGATTCTAATGGCTTGTAATGGGTACCTAGGGCAGCCTCCCTAATGATTATAATGAAGACTCAAGCTTGAAACAAGAAGAGATCCTATATTAAATTTTCCAACAACTGAATGATGAAGTTCAGCCTGTATTTAGTTCTATCCAATAAAAAAAGATCTAAATCTAAATCAAAGTAAATTTTATTTGCCAAAGCCTTTCCCTCAGGCTATTAAGTAAAAGATTCAAACCATTGCACATACACCTGTGGTAGCATCTTAAACTGACAGAATACTTGAAAGAAATCTAAAATAATGAAAGAAATAACATGGGATACTCTTCAAAGTGTATATATGTAGATATTCTCCCACCTTCTCTTGGAAAATGACATTGTTTCCTTTGACCTCCAATGCCATGTGATCCTTCTGACTGGCTCTGCTCCTCACATATACATTAATTATGGAAGTAGCTATATGTAAACATACCGTAGCTTATACACACAGTTCATTTCTAGGGCTTCAGGACTGCCTGCTGCCTAACAATCATACAAACACATTTTAAGCCACAAGGCTTCAAAGCCAACTACAGGTTATTGAGAGAAAGATAAATGATACAAAACACGAGAAACGTTCCCTTGCTGTTACATGGGACTTCCAATTTTAAAAGAGCCCACAGATAGCATTGATGTGTGAGGGAAATCCACTCATCCAACTTTGGATCAGCTTTGGAACTGTGGTAAGAGCACAGCTCATGCTGGCACATGCAAACTTACTTCAAGCTCTGACATCAACAAACCAATCATTGTGTGGGTATGGCCCAGTGCTGGGGCAAGTACCCACAGCCACAGTATTCAGGAACCTCACCTTTGTCCCTCAGGAGGAAAACAACATTCCTAGGGCCTCATTTGCTCATTTCTGAAATGATCCCCACTTCTAAAAATGTTTGTAAGTTATCCCAACAGAAGTATATGGTGCTAAATAGTAAAGCAAATAGAGTGGACAGGTGAATTTAACAATTATTTCACAAAACCAACTTCTTAAGAGTGAGAAGTTGTATTTTTCTAATTACAAGAACATCTCAAGCCCAGGCTCTATTTTTTGCCTGTCTTCAAAATAATTTGATACTAGCTTGATAAAAGTCTCCTTATTTTGCCTCCCTCTCCCTGCATGAGACCCTGCAGTACTCAGCCACGCAGCAGGACTGTTGACTCACAAGGGAGATGACACATCCCTCCCACATGCTCTTTATAGGCTGGATGGTGGGCACCACACCTCCTTCCTGGCTGTAGCCAGCACAGCAGCAACAAAAACTGTAATAATCTTGAATGACAGCCCTTCCATGCAGGAGTATCAGCCACTATCTTAGACGAGGTCTAGCAACTACAGCTGTATGAGCTCACAGAACCTGCTTCTTTCACTGTAGTCAGCAAATCCAAAAACATACTGAAAACCTGTTGTGTATCTTTTGTTTCTACTCCAGACATAATGCAGAGTACTTGGAAGTCATCACCATTTCTTTATTAATTAGATAAAACAAAAAAAAATAATCCTTTTTTCTAGCTTTGCCTTGCTATACACACCAGCACATGAATAAGCCAGTATTTTTTTCCTTCCAGAAGGAGAAGCACCAACCTTATGTGAGTTAGGTCTGCTGTGAAACAGCTGCTGGGACTGATGTTGGTGTGAGTTGCTGTTGTGAGTCCCAGTGTCACGGATAATGCTGACTGTCTGTGACTTCAGGGGTCTAGAGATGATCAAGTTCACTCTCTCCCCGCTTGCCTGTTGAATATATTAGGTCATCAAACGTCATCAAGTCTGATAGGATATTGATTATTAGAAAACATATGATAGAATATGAAACAAGACAACAGCAGATCTTGTTTTCCAGTTCCTTTTCAGACTGTACCTTACTTGCTCTTTTTTGCAATTCCTCCCAGACTGAAGGGGAAATTAACTTTCCTCCTTCATCTCTGATGTTACCTTTACATCAGCAAAAAATCCTCTGTCAAAAGGAACATTTCTCACTTTGTGTTACAAAGCTTCAAACATTAAAATTCACGCATTCCATTTGCACCCTCTGTGAATTCCAGCAACTTATAGCAATAAATGCAAGAAATGCCTGTGTGATAGCTTCAAAATCTGCAGCTTTTATCAAAAGCTCTGAACACCTCTGGTACTTCCCAAAGATACTTGAAAGAAAGATACTACACATGAGCATACCATTATATTTTAGACTTTGGGGAATACTGGGAAAGCCAGTTATCAGATGTTAATAAAATATCAACCCTTTTTATTACTACAAAGCCACACCTCAAAAGCTAAAAGTTGCACAATACTAAATTCCAATCTGAATACTGGATACAAAAATTGGGAAACTGAAATTACAATGCCCAAGATCACTGTTATTTTAATTTCTCTGCAAGGAAAACTCTTGAAATTATTTCTGAAACAAGTATTTACTACTCATTTGTATCAGAGTTCTCTACATGGTGCTTTATGCAAAGATGACTGCACTAGTCTGCAGGAACATACTACTGGCATGTTCCAGCTTTTCTAAAAACAGAGCTCTTTTCACCAATATCCCATCAGCAGGAAGTAGCAACGTGCTGCATCTGTTTCCTTGCAGACTGGGAGAAAGGCATGGAGTAAAGATTTTCCTGTGGGGACACAGAAGGGTCATTTGTCACACTCAAACAAGCTTTGGGTAATATATGCGTCCAGAACATAACCAGACATTGGAAACAGCTCTTTTCTGAAAACTCAGAAACGAGAAAGAGCCATGCAGAACTCATGGAAAACCTCTCTTTGACTTTCCAGCTGCCACCTGTTGACTCTAACATCTGACAGATTACTTTCTTGCTTTAACTCAATTCCATGCGCAGGCAAATCAATAAAAAACAAAGCCCACTTCTATAGAGCTTACTGAGAGATTAAAATACAATACATACATAAATAGAATAATAATAATCCTCTTTTTTTCTTCTTCCCTGCTAAACAATAGGCTACAATAGGCTACTCTCCTCACTCACACGAGCTGTCTTCTAACCTTCAGGCTGCATTCCAGGGAACACTAATACATTTTTCACTTCTGAGCAGGTGAACTTCACCTGGTGGGCGCCAAAGCACATCCTGCTCTTCACTACTATTTTCAGAACACAAATCGCTGTAATTTACATTGACACAGGCTTCTGGGCCTCACACAAGCTGCTCCGTCTGGGAACAGACTCCAGAAATAAAGCCGAGCTCGGGGCTCGGGTAGGGAAAGCAACTCACCTGTATAACCTGAGCAGCAAGCTCCGGCGTGCCGTGCTTCAAGTCGTGCCCATTGATGGCCAGCACGCGGTCATTGCTGCAGAGCCGGCCGTCCTGGGCAGCCAAACCCCCTTCGAGGAGGTCGAGGATGAAGACCCCCGGCTCGTCGGTTCTGCGCACCAGCTTGATGCCCAGCTGCTCGCTGGAGTCGCGCTTGTGCAGGGTCACCTGGAAGCTGTCGTCCCGGCCGGCGCCCGGCGCGTCCGCGTGCGTGTGCGTGCGGCTGCCGAAGCGCCGCTCCCGCAGCACCGTCAGCTGCAGCACCGAGCACGGCTGCGACAGCACGGCCCGCGCGTGGTTGTGCGACACGTTGCTGATGTCAAAGCTGTTCACCTGCGCAACAAGAAAAGTCACGGCCGGGTTCGCAGATGTTTGGTTAAGCCCTCCCCAAAGTAAATCCACTCGCCGCAAAGCCGGCCTTGGGGCAACCTATGTGTCTGACCTTGGCAGGCTTCTTCTCCTGTCCTTCCATTCTTTCCTGGAAACTCACATCCATCACTACGATCCTATTTGTAGATTGGAAAAGATCCTCAACATCATCAAGTCCAAGTTTTACCAGCACTGCCAAGTCCACCACTAAATCATGTCCCCAAGTTCCAGATCTACATGTCTTTTAAACAGCTCCAGGGATGGTGAATCCACCACTTCCCTGGGAAGCCTGTTCGAAGTGCTTAACAACCCTTTTGTGAAAATTTTTTTCCTAATATCCAAGCTCATCTTCCCCTAGTACTATTTCGGGCCTTTTCCCACAAAGATGACAATATGTCCCCAAAAGCGAACGCCCTCTGCCATCACAGGCCAAGGCTTTTGTCCTCCTCGTCTCCTATACTTGTCTTCCTTAAATCTTTACATTGTTTGTTTGCCAGGAAAAGAACATGGCATGTGCTCTCAGTGTCAAATCCAGCATCACTTGAAACTTCAAAATAATAGCTAGAAAAAGAATGCATCCAAATCTCTGAAGCAAGCTTGTGTCTTACAATATGCAGTACTTTCATTATGTGAAAAATCATTTTAAAAAACCCAAAGTCAAGAATAATGAAATTGGTTCAAACTGTAAAATAATAGCTAGAAAAAGAATGCATCCAAATCTCTGAAGCAAGCTTGTCTCCTACAATATGCAGTACTTTCATTATGTGAAAAATCATTAAAAAAAAAAAAACGAAGTCAAGAATAATGAAATTGGTTCATTAAGACAGTAGAAAAAAGGTAAAATAATTAATTGTACTAATTCTTAAGTCTTAGCATGAACCTAGATTTTCCACAGATTTCAAACCCTTAGACATCTCCAGCTCAAAACCCAGCACAAAGCCACTGCTGCTGGCAGCACCATGAGCTCACAGGGAACCATGCTGTGTCCTGCTCTGCTACTGCCCCAAGACAGGCTGTAACCTTGGGCAGAGGGAAAAGAGGCATAGCTAGGAGAAATAACATTTAGAGCTGCCTCCCACAAAAACCACTAAGGTCTATCCATCAGAGCCCTTAAATTAAATCCACTTTTATTTTTAACTGTAGCTAGGTGAAGTAAATACATAAAATATGGGAGCACTCAAAGGGCACAGAAGAATATATGCAATAAAATGTAATTCTTCTTTCTATAAGGCAGTTTAAAATTTCAGAATAAAACAGCCTTAGCACTTCTTGGGGAAAGAGATTCTCATTAGGACATGCTTCACATGAATTACAGCCACAGTCCAGCACAAAGAAGAGACAATTTGTAGAGCACTCTGAAAATGTTAGGCACCTATCTGTACCTTGCAGACAACACAAGCTTTTATGGAGCTGTTACTAAATGCTGCTCCCACAGCTCTTAAAAGGGTAATACTTCTTGTTTGACTGGGCAAGAAAATGCTGAGTTTCATCTCACAGTCCTTTCTGGCTCTTTCTTTTAGACCTTTACAGCTCATAAAAGCCCTGGAAGGCATTTTCAGAAATATCCAACCAAAGTGTGCATGCTGAGCTGCACCTAAGTGCACCTAATTACAGATGGCAGAGATTGAACCTGATCACTTTAATGCAACAGCTCAGCACCTTAAATTCAAGGTAAATTCACAGAAATAAAGATGTTCTATCTGCCCCTAAAATTTAGGTTTTACCCTCTGTAACTCTCCCTTGGCATGAGAGAAGGACTCTCATGGACACCCACTTAGCATCTGACAGCACCAATGCCAGGCTGTTGATAGCAAAGACTCACTGAAGCTAGTAAACTCCTATTTACAGTCAATTCACTCCCATTTATGGCTTTGGAAACTGTAACTGACACCTGCCCAAACAGCAGGAATTTCCAAAGCTTCACTGGAACTTAAGATCCCTATTCTGTCAAACAAGTAGAGCCCTTACTACAAAAATAAATGAGGCAGCATTCAATCAGTGTCTGCAACTATTTGTTGAAAAGGAAACATCTTGGAAACCTCTTGGGCTGTTTTCTTGGCCAGCCACTATGCTTACACTCCAAGAAAGGAAAGAGGCACATTTCTCAAAAGGGACTTTATTTTCTGAAGTGCAAACTGATTTTATTCCAAGGGCAACTACTGTATTTAAGCTACTTCTATTGGCTTGATGTCAAAACAGTGAAATGAAGAAGGCTTACAATTACATTTGGACTAATCTCAGGCTGCCAGATCAAAAGCAAACATTCTTACTGAAGTAACTTTGAATTGATGATAATATATTTGTTTCAGGTGGAATGATTAAAAATAGAAGCTGGATGACTGTTCTGTTTATGCAGCATTCAGTTACTGCCATTCTTAAGTGTCATATAAACAATCTCTTCCCCTAATATAAAAACTAAAACTTCAAAATTAACAGAATTTGATCTTTTTCTACTGCCTGCGGCTAATTACTTAAAATCAAAACAAAACTACACACTTGATCAAAAGCAATTTGTATTTTGTTTAATTTTTTTTCTTTAAATACTTAGAGCACCTTGCTTTAAATCCTTCCATTGAAGCCTATCACTGAGTCCTTTATACACACTGAAAGATGCTGGTCAACTGCCTCAGCTTTTGGAAAGCAACAGTGAAGCCAGATTAAAATAACAGTTTAGATTAAGCCAGCCTTACAATCCACAATTTGCTTTTTGCATAGGACCAGTTACGCCAACTTGCTAGCCAGAAATAACCTAGGGCTCCATTGGAATGCATGCATAAAGTTGAAATAAGGACCAAGTCCCACAACCTTTAAAAACAGAAGAATAAACTTGTATTTTAAATGCTGACAACAGATGCTAGAGAGGAAAGATAATTCCGGGGACTGGTCCGACAAACAACATAAAGCATGATAGCCAAAAGTGCTAGAACAACAGGCTCTGCTCTGAATATTAATTTGCTTTCCAACTGATAATTGCAAAGCTAACATTGACACAACATAGTCTGACAAGGAAAATCTTCCATCTCATTTTAACAACAATTCTGCAAGGAGTGAATAGAAAGCAAGCAGACAGAATACGTAATTAGGTTCCATACTTGAAGTATTTGGTCTCCAGCAAGAAGTCTTCCATCTCTGGCAATGATCCCATCTCGATAAACCTCTTGAATGACAATGTTGATCAAAGGTGTTTCATTGCCACCCACTATGCTAATTCCTAATTCAATATAAGGATTGGACCGATGAATCTCAATAGTAGTGATCTCTCCTTCGGGCAAGGTAGGTGGCTGTTGATTTGCTGCCAATTATTTTTAAAAAGAAAGACAATTAATACATTTTCTACCTCATTCGCTTCTAACAAAATAAATCACCAAAAGGTAAAGCAGACAGGCCACAAAGCAGTAGTTTAACAAAAAAACTAAACCAGTGCAAATGGATCAGTTCCACTACTTGTTGAAACCTCTGGCTTGTTAGAACAGAGCTAACGACTTAGTAGCATCCATGCTTCCTGAAATGGGGTCATTTGGATTGGAATAGGATATTCTTAACCCTTTGGATCCCATCCTTTATAATAAATTTCATTTCCTTCATTGGGCCACCAGAGGATTTGCATTTGGTGATGATGATAAAAAAATATTTTAGGGGTTATGCCACAATAACCTCTTTGTCTTGCAATTGCATGAGGAGCTGCTATTGAGTTACCAGGTCAACTGAAGGAACCCATTTCTGAAGCAAACATGGAGACAACTAAAGAGGAAAAAGGAGAACGTTAAAGGATGGCAAACATCGAGGAGAAGAAAGAGGACAGGACCACCTCCCTCTGTGGTAAGGCTCAGCACTTCCTCTCTAATAGCCCAGATGCTAAAGGTGTTGCTTGGTCATTTGGTGCAGGCGGGTGCAGGAGTAACTCAGCTGCCTTTTTGCTTGAGCAGGACAGCACTCCATGCGTGAGAAGGCTGCTGATCCAGGTGGCGGAAAAGGGTGAAGTGGAAAAAAAAAATCTCATCTTAGAAAAGAACTTTTGTAATTTTACAGAAACTACACTCCTTCCATCTCACTCACGAGGCCAGTCCCACTAGCAGATTAACGTGAACTATTGCAGCGTGACACAATAAACAATGATACAGCACCACAGTAGCCGGCACACACTCTGAGATATTTCTTTCCCTCCTTTATCTCAGTTGTAAACTTGCACATAATCAAAGCCCACTAATATTTCTCCAGAAACTGCAAAATAAAAGAGCCAAAGATGAAGATGCACATTCACAGTTGGTAAGAGACAAGCTCTGACACCACAAATGTTTCCACATCTGACAAAAGAGACTTGAGAAGATAAGTGATGACATACTGTCTGCTAGAGTGCTCTCCTCAAAAGGCGGATTGTCGATGCCGGGCTCGTCTGTCCAGGCGGGCAGGGCGGGCGAGGTAAAGCTCGGCTCAGCTGGCACTATTCCCTGATCAGCGTCCGGAGATAAACTGCTGGGCTGCTCCGGCCCGCCCACACCACTCTCACCCTCTGCTTCCGCCTGCAGCTTGCTCGTTTTCCTTCTCTCCAGGGCGACTCTCCGATGAGAAGCCCCAGGACACCTGGAAAGACAACACTGGTATCATGCTTCAAGCCTGCAGCCCTGTTTGTAGCACAAAATGACCAAGTGTTTTATCGAGTTAAATCAGTCTTCTTCAAAGTCATAACTTTACACACAGCATAAAAAAATACTAAACACACTGAATTCTAAGGCAAAAATATGTTTTAGTGGACAAAACCCCAAATACTTCTACTAGGTAATAGTTTGGCCACAAACTCAATGTACTGTAACACCCTCTGAGCGCGGACTTATTCTGTTATCACAGAATGGTTTGGGTTGGAAAGGGCCTTAAAGCTCATCTGGTTCCAATCCCTCTGCCATGGACAGGAACACCTTCCACTAGAAGGTGGATTCTGTACATTTCAGCTTCTGGAAGATAACCTCCTGGAAAGATTAAACAGGATGGTCAAAAAAATCCACATAAGAGAAGCTCTGTTCAAAGACACAACTGGAGACCCACTCCGAAGCCATCCCTCTTTACCTTAGTAAGCCAAAAGAAATAAGTATCATATTTTCCTGGGTTCATTCAAAGGAGGAAAGAGATAAAAATGTTACCTGTAACGCAATCTAAGTGTTAAAATACTGAAAGAAAATTCTGCTTCTCTAGGAGTCTGTATGAGAGGTTTAGCAAAAGTAACAGCTTCATTCATCATCATCTCTTGGTCCAATAGAAGGTGTTCGCATCTCCCTCCTGTTTCCTGTTTTTTCCTTCTGACTTCACAAAGAAAGTGCAATTTTTGTTTCCCTTATGCAACAGTGCTCCCTCAGCATTTGATGCTTTTCCCTACAAAACTCAATTTTGTAAGTTTCCATTACTCCCAATGCAGTTTTTTTTTCTTGTGTTTAAAAGCCTACAATAGTTTATTACAAAAAAGGGTAACAGTGTTGCAAATTTATGGAAAGCCTTGATTTATCAAATCATCTTGCACTTATGTGCACATAATTAGATGTGGACATCAATCTTACATCTGCCTCTGTGACAGTTTTGCCAGTTCCTGATAGATCACTTCTTACAGTATTTGATGTCCTTGAAGTTCCTGCTTCTGAAGCTGCTGACCATCTAAAAATGCTCATACTGTAGCAGTGTCAGGAAAAAAAGAACCACATTCTCAAAAAGATTCAGTGTTTGGGAACTTGGCAGATTGTTATAACAAAAGAAGAAATTATTTATTCTTGCAGAGAAGAAATGTGTTAACAGAGTAAAAGACAGCAGAAGCCTAATGACATCCTAACTTATTAAAGCAGAATGTTTTGAGATCACAGTTCTGTTCTGACATTCTGTAAAAGGGATTTGGTAATTATATGGTTAGACTGTTTCAGCATGGATTTTGAAGATAACCTGCTAGCAAAGTTTCCAGATCCAAAGAATGTTGATAAAGCTCTTGTGACCTCCAGCCATGTTATACATACCTAACATTATATATATGAAAATACTTTTTTTTTTTTTTTAATGATATACATAGAATGATAGAGTGGTTGTGGTTGGAAGGGATCTTAGAGATCATCTAGTTTAAACCACCCCTGCCACGGGCAGGGAACACCTTCTACCAGACCAGGCTGCCCAGGGCCTCATCTTGCCTAGCCTAGAACACTTTCAGTGAGGGGCATCTGCAGCTTTTCTGAGAAACTCCTTCCAGTGCCTTATCATCCTCACAGTACATAATTTCATTCTATTATTTAACCCAAATCTACCCTTTATCAGTTTAAAGCCACTCCCCTTAACCTATCACTACGTCCCTTACAAAAAAATCCTTCTCCAGCTCTCTCAAATCCCTTTAAGGTAAGGAAAGGTGCTATAAGGTGCTCCCCTTATAGAGATTTGTGTTCTCCATACTTAAAAGAGTAGAAAAAGGTAACCCAAATATGCTCTGAAACATGCATAGAAACATACATTAGAGACAGCTCATATTATGACATGATGTGCTTCAGAAATAATTCCCTGGGGCTTTCCCCAAAGCAACTGCTGGTCATTTTGTTTTTCAAAGTTAAGAAAGTGTAAGCAAGAAAGATGAAAATTATTTAAAAGGTTTTTCTTTGTGAAAATGTTTCTCTTATTTTAATGATGGAACACAACCCTATTTCTTGGCTTTGCCCAGACAATATTTACTACAGAAAACCACTGGTATAGTGGGACTGATAGGCCAATATATTTGTCTAGTGGCCAGAGACATGCAATTACAGGTGAAAATCAGCAGGAAATTTCTATCATTGACCATTTCACAATGCAAACTTCAAAACAACAGTCCCAAGAGATCAAGAGAAGGAAAGATGCCATCACTTCACTCAGTATTTCTGACATACTTTGACTTGATGGGTTAGCCTCATGCTCTCCCAAATCTTAACACTGGCAACAGGAAGAAAAAAAAAAAAAAAAAAGGAACAATCTCCAACATCATTCACTTCTGCAGCAACACAGCAAGGGGTAAATGCCCTTTCTCTAAAGAGAAAAATCTTTTGTCTGCTGGGAGCTCTGACAGACATGCTCTCCCACACTGATTCACAAGTATTTAGGACAAAACCACCCCAAGCTGCGGGTCCTTGCTGTCCCTGAACTGCTGTGCTATAGAAGTGGTGATTTCTCTGCAAAGAGGCAAATAAACAGTTCAAAACCAACACTGTCAGAGAACCATGCTTCAATCCCTCTGAGCCTGACAGCAGAGCCCAGCCTTACTGGACTACTTTCATGAGCCAGACACTTCCTTAGATACCTCCTACAAACCACTGCATTGCTGATGACTCTGACTCAGCCATCTCACAAGGCCTGAGGAGCCCAAAAGACCTGCTCCATGTGGCAAAGCACACCTTAGAGTTTTGGGGTTTCTTAAGCTGTGTCAAACCAGGACAGCACAAAACTCACCCCTGGAGTGTCCTATTTCTGTCAAAGCCTCCTAAACCACAGCCAGGTCCTCCTCCACCCTCCTTCACAGAGCACATTCTCCCATCATTACCTGGCAGCTCATCAAATTCATCGCACAAAATATAAATAGATTTGAGGTTTATTTTGGCCAATGACGTTTAATTATAATCTCAAAAGCTAGTACCAAGAAATGTAAACCTCCTGAGCACACCTACTCAGTTCAGTGGAATCCCTTTTGTGCAGCACTGTATGAGGCAAAAAAGGGCAAAATGCAACAGTTTTCCCCAAATTAACCAGAACTGTAGTAGACTCTGAATTTCAGTCTAGTACAATGCAACTGCATTGCCAGGAAAGTAGCAGTCTACTGGAGACATTAATTCAAGGGATGCCAGTTCCTAGGTCTTTAAACACAGCATGCCACCTTACCAAGCAGCAAAGCCCTGCGTTGGTATTCAAGCACATCTATATGGAGATTTTTTTCTTTCCACTTGCAACATAAAAAGATTTTTGTTGGCAGTGAGAACATATTATTCACAAACAGCAAAACCATACTGCAGTTGTAACAGTTAAGTGTCAATAAATCTCCAGAAGTGAACACTTTCACTAATACCAAATAACTGGATTAAAGAGCCTTTTGGACTAAACCTTGTAACAAGTTATGTACACAGATGGGTATCTTGTGATCAAAATAAGCTTTGAAGATTGGATTCCTTTACTCGTAAAAACATTGTCATAAAATAAATTTCATAAATAAGGGTTGAATTCAAACTTAGAGAAATGGTATTTCATGCCTACCTACAAAACCAGAGTATCTTCTCTAGGAGCAAGAACAAAGGCAGGACTGCTTTAAGAGTTTTTAGAAATTCTTTAATTTCTTTCATGAATCAAGATGCTCAAGACTAAGATTCCAACTCAAACTATTCTATGAAAGTAAAACTAACCAGCTAAAGCAACTGAGTGATGTTACTTAATAAGATTGAAGGGCAGTTATTCTAGAGATGAGATATTAGCTTCTGCTTCTATTCAACTTCTTCCTCTACCCCCTTCTGCACCAGTTTCTGCTCAGTTCTGGATGGTGACAAAGTAGAGCTTTTACCTTCAATTTCTCTTAATTCATATGAGACAGACAAGAAAAATGTGTCTTTTTGTTTGATGCATTTTTGTTGTGTTTTTTTACAGCCAAGTCTGCTGGATTTCTCATTTAAAAGCTGACTTCTTGGAACACTAGCAGCAATCTCTCTTTGCTGATAAAAAGAGCTTTCATACAAAATTAAGATGTAGTTTACAGGGTATTTCTGTGGAGTAACAGTAGGAGCTTGAAAAACACATTTGCTCACTGACTACTGAAAAGAAAGAATTCATTGTAACCTACGCCATCAGCTTCTGCCCAATCTAGTGGTTTGATAAAAGCAAACACACTAAATAACCTCAAACCAGTTGCACTAAATCATTTTCCAGGCAGGAGCTGTATTTAAGCAAAGACTGCAATGAAGCAACCCAAGTGCCCGTGCTATTGCTCATAAAACTTTGCCAGCAAAGTGACCTTAAGCAGTAATTCTGGCAAGATTTACAGCCGCAATTCAATGTAAAACCTGGTGCTGCTTTGGAAAGTTAAGTGTCTGGGTCTTTGCTTGTCTTTTGACAGGAAAAAAAAGGAAGGGAAAAAGCCAAGAAAGTGGGGAAAATGAGGCACCAGATTTGGGAATCAGAGAAGACTAAGGAAAAATAAAATAAGAGTGATTTTGTTGGATACATTCTCTCTCCCACTCAACAATGTGAGAAGCTTACAAGGAGTCAAGTGGCTTCAGAGCAGAGAACAACCACTGAGAGATTGTTTACCTTTCTAGCAATGGGTAGAGTCCATAGGGCATGGAAAAACTATGAATCTGCTGCCTATCCACTTATTCAAAACAGGATTAAATCCTATAGATCCTCTTCACTTCTGGTGCTCCAAACTGCCAGGCAGGGACAGTGCCTGCAGCTAACACAGCAGAGGGTAGGAAAAACAGGGCTCACCAGCTCTTTCATAAACACCAAAATAACTGGGATTGCCATGCTTTTGAAGGATAAAATTCTGTACCTTTACACCTTGTCTTCCCATAGATTTTGTTACTCCAAATCCATATATTAAGCATGCTGAGGGACACAGAGTGAATAGCTCAATTGTTTCTTCAATTCCAAAAATACAATCCTATACAAAGTTCAGACTTAATTTGACATAAAATCATCTACAATGTTACCCAGATGGAAAAATGCCTCTGTCCAATATGATAACTTAAGCTACTATAGGGAAATGCTGGAGGCAAAAGCTAAAGCCCAACTCAAAAGCAATAAATGCAATACTCAACCCTCTCATTATAAAGTTGTAAGAATTTCACAATGTGTTTTTGTACAATAGACTTCTTTCACTTCTGAATAACACGTAAGAATTAACTCAATTAAAATCATACACAGAAAATCTCATTAAATTTTTGTCAGATTTTCTTCTCATAAGTTAACCTTTGATGTTTAGAAATCACAGAAACACAGCATTAACTAGGTTGGAAAAAACCTTTGGGACCATCGAGTCCAATCCATGACCAAGCATCACCATGTCAACTAGACCATAGCACTGAGTGCCACACCCAGTCTTTCCTTAAACAACTCCAGGCAATGAAACCAACACTTACTTTACCAAACATGAACAAATTTTCTATACCAAGTCGCTGAAAAGCAGTACAACTGACTCATATGGTTCTTCCCTTTAAATCATATTACATGCACTGTGTTTAATTTTAAAACTCGAGTTTGCAAGTGAATGTAATTAAACTCAAGAGTTTGAGAAATCAAGAATATTTTCTTTCTGCAATGAGGTATCATGGAGTGCAATTAGTGACTGTGAAGTAATCAGGTTTGTGTCTGATGCCTCTCATCTCCTTGTGGGAGCATCTTGCAGTAATACTCCTTACACTCTGAGGCACCAGGTGGATATAATGACATTTTCTTCCAGCTTTTATGCTCAAGTGACGCCAATAAAAAAAACACTGGAAAACCCCAGTGTGAAGGTTTTTATACAGTGAAAATTAACCAACCATACTGCTTTCTTTACAAACACAAACCAGCTCATGTAAAGGCTTGTTGAGATTGGTTTGTATTAATCAATGCTGACAATTACAATAATACTGAATTTTGAATCTCTTTCATAAATGTAATGATCAGTAGTAGAACTTTACTGGATTTACTAATCCATATAGAATTAAATTCAAACTATGCAGTTGCTGCCATCATTTATGTCAGCAATGATAATTTATAGGTGTTCAGATGTTTGCAAATAAATTTAATTGAAAACTGTAAATCACCATATACTCAAAACATGTATCAGCCAAGACAACCAAGACAACAGAAGGAATTGAAAATGAGCAGCCTTCTGCAACTGAAAGCTTTTTTCCAGTCGACAAACAGGAAAAGCCTGTGACTCAGCTCACTTGGATTCCACAATTACCTTGTGCATTAAGTAAATGGGTATTTCACGTATACTTGAGGAGTGCATACATAGTGTTCTATGTACAAATAAATGACAGGACCCTGTTGTAAACAGCTCTAATATAATTCAGAATGATGTCAACCAAGGAAAAAGGACTGAAGAGGTGAGGGATATGACAGTGGGAAAGCAGAAGATTAATCACATATTTAGTAGTAGTCTTGGTAGCATTTTGAATTGAATCAGTTAAATATCAGGATTATAAATCATAAAAGTTATGCCTCCTCACCACGCCCAAGTCATCATATAGATCAGAAACTACTTACCACAAGTAAGCAAGCAAGTGCTTAAGCTAACATGGAAGCCATGTGGAGAATTAAAAAAAAAAAAAAAAAAAAAAAAAAAAGAAGATAAAAACCTAGAGAGAAAGGCTCATAATTAGTCCCTGTACCCCCGACACGGGCACCATACTACAACAACCAAAAATACCCAGGCAGCTCCACGCTCACCACAGCCCACAGGGCTGCTGCATGTTCTGCATGCCCAGGGTCCTCCCGACCTCTGAACCCCCAGAAGTCTTCAGGATGTGTGGAAAAAGGAAGAGGGCACACTGGAAATATGAAAGTGAACAGTTTCCAAGGCGGGCAGTGTCTGTCCTTTTCCCCTTCTCTGCAGAGCACTTGCCTAAAGCCACACCCACACCACATGCTCCCAATCTCCTCTGCAACATCACTCTCCACCCCAAGATGGTCTCCAAGAGTCTCCAAATGGATGAAGACCAAGACTTGGAAAAAAGTCCATGGAGTAGATCCATGCACCTCTCAAATGAACCTTCTGTCTGGGTGGTCAGCAGTGTTGTCCTTGGACTGGACCAAGGGCAGGCAGAGAAGGCCACCAGTCCTGAGAGATGCCATGCCCATTCTGCCAACCTCAAAGCAGAACCAATTCTGATGTAACTATTCCTAATGAAAGTTTGTTAAACACTTTTAAAAGTAGGGAATGGACAACTACCACCTAACCAATCTATGCTGGTGCCTGACCATTATAAAGCTTTTTCCCCTAAAATCTGAACTTGATCTTCTTTGTTCCTACTGCACCAGGTCTCTTCTCTCTGCAGAGTTTGCATCTCTAATTTTCCCACTCCCTTAGCATTTTTTCACCTGCTGTAATCAACCACCATTGTATTTTTCTTTTTTTTTTGATAAATCATTTTCTTCAGACCTCTAGTGATCCATGTCATTCTCCCTATGGCTATCACCAAGCAGTCTTCACAATTTTCTGGTGTGAAGTACAAGAAAAGGGTAATCCAGTGCATTGCTTGTGCACAGTTACAGAGTGACCATGTCCTAGGGTCTTCTGCTGTGAATTTAAAAGCCACCACCAACTCTCTCCCTCTGTCCTACCCACAACTTCTACTGCTACACAAACTGGCCACAAACAAGCATGTAGGGAAAATGCAATGCAAGCACCTGCAGCACTCACCTGTTTTTAAGATGTGCTGCTAGGTCACATCGCTGCATCACTTCCTGACACACGGAAGAGAAGGGGCACAAAACAAAGAGCTTGTCTAACAGTTTATGAACAAGGATGCTGGATTTTTTGCAGAGTTTAAAATGGAGTCTTTTTCGATCCAGGGGGCAGAAATCCTTCTCCTGCAGAAAGTTCCTTAGGCACTTGTAGCAGAAAGTGTGTCCACAGGGAGTGTCCAATGGCTGCAACAAGGGCTGAAGGCAAATGTGGCAGACCAAGTCATCATCCACTTCGTTCTGGTAGTTGTAGAGATGGTTCTCCCTTGTCCAGTGCTGCTGGCCACACTCAAAGCACAGAGGGTTCAAGGAGGCATTCTGCTCCACTGCAGCCATTTCGTCACCTGTAGTCCCCATTTTACAGCTAAGAAGGCTGATGGATCCTTTTCCTCTTCCTTCTCATAGGATGGGGATGCTCATGTGAAGCTCACAGCAAAGAGACTTCTTCCAGAGTGACTTGTATAGGCTCTTCAGTCATTTCCTGCAACAAATAAAGAAACAGAAATTATTCATTTTGCAGGAAATATGGAAGTTCTCTTCAAAATGTTTGACTTCTGGGTTTAACAAAATACGACACTAAGACAGATCAGGGAAATAGTCCAGCTTTCTGTAGGTTTGTCATAGAAAAGAACAACAAAAAGTCTACAAATACAAATCCTTTTACAACACAAACATTTTATGGCTTCGTAAGGGCTGGTGCAGTGCACAGTCTTCACCTGCAAGATGACCATTCTGTGACAGCAAGGACACCGCATTATGCACTGTCACACTAGAAGCATGCAATTAGCATCTGGCACAAAAATACCCTATTGTGGAATGATGGTTATACGATCAAATAATTAAATGTGTTCTTTAATATGAGATAGTGATTTTAATCTGGTCCCACTCTGTTTTAGGATTTTGACTATACAAAATATTAGGTTATTAGTAATGTTCTAAATACGCTGCACTGAAAATAACAGCAAACGGCTTACCCTGGTTTGTTCCATTAGCAATATTGCAGAGACATCATCACTTACTTCTGGGTTTTCTCTGTGGATTGCTGCACAGTAAGAAGGACAGATTCTATCCAGTACGCCCCATCTGATTTAGTACAGAGGCCAGTAATAAAAATATGGAATAAACTAATCACATGAAACTACTAGTTTCAAACTTGTTTTGCTTTTTACCTAATGAAGTTACAGCACACTCAGTGTGGCAAGAAAGGACTCTAGGTCTGTCATCATGGGCTTTATTTTCTAAACTTTTAATGTTATTAAACTTTGCCCCTCTTAAAATAGAGGCTTGGGCAGGAAGTTGTACAGCCATCAGTCTGCAATTTCAAACACTAAATCCTTATCCCTCCCAACCTTATTTACCCTTCTCTCCCTTACAGAATCACACTTCTTGACACACATAGCACGATGGTTTATAAAATCAAACAAATTTTCTCACGGTCTTAAGATACCTCTCTATTTGTTAGTTTTGGTAAATGTTCTCACTTGTGGGGGGAGAAAAAAAATCAAATTAGAGCAATGCTTACTTTGTACCTAAATTCTTTATTTCAATTCAACAAGCAACACTCATGACAGAGACTGTTTTCTAGCAGAGCAGCAGGAAAGACAAAGAGAAATGAAAACTAGTAGCCTAGGTATCAGCCCATCATCTTTACTTCTGACTGAAATGTAATTCTAAACATATACTCTGAAATTCATGTGGAATACATACATTTCCCCCTGTCTAACTTTTTATGAGATTCCCTATTTCGATTTTTGCCCCTTAACCTCACACAGCCAAGCACAAGACTTAGAGCACATTTTACAAGGATTATTATATCCTTTGACGCAAAAAGGATTAAATAGTAATTTGTAATCCAGGCTTCTGTTCTGCCATGGAAATTGATGCTCATCATTGCCCTGTCTTGTAGATAATGTGCACCTTCTGGAAAGGATTTCACAAGGGAAGAGCATAGCAGTTCTTTGTTGCTGGAGACTAAGAATGCAAAATGAGACCCCAAAAGAGATTAGTCAAAAAAACAGTCTTAAACATATTATGTAAGAGCTCAAAGATTGGAGAGCAGATAAGGAGAGCAGCACACGGGGCCCTCGTGCTCAAACCACAGCTCTCTCGCTCTGCATTCATGCTGCTGGATTAATACAGAAGGGATGAGACCCATCTAATGGCTGGTCTTTATGTAATGCAAAATAAACAAGATAAATCTTCTAGAAAAACACAGCATTGTTTTGTAACTTTACCAAATTATTTTGTCAGTCAAGGCATGAGGAGAAAAATACATGGCACGAGTTGTATTGTACTTGGGGGTACCTGCAACACCAACAGGCCCTGCAGAGCAAAGTGACACACAGAACAGCCAGCAAAACCACTGTATGAGTTGCTCCCCAAACTGTAATCTGTTCCTACTACTGACTACAACCAGGACTCTTCTTCCTTCTCCAAGCAACCAAAAACCTAAGAAAGAGCCAAGTCTAGATATGCAGAATCATAAAATATTCGGAGCTGGAAGGGATCTATCGGGATCACCAAGTCCAGCTCCTGGCCCTGCACAGGATACCCCAAGAGTCACACCATATGCCTAAGAGCATTGTTCAAATACTTCTTGAGCTTTGTCAGGCATAGTGCTGTGACCACTGCCCTGGGGATACCATTCTAGTGCTCAACCTCTTTCTCTGGGTGAGAAACTTTTTCCTGATACCCAACCTAAACCTCCCCTGCCTCAGCTTCATGCTGTTTCCTTGAGTCCTGTCACTGGTCATGAGGAGTGTGGATATTGGGACTTGACCCTCCACTTCCCAGCATGAGCATGTTGAAGACCATCAGTGAAGCTACGGAAAAACCCAACACCGTTCTGTGCACTACTGTAATGGAGATCCAGTCAGGATTCCTGAGTGTGACCATCCCAAATTCACCTCCTTGAAGGCTTCTAGCATTTCTATCCTTTGAAGTCTATGTAACTCACGTGGCAGTCTCTGACACAGCATGAGTCAGTGCCATACAGTAAATATACCCATGAGATATTTTGACCTTTATAACTGGCTTTAGTTAAAGACAGCTGCACCTCACTTTTAGGAGGTTGTAATTAAATCCTTTTGTGTGTTAAAAAATTTTAACAAGTTCCTTCAAATTTTGAACAAAATGTAAAACCAGAGACGTTATTGAGCAATCAGGTATTCACTACCATGGGAAAAATTATGACAAGCCTTCTCTCCTAGGAAAGGTATACGCAGAGACAGGCTCTATTCACTGTGATCACAAGAGCTTGACAGAGGCAGTCACTCTGATGCCCACCACTGCAGGAGGTGAGCATACACACCTGCTCCTAGGGCTGACCCATCCCAGTGTCCGAATGCAGCTGGGGCAGGGACAAACGCCCCGGGCTGTGCTTTGCTGCAGAGGTGCTATCCCAGGCCAGAGACAGGCTGTTCCTGGTGGCAGCCACAGTGCCTCAGTGCTGCCACTGCCCTGGTAACTTAAACCATCAAAAAATGACATCGAAACGAAGAACACCACCTCTTCTGGAGCTGACATGACCACCCTTCCACCACCTCTCTGCCAGCAGAGCTGTGGAAGGAAGGGAGAGTGGATTACAGAATTAAGATTCAAAAGAAAAAAAGAATCTCACTGCCACCACAAAAAAACCCTAAACCAACATAAATAAATAAATGAATAAATAAATAAAGATACCACCCCCCCCCAAAAAAAAAAACCCCAACACTTATTAAAAAAAAAAAAAAATCAAGATTTCTTTACTTTCACACTGCTGTGCTGTACTTGGGGCAAGCCCATTCCATGACCGAGGAAACAATCACCCGGACTTTTATTGATCATATACTGTGGCTGCCTAATTATTGATCTCAAGACATTTTATCATTTGTTCCCTTTGCAAAATATCAATTTATTTACAAAGTCCACAAACACAGAGTTTGTGGTCTGAGCAACAGCTGGGATGACAGGTCAGGTCTAAATTTCCCTGATGTAAAATACTATATACCTGAAATCCACAATACCAGAGCACTACCATTTATAATACCCTACTTCAACCCTCCTTCTGCATCCCTTATATTATTTTCTGTATCTCTTATCACAGCAGATCACCAGCTCCACAGGATGATAACAGCCCAGGAAAGCTGCAAACAGGAAAAATAACCAGAATTATAAAAAATATGAAGTGGGTAAAAGAGCTAGCCAGGCCTGTTATTCAAGTCATATAATTCCCTAGAAAATAATTTTCCCAGGACTTCATTAAAACAGTCAAATAGTGCTGCTGGTACCCTGCTTTCAGTTTCAAATTACAATCCACTTGGGAACTGGGCAAGACTGGACATCCAACTGCATAAATTTTTATTTTAGTTTTTTTAAGTGGAGTGTGCACAAGAGCAATTTTGGACTGAAAAAGACAGCCTTATCCTTAGGTCTCCTCTAGTTCTCATTTATTGATTCAATGAACATTCCCTGGGGAAGCTCAACACATTTTTACAAAAGCATTAGATGTCAGGCTTTATACCTACATCAGATTTCACAGTATTTATTCCTTCTGTCTGAATGGGTGCTATTAAAAAAAAAAAAAGACAAGCAAACTGGAATTGTAGCAATAAGTTAGTCTTTTAACTGTAGTTGTCTTTATGTAAGTTAAAAATAATTAATACGAATTCCAGTTTGAAGTTAATTGAAACATATATTTTGCAATTAATGCTCTCAGAGATTTAAGTAATCTATTTCTAAATTATCTTACTAAAATCCTAGAGATTTACAGCCCATTAACTGACTGTTCAAAATTTTACAAAAAGCCTAAGGATGCCCCAAAAGTAAACAACTATGCAAAATATCCATCTTACCAACTAACCTCTTTAAAAATTACCTTTAAAATATCCCAATTTTATATTTTGTTTACAACTGTCTATGCAATTTTCTCAACCAAAAGCAACTGTCAAAAGAACACTCTGAGATGAATGACACCCCTGTTCCTTTAGAGGACTACATTGTCCCTGTATCCCAAAATGGCTGGGATGCAAATCTCAGTTCTGCACCTAAAAAACTCTCTAACCAGAGGGATGTATTTGCACCAAGATCTATCTAACCACTGAAACAATGATTATTTTCTTCTGTGTAGTTTAAACCAGCTGCAAGTGAAAAACTGTCCACCTGTATTTGCCCCTTGATTAAAGGCCACTGGGTATTGGTTGCTTCTTCCCTTCATCTCAGAGGAGATGAGATCCCAAAATTTTGCTGCCTGCTGGCATCACAGGAACAACTTAGCAAAACCAACCCTTCCTTATCTCTCTCCAGTGTGGCAAGGGAGCATATGGAAAATATTGTAACAGCTATGGCAAAGGTTTCATGTGACCCTAAATTCAGGCAGTCCTGTCCTGTCCAGGCAGATTTGACCTTGCAGAACAATGCATAACACACACCAATCAATAACTCTGAACAACAGCATGGTAGTCACCCTGGATTTCAGGAAAGGTTGGCTTAATTTTAAAATATCACAGGATTTCCACAATCTGTTCTCCATGAACAATAGTCCCTGACTACCTAAGCTAGCTAGGAAGGGTCTCATAATTCCCAAATTCCCCTGCTTTATTCAAATGCCACGACTGTGAACAGGATCTCTGAGCAGTCAGGAATGGATTGACATAAGCCTCAGGAAAGAAAAACTAGACAGTGGTTAAACCCACTGCTTAAAACCACATCATAACATTAATTAAACATTAGTTCTTAGTTCCCAGTCCAGTATTCTTCACAGGAATTACAGCATCAGGCTGATGACTTGTAACTGTTTTCAAAGCAGACCCTAGCTTAAGTGAAAGAATAAAAGACAGAAAAAATTAATAAAAAATGTAATGAGAATAAATACCTAGCAAACATCACCACAGGGGAAAAGTGTTATTTCCCATCTCCCAATAAGCACAACCTAGCTCATTAGATACAATCTCTTCTTTAATATTAAAGCCATACAGCAAACAAGTGAAGCAATACTAGCAACATGCACTGACTTAACAATATCCATGTTAATTATACTGATATCCAAGGGCTGCCTTTAAACACAAAACATCAATTCAATCTTGTCCAAGTTTATGAGGCAATAATCCTGTTAGACTGCTCCCCTTTTGAAAATGCAAAATGAAAGTTTTGTCAAAACACGGCACCTGACAGCTTCAAGCCAACAATCTACAAGAGATGGACAGGGCACAGCAATTAGTGTGGGATACTTTCTGCTAAAGTGTAGCTTCACTGTCACTGAACACCAATTACCCAATATACTTATTTTTGGTGCTGATGAGCAACCTCTTCCATGTTTTTAAGTTATTCAGCAGAATGAGTTGAATTTTTGTATTCAAACAAAATAATATTGTGCCTGAATGGTGACTTGTTCCACTGAACCACAGCCAGGCAATGCTGGGCTTGCAGTAAAACCACCTCTCCAGAGATTATTTTTTGCCTCTGTGCTAGTCTTTTTGTTCCATCAAAGGAATGTCCTCACAGAAACAGAGTCAGCCCTACACCAGGTGTTGATGTGGCATCAACACTGCAAAAGCAACAGGTCACAGGTGGCGGTTTTCCTTTCCCGCCCCAGGGGAGAGGGCTTTTATATGCAATCCCTCAAAAAATAAAAAGTGCACACGCACTCCCCTGCTGGATATTTTCAAAGTCCAGCATTTTTCAAGGATGCAGCATGAAACCCTGCTTAAACCTGACAAATAAGGAGCGTTGGGAAAATTAACAGGACCGTAAGTTGTGTTTTGTATTTGTGGAGTGCTGCGTTTCCGTGGCAACTGGGGGCTACGGGCTTTAATTACCATCGCAACGTGGAGGGTCCCTGCTGCAGAGGGGCGTGGGACACTGCCAGGCAGGGGGACCACGCCAGCTCCCCCCTTTGCGCCCCACAGCTGCCTGCACAGGCCGAGGGGATCACAGCAGCCAGCACACCAGAGAGCAGAGAGATGTCTGCGACGGGGAAACCGAGGGGAAGCACAACAATGACCATTCTTAGGAGAGATGACGGATGACGCCCGCCTCCCAAAACCACCACTTCAAAGCCAGGGATGCTCGACATCAGGGGATGACAGGAGGAAAGAGAGACTCGGTACCCAGAGATAAAACAAGTGGGCAGAAGGTTTTGCTTGAACAGGCAAAGGATCCTGCTGCAGCCATCTTCTATGGCACAAATGGAATGGCTTCTATTTTGGGACCAGGAGATTAAAATAGCTATACTTTAGTCAAATTGAGACAGGAAAGATAAGGACTGTGACTGTACGGAGGTGCCTGCAACGAAATATCCATTCTTTACAGCAAATACAGAGCTACATCTGATAAATCACCTCAGAATAGAAGAAAAGGAGACAAGTATGGATCTTTAACAAAGACACAGCTACACATCTAGAGATTAAATTTTGCACAGTCCTACTGAACAAGAGCAACGCTGAAAAAGGAGGAAATACGACACACAAACCAAGCTAGATTACAGCCACCCAGGTCTGGATGGCCAGTCAGATGTCCTGGTCTGCATGAAGCACAAACCTCACAAAAGAACTTGAACTTGCACCCTCTCTTCTGCAGGCACTGCTGCCCACCCTATCAAAGTGTTACAAAGCGTTTGCCTTTTTCTGCCACTGTGTTTCATAAGAGAGGTGGGAGCTGCCTTTACAATTTGCAAGAAGATCTATTTTCTGTAGGGATATTTTCTGTTAAGTGGAAAGTAAAGTGCCTGTTTCTAGGGGCTAACCCTGCTTTGTGTCAGAAATCTCCGTGTGGCAGGAACTCCCAAACACAGGACAAGCACCTGGGGAGTTCAAGATGCTCCCAGGACTCTCAACAATTGAGCAGGTTTGCAACTTTTAGGCCTAAGTGTATTAAAAAAAGAAACCTCCAAGTTCCCAAACTGATTTCTGGATTTTTGTAGCAGTTAAAAAGCAAATAGAGAGAAACATAATTAAATTGAAGCAAAGAAATGCAGACTTACCTGCCAGGAGACCCAATGACAAATTTCCTTCCTAGCACAAAAAGAATAAGGAAAGCAGTATTTAATTACTGCTGCTGTAACAGGTGGGCTTTTATATCCAGTTGAAGTGAAAAAAGTACCCCAACAGTCAAAAACCCATGACAAGCAAACAATTAGTGAGGCTTTCTTCTCACTGATGGAGCAGAGAAGAGCAAGAAAGAGTAAAACATTTGCTTATCCGCCATGGATATTTTCTGCCGTGCAATCTGTCCACCAGCCCTTGCCATATGTGCCACCCTTTCTGCTGGGAGAGATGAAGGCAGCAGAAAGCTGTCCATCAAGATGCTAAACCTTCTGGAAAGCCCTCCCTTACGCACTTTGCCCTGAAACGGGGACTTTTGTGGATGAACAGAATACATTTAACTAGATTAAATGTAGCTCATTCCTGGATATGTACAGACAATTTGATTTGATTAATTCAAATTTTAAGGAGCAGTAGTGATTCAAAGAAAACAAAGAAATTGGAGAGCTATGTTCCCTTTTTCTGCACTTCTTTATAATCAGCCCCCCTCCCTATGGGTACACATAGAAGAAATTCAGGGAGACAGCAGTGGGATTAATCACAAAATGATGACAGAGAGAAGCTGAGGGTGGAGGAGTGGAAAGGATAAAAACTTTCGGAATAGTAAAATTGAAGGACTTAACTATTTTCAGGGCGAAACACCATCCCATCTCTTCCTTCAGGCGTATGCCACCTTGCATAACTTGTTACAGCTGGTTTCCCCCATCAATCACAACTTGAGTGATGGTGAAAGCTATTTTCAAAGGTAAACTATGCTGTTACTAAGCAGTTTTTTAGCTTAGACATAGCATGAAAAAAAATGAAGCTACCCCCTAAGCTAACAAAAGCCTCCAATCTCTTTGAAAACAAGCATTTCTAAGATCTGTACAGGACAGGGCCAAGAAGACATGGTTTAGAGACAGCTCAGATAAATGACAAGCCACACACTGTCCTCCTCCTGCAGGAAAGGAGGCAGAGTCCTCTGCAGGAGTGAGTGCCCATGGCCTGCAAGGAACCCATGACAACCCATGGCCAGAGGAAGAAACTTGAAAGTACAGCAGAAAGAGCAGAGAGAATGGTCTAAACTTAGTCTGAAGCTTGCAGCTTCAATTTTCAGCCTCAACCTGCCAAACCCCAGCAGTTAAGGAACATCACTTGGTGAGTTAAGGCAACCCCCTAAACCGGTTTGCCCTGCCTACAGACTGCTGATTTTCTCCCTAATAAAATAAAACAAGTATCACCACATCAGAACTCTCAAAGAAAAGAGGAAAGTAAGATGCTTTTTGAGTGCATAGTCAAGAGTATTTAACTCACTACTTACATGCAGGCCAAATTACAACTTGCCCATGAGCAGGGGTATTGCATGCAGAGTGACCAACTCACCACCACACCTGCCCTACCTGGTCTGCAGGCCAGCACAACCAGGGATCAGGGAAAGCTGGGCTGGCTCTGGCCACCCCTTGGCAAGCAGGTGACATTCCAAAAGCACTGCCATGCCTAAGCAGTCTCTGCTCATGCCTGGGAATTATGTAAGGAGCCATGCACTAGTCATCACTTGAATTAACTCCACAATAAAGGCAAGTTCTTTGATTCTTAACACTTTAGGATGATGGCTGTGCCTCTCTCTATTAAGTCTGCTGAAGACATTTCACTTTGCTGCTGTACATAACTTAATTTCCAGTTAATTTCCAGCAGGAACTTTCATTCTCATATGCATTAAAATGTTCTTTTCAGAGCCAGCTGCCTGACCCAGCTTTGGGCACACAGAAAAGACAGAACAAGACTTGTGCAAAATACCCCCATATTATTTTGTAGGATGTTTTTCAGAAATTAAAACTTTCACACTGAGGCCTTCCAGTTAGGCTACAGGTCATACTGCAACAGATGTAATGTGTACAGATACTGAAAATAAACGGCTCCACACATCAGCAGAATTTACATAACAGGAACATGTTAGATCTAGAAGTTGTAGTCTTAAAATATACAAATATTATCTTAAATAAAACCCATCTAAATACTTTGTATGTAAACAGGTCTTTACATACACAGCAGACTAGTGCTTGATCTGAGGCCTCCAGACAGAATTCAGAAAAGGAAGTGGACATTGAGTTGACTATGTAAAATCCAGTCTGGTTACACACATTTGACAGACATACAGAATATGGAAGCAAAGACTGCATTTGTTTTTAGTCCTGCTGTAGGACTCATATTCAGCCCTTGTAATTACACAGCCACCAAGAAAAAGCAGAGAGAACAGTTGTTGAATGAAAAAAACCCACACATTTTTTCCAAAATCACTTCTCTATCCCCTACCCATGTTTGCCAGCTGTTTATTTCACATTCCCTATTAGATGGGCTGATTGCACATCATATATATATATACACACACACACACGAGAAAAAATAGAATTTCACTAGCTATTACACAGTGAAGCTTCTGTGGTGCAGCTCTACACCTGCCTGAGGTGCAAAGTTTGGCTGCTTTAGTGTGTCCTCTGAATCCTGTTAGTGCCCTCAGAAAGAAACTCCTTCAGTGGGAACACTACTGAAAAGCAGTTCTTTAAGATTCAAGTGAGAAATGTTAGCAAAGCTGCATAGTAGCACACACACAGCAGGCCCTGCTATGTTTTCTCATGAGTGACAGGGGCTAAATATTAAGCAGCAATCTCCAAACTCCCCCCTTGCAGAATTAATAATGTGGAAGAGGGAAAACTGAACTGCTGTTACAGCATTTCCATCTGCTGTCCTCAGTAGTCTTGTTGTCTTTAAGAAAAGGTCCTTTAACATTCCTAAAAAAG
This sequence comes from Thryothorus ludovicianus, assembly GCA_013397245.1. Lineage (NCBI taxonomy): Eukaryota > Metazoa > Chordata > Aves > Passeriformes > Certhiidae > Thryothorus > Thryothorus ludovicianus. The sequence continues at coordinate 688,829 of VZTB01009277.1, forward strand.
GCAAAAAATTAAAAGCACTACCTTCTAAGTGGGTAACAAAAATTAAAACTAAAGAAAAAAATTACACTAAAATCAGGTAAGTCCCAGTATCTGTGTAAAACAACAAACTGGTAGCCATAAGCAGAAATTACACAGAAGAGATACATTAATAGAACTATAAATCAAGAAATAAACTAGAATAAAATTGCTCAATAGAAGAGAGTTAAGTCCTTACAGAAGGCTATAAGTCAACAGGGGGAAAGCTCAGAAGTTTGCCAGGGTGGGGAGGCATCAGGACTCCAACTGCTACACTTCTCTAGCATAAAATAAAATAAAACCCAAGCTGTTAAAAAAACCAAAGGCATGAAATTATGAAAGAAAAATGCATTTCAAGATAGTTAACAATGAATTTGCAAAATATATACAAGACATCTACTCACATCAGCAAGGAATTCCAATTCACCACGCTTTGGGAAGACAGTGGCAAAGGAGTGGTGTGCTAGAGCCCTACCAGTTCAGATTCCTAACTTCAGGCACCACTTTTCTGTATCCATGGTCAAAATGGTTGCAGCAACAGAGGCTGACAAAAACATGCTACATCGGGAAGGAGCCAACCTTCTCCTCCTCCTCCCTGTCCAATCTCTTCTCAGCAGGCTGAAATTTTGCATCTGTGGGGGATGATACAATTTTCGCTTCCTCATTTATCCTATGTATTCAACCCTTAAGAGCTAGCTTTTAAAATACCAGTCTTGCTTTGAAGGATATTACTTCATTAGCAGTGCTTTTGGAAAAAGGTCTTTAAAAGGCAGACGACTCACCCTCTGGAGTATCCATCTTCTTTGCATTCCCTAACCACAATTCTTGTTTTCCCAAACAAAGCACTTCTCAACAAGTTAGGCTAGGTCCACAGAAATAAAAAATTCAAGCCACCTTTTATTTCCATACTTTTTTTAACTCCCAACTCATACTAAACACTTTCACATGTTTTATGCCAGACACTTATGTGAAACTTTTTTTTTTTAACGTATAAACTTTTCTTTTTAATTGCTACCTTGTCCAAAAGCCAGAAACCATCCCAGACAACGCTCCTGCTCCACTGGGCGCTGTGTGCAAACGAACCCAAAGTATAAAGGTGCCTCTAAGCTAGGGACACACATTCCCATGGGACATATTTCTTTCCCTCAAAAAGGGAGCAGTGCTGTGCACAGAGACTGTGGAATGCCAGATATGAAACAGAAGGGCCAGAGGGGCTGTAAACCCCTGCCCACCCTTCGTACAGAGGCAGCAGCAGTAGCTGCTGTGTTCCTAAGGCCAGGGTATCCTCGTGCAACACACCTAGCATGCAATGGAGTATTTGGAAACAGCAGACTTCCAAACTTTTTTTGCTCCTACCAGCAGCAACAGGGATACAAGGAGTTATTCAGAAGTTTACCTGCAAACTGTCAGTCTGTAAAATCCAGATCTTTTAAGAAGTAAATCAAAATTACCATCAAGTTCAGAGTAGTGCATTGACTCAGGGGAACGGGGTCTAGTGGGTCAAATAGACAATGCCACAAGTCATTTTCATTTGGCAGTCCCTTAAAAAGCTAAAGAATACCCAGAAAACAAGTGCACACTACCCTGAGAAGGGTACCTTCTGCTTCAAGCTCCTAATACAGGGAAGTATGAGGGAACCCCCACAAAAGCTCCCAAACAATAGCCTGCTCTGTAATTACTAGTTTCCACCAAACACAGACATTTGGGTCAGAAACCCCACTTCTTGCACTTCAGTGAAGAACTGTTTAATACTAAATAAGAAAACAGCTTTGATTTTCACTGATTTTCAGCATTAAAAAGCTAATAATTTCAATTTAATGAACCAAGAGGAGGGCAAACAGGGTAATTAAATGCATTTATCCTGTTCTTTCTGTGTGCAATCGGAAAACCAGAAGTCCGGGCAAGAACAGGATGAGAGTTCATTCAAAGGAGACAACTTGCTTTAAAAGCAGGAGACTCAACTACAGGCAACACTGCCTCTTAACATCAGTCATATGGGATGAGAACACAGAAACAATCGATAATATCCCAGGCAACTCGACACTGCAAATACAAGATATAGGGAGGACAGTCATGAAAAGGCCATCCTAGCTGAAAGATTTTGAGATGGAAAAGATAAAACTACTCATGGAATTAAGAAGTTACACTGGAAAGGTACTGCAATAATATACCATACGTTGCATACATTTCCCTTGGTAAACTTCAGGACTAGAAATGTATGAACTCAGATTTACTGCTGGTCCATACAGACCAGTTAAATTATTAATTAATTATTAAATTATTAATTAATATTAATTATTTTCAATGAAGTTAAATTCTGAACTGATACTTTGCTGTTAAAGCATGTTCTGTTGCTTTAGCTTTAGCCAATTCTTATTACTAAATGGAATATAAAACAGAAGGGGTTTACAAAGACTCTTTTTGTTTCCACTGAGTGTATGAAAATAAATCACTGCAGCTTTCTCATATATAATAAAAAGTGTGGGTTTTTTCTAGATGATTGATTTGGAGAACAGCACATCTTCTGAGGCTCTGGCTGGCTGGAGACCCCTGTTTTCCACTGGCCTCCTGACTCCCTTCAAACTTGCAAATGCAACCAAGGGGGTGCTTTGGCTTAGAGACTCCTACTTAGTGGAAAACCAGGGGCCAAAGTGTGCAATGAAGTTGCAATAAAACCTTATTCCAAATAATTAGGTTGAATATTGATACACAGTATACTTGGGGTAAGAAAATTCAAAAAAGCCACTGAACCCCTCCAACTATTTCCAGCCTTCAGTTAAAAAAAAAAACAACTCCTGACAGCCAGACCTGACACCCCACTTGCTCCCTAATTTTTCTCCTCCCTTTCTTTCACTCCTCAAATCCTGGAAAAACAGTAAAATGGGAATTATTCTTTCAGACAAACATTTCTACTTGGAAACATTAAAAACAGTTTTTTCAAAATTCCCACACATCAACAAATCTTGAAGGCAAACAGATTTAGTGAAAATAGAAGGAACAAATGCCTGAACAATCTTCAGTTTCTCATTCTGTTTTTCAAAAGCATAGCATCCCTTCCTGGCTTTTAAAAAAGTCTTAATCAAAGGTCTTGTGTTACTTGTGTTACTTCAAGTTTGCATGCTCTGCACAGCGCCCGGCAAAATGAACAACCCTTTTCTTGCAAAGTGGTTAATAAAGGCTATGGAAGTTTACAGGGTTTCTAGGATGCCCAATGGAAAACCTTATGGATAACTGTACAACTATTACTACATACGTATCCTAGGAGACCACAGAGCTTTCACATTTAAGAGCTTATTTCCCAGCCACCCTCTCGATACACATCTCATGCAATTATAAATAATACAAATAACCATGAAAAAGGAGGGCATTGGTTTAATTTTAGGAAGAAGGTACACAGACCTCTGCATGAATGTTTCATTTTATTTCACTTCTTCTCACTTTCTGACTACAAAGATACTCGGTAAGGTTATTTCACGTAATTCATGAAATGTATTTTTAAAATTGAATTTTACAACTGTGCGAAGCTATTTTTTTTAATTTTTAAAAATTCACACACACATATAAATCACGAGAAAGTGCCTTTTTATTTAGTCAAGTGAAATTTAGATTCCTGACCACAACGTTTGGCAAAGCATCAGCCTGTTTAAAAAAAAAAAACAACAAACCTATCAGAGAACTATATAATTTAGGAAAATGCCTAGGAAAAAGAAATTTTTAAAAAAATAAACAAAAAGCACAAATCAGCTAATTTAAAAAAGACTCCCTTCACATATGAATAACCTAGCATTTGAAAGAAGCTGACTCAAAAAGCATCCCCCTCATTTCTTGTTTGTAATTCTGATCACAGGGTCTAACCTGCAGTTAAGGACTCTACACCCAGCCTCTGAAGAGAAGCATCCTTAAAATGCCGAGCAGAGCCCTGGAAACACCCTGGTCCGATTCCCTGGCAGCCAGAACCCAGGAGCTCTTACAAAACCAGCAACACAGACCACAACAGCCCCTTTCTTTCATCACCTTTTTAGTCTACATTTCCTAGCCTTCCATCCCAGTGGAGGCAACACAGAACACCTGCCCAACAATAAAAAGAGAATATACTGTTGGTCTCCTGGAGGAAGGGGATGTCACATGACAACAGGGAACTCCAAGGAAAAGGGTTGTCGGCATGCTGGTATACACAAATTAATCCAATGGGTAATTAAAACAGGACCAGTTCCTCCTAAAGCCACTAAGCAGCTCTCGGCATTTGATTTCCTTAAAGCAGCAAATTAATCACCTACCCTCACACGAATATCACTGAAGCCCCAACAGCTGTGGCTCAGCAAATACTAACCGGAGCAGGAGCCAGCGTGAAAGATCTGCAGGCACTCCCTTACACCGTGTCCTTTTCAAAACCTAAGCTTAACATTAAAATTAACCGTGGGCTAAAATGTCACCAGCAATTTCTCTGGAACACATAACGAAACACTCCCCAGCACCCTTCCAGCTTGGTAAGCACACCCCACAGTGTGCGGGGATGACCCACGCAGGAAGCCTCACCGTAACTCCCTGCCCTCGCTGGCTTTACAACACCCATGGGATGTTTCGAACCCCTCCCGTGCTATATGCTACAAATTCTATATAAAGCAACACCAAGTTTGCAAGAAAAACAACAAAGTGGAAGGCGTAACGTTCTTTTTCTTTCTCCCACTCCTCCGTTTAAGAAAACTCCGCTTTTTTAAAGAAAGTCTGTTTTACATCCTGAAATTGCTTTAATTTTGTCAATTAAAAAAGGAGGGGGAAAAAAATTATGGTTTTCTTTTAAATTAACTAAGTTCCTGGCTTTTTGAAAAAATCGTGTTTATTTGCAGATGCACAAACTACAAACAGCTATCTTCCACAGCAGTTTTTATAAAGTCTAGTAACTCCACTTGCAAATTGAATACTTTAGTATTATTTTTCCCTTATACTGGACATAATACAAATTACATACAGGAGAGTCGATGACCAGAGTGATAACCACCATATCCCTCAAGACTGTCCTCTTCCTTGACTTAGTTCTATGAAGTGGATGAAAAAAAACCCAAATCTACAAACACCATGAAAAATGAGCAGTTGAAGAGTGTTCTACAGCAGCAAAGAGTTTAGTTTGAGGTCTCAGTGGATGCTTCAGAAGACTTCAGGGTGGCCTTTGTAACACCCTCCACTCGAGAAAACATGACTGCAAAGTAAATCATCCCTATGAAAAAGCAGCAAAACTGTTTTTCCTGCCTCTTCTTGGCTTGGTATGACTTTAAACAAACATGCTTGGATAAACAGCATAATGAAGAGGACTATCGTTCTGGTTCATGGAAGAGCTGCGTGGCCTAGATGAGACATCACCCCTGGTGAGACCATCAGAACAGTTAAGTAAATTGTCCAGTCAGAAATGAAACCCATTCTGCTCCTTCCCATGAGATAAAACCTGTGATGGCATTTCAAAGACAAAGCACTAAGAAAACTTTTGACCTCTGCTAGAGACATTTCCTACGGCATTAAAATGACAATGATATTTATGCTAGGCTAGTGGCATTGTCTTTGGGTTTTTACATCTACTTGTAATGCTCTGTTTCAGCTGAAGAACCAACACAAACCAATCCCACCTACTGCATTCCTCTGTGAGCACACCAGTACTGCATGTTCATGGGCTTCCTTCAGCACACGTGTCATTAATTAAAATAAAGTCATAGCTGGAAATGGCACTTGCTAAGATAGCACGATTTTTACCAGGAGGATCTCAGCTGTATGGAATGGTGCAGTGAAACACCATACAGCAAAAAAAGGGAGTGTAAGCACAGTGCTTAGCCTGGCACACAAAAGCTGCTCCCCAACCCAGCCCTGCTGCCACAAGTCTCCCTCTGAACTCTGAACAAGCATCACCGCTGCTCCTTCTACTGAGGAAAGTAAAGGAGGACAGCTGAGATCTGCCTGCTCAGCCAATGGGCTGAACAAGAATTCTGGGTGTGAGCCCCAGAACTGCCTTCAGAAGCCACGTCTTCCAAAGACTTGAGTGGCTGAAGGAAGCCTGTTCTCCTGAACGTTGAACCCGTTCCCTCCAACAACCTGGGGTTTAACGCACAGGCTCTGCAGCTTTAGCAGTACTTTGCAACACGGAATTTAACATTTTAAGATTTCATTTAAACTAAGGCACGCCACATGATTGCAAAGAGCAGCTGAATAATGAGGTTTACGGGAAAGAAAAACCTACCATAAAACCCTATATTATACCAACCTAAAAAAAAAGCATTTACAAAGGAAGAGGTAAACAACTTTTACCCTCATTAAAAAGTTGAGAAATGTGCACACCACCACTAAAATATAATTAATACACAGCCTTCAGGAGAGTCCAAAGGAGCAATTTAATTAACCACCCACTGATTTCATAAATGACAAGAACACACAAAGGTAATGGCACCTTATAATTGAAAATGTCCTGTTTATTTAGCTGAGCAATTGTGCTGGTCTATGTTGTGCATAAATATGAGGAAATGCATTTTCAACTTTCAACATTTTAACTTTGTAAGGTGTAACAGAACAACATATTGCCCATGATACAGTCATTGCATACTCCACTTATTTAATGCCTTTACCCAACAATCTTTAAGTCACTGACAATCATAAAGGTTTTAACCTTTATGAACTTTTCTGATGGGCTTTTTTCCATGGCCTCTTCAGAAATGTGGAAGAGCTGAGAGGAAAAAAAAAACAATTTTACTGGTATGCCACTTCAAACAAACTATTGCCTCATTCAGGGACTTAGTTTGTATCTGTAGTTCTCCCATTTTCATACAAAGGGACCCTCTGTAAGCCCCATGAGATATTTCTGTTGATAATCTTCTAAACTCATTTTCTCACTTTTTTTCTTTTCTTTCACAAGAAAAAAGCTTCCTTTCAGCTACTACATCCTTTGTAAAGGCTAAAGAGAAGCAGCTCTTACCAAGGTAGGAAAAGAATGTAGCAAAATATGTGAAAGGCTCTTCCCTGATTTTTTCATTGAACTTTTCAGGGATAAAGATGGAATTAATATTCCTTTTTGCATTCACAAAACTCAAAACGTCTTTGTGCTGCTACATTACAACCATCAAAGTCTATTTGACTGAACATGAAACAGAGCAACATCTGAATTTATGAGCTGTTCATCTCCTTATCTCATGGACACACCAGAAGCGTTCAAAAAGAGATGTGGAGAAATTGGAGAAGGCCTGGAGAGGGGAAAGACGATCAAAGCACTGGAAAGTCTGCTATATGAGGAGAGGCTGAGAGAACTGGGTTTGTTCAGCCTTGAGGAAAAGCTTAGGGGAGACTTCACCAACACGTTCCAGTATTTAGAGAGTGGCTGCAGACTCCTATTTTACAAGGAGACAATGGAAAATATGAGGGGTAATGGGCACAAGTTACCTCTGTAAACATTCTGATTAGACTCAAAAGGAAATATTTTTCACCATGAGAATGATCAGCTACTGGAAAAATGTCCCCTGAGAAATGGTGGATTCCCAACTACTGGACACTTTCAAGATGCATCTGGAGAGGTTGCTGCACTATCTCATCTAGGCTGTGCTTTTGTCAAGAAAGATTGGGCCAGGTGATCCTTGAAGTCCCTTCCATCCTGGTATTTTCTGATTTATACTTGCTTTGGGGCATACATAATTTAAAATAACAGACTGAAGAGCTTCTTCAGGCATAAAAGTCTCCATGGCAAAGCTGACTTTTAAAAGGCTTTCCTTACAGGATCCAACAACATACCATACAATGATCCCCAGCAGCCCAACACCACCACAGCAGCAGGGTGTATAATAAAGATGAGTGCAGCTGCCTTGCATATCAGTCTCAGACCTCTCATCCCACCTGTCCCCCTTATAAGACATCATGCAATGACATCCATGACTACATAACACAGTCTCCCTGCCCACCTAATACAGGAAAAGCATTCCTCAATAGAAATTGCAGCATTAAATGTTGATCCCAACAGCATCACTGCACAATGGAACTACCTGAAGCGATTAGTTCATGTGTACACATTAACTACACATTTCTGCAATTCTGGATCCAACAGTGAAATCTTTACCTAGTAGTATTAGCTGGTCATGTTGACTGTTCCTGAGGGTTTCCCATCCTTAGGTGTTTATGATATTTACTCAGTCTGTCGCAAACCTTTACCAGGCATACCTAGCTGGATTAGCTGCCCATCAGGGATGCCACCAGATATATAAACATCTTTTTTAAATTATGAAAGCTCCCATCACATTTATGCACTATGGTTTACTTACCAATCAGATGAGGAAGGAAGAATTCTTGAAAAAATACCATAAAGCATCCTCTAATATTTTTTTTTCTAAACTTGTCCTTCCAGGTTCCATGTGTTAACTGAAAGCATTCACATCAGAAAGTGACAGGTCTCAGGTACTGCCTGTGCCCCACACCCCAGCAACAGCACTTTTGGGTTCCTTGTTACTACACCCTTTGGTCCTCAAAGGACTGTTGAGCACATTCCTACAGGACTGAGCACAGCAGTGTTTTCCAATGGTTAATCCTGGTAACCTGCTGCATGCTTGCAGGATGCATTCACCCTGTGAAAATGGTTTAGATTTTCTGCTTCTAAATGTTATAGAAAATACACTGCTTAAGTTCTAATACATCATTCAGCTGCCTACAGCTTCCAAAACAATCTAGACTGCTCAAACTCATTTGTTTCTAATGTTTACTACTGAAATTAAATTTACCTTCTTCCACACCATAAACATTCTGAAAGAAAATCATGCTTCACAAGTCTCTGAAAGATCTCTATTTACCCATCATATTTCTCCCTAACAACTGCACTCAAAGTTTCTCCAGTGGTCCTACCTGCAGTAAGAGCCCACCAATAGTACACAGATTCCAAGTGCTAAGCTAATGAGGTGACAAGTGTTAGGAAAGAGACCGACCACAGCTAGAAAAAAACCTTAATCATACAACACTTGTTACAAGTGTTGTCTCCAATGGGAAAAGCTCTCAAAGATAAGCAGTGTATTGTAACTCACCAAAAGCCACCTGTGATGCAGGACTGATGGAAAGTAATAGGGAGTCCTCACTAGCACAGAAGAACTCTCTATTTTTCACAAAGTATCAGAACTTCCCACTGCAGCAAGCAGAAATAGCAGATCTTGAAGGCTACCTTCCTGTAGGAATTCCTCTACTGCCTGTTTAAGTGGGTTAAATGCTGCCTATTCCCCCCCTACTGTTAGGAAGATTATTTTTTCCATTATAACAGCATTTCCCCAAGTTCTTGCCTACACAAACTTGAAGAGAGATCCAAGGTGGTCTGCAGCTTGTTTATGAAACTGGCCCTTGTTCTCTCTCAGAAGGACAGGCAGGAGCTGGCCATGCTCCCTCCTGGGGTGATCCCTCAGCCTACGTCTATAGGACGATGGATGGATGCAAGGAATAAGTTATTAAGTGATCAAAACACACACAGAAAAATAATTCATTGTAAGTATTACATGAGGGATATAAGTAGTCTATTAATTGCATCTTCTAGATTAATTTCTAATTCCATCAGGTCACGGCACAGGGAAGTAATTTAAATCAAGGGATTTAAAAGCATTTTGAATTAGTTTAATAATGCTAAAACCTTACTGTATATATTCAAGTATTTAACTCACAAGAGCTGCTTTTTTTACCATTCTGTAGTATTAGTTTAAAAATCAAATGGATTTCATTATCATTCTTGGTAGAGAACTTTATTTAAATTTTATAAGAATAATGAAAATAAACAATACCATTTCATGTTTAAATACAGCATAAACCTCTAAACTTAAAAGCGCTCAATTAAACAAATCATATCGCTTATTATTACAAAATTCATTCTTTTGGTGCAGTAATATTGCTCTTTTCCCATCTGTCTCCACTGCCACCAAAGGCTTGTTTGATTTCTACCACTGAACAGCCCTTTCGTTTGCTAGTATTCCACCACAGCACATAATTTTGAAAGCAGCAGAGCCTTGTCTCAAGCTTGGATCATTGCTCCCAAAAATCTCATCCTTACAAAATTTCTTTTGCATTCTCAGAATTAGAATAAACAGCAAGTATTGTCCAGCGTGGTTTTTCAGTTTCTCTGCACACCAGAGCAGTTTGATTATCTCAACATCACCAGGCCTGCTCTCATACAACCCACGCAGATTCTTCGACCCAGCAGCTCAGACAACACTTGCTATCTTTTAGCAAGTACCTGCTGCTGACTGTTTCCATTTCCACAGGCTTTCCCATGGCTTCTGGCTGCACGAGCAACCTTCAGGGTGCCTTTCACTAGCTCCATCTCATTTCACATTTCAAGAGAACAGAACGACACAGGGCTCAGCCCAGGTAACTTGCAGCTCACAAATCCAGATCTTACGACATCTCCCTACATCTCTAACAGCATAATAGCTGGAGAGTTATTTTTAAAATGTCTTTTGTATGTACATTACCCGATTTAAATGAAATAAACCAGAAAATTCTACTCAAAGAAAAATACAGACTATCTGCTGTAAAACTGTCAGGGCAAACAACTTTAAAATTCCTTAAGGACTTCAAATGTCCTTAAATTCAATTTCCTGAATTGAGGGGAACCCACTCTACTGCTACATTTCCTAAGTAGTTTCTTACAGAAGAATTACATTAAGAGTTGAGGAAAAACTTAGTTCTTTTCATGCCAAGGCCTGCATTCTCTTTATATAAACTCAAGAGTTTCTAAATACATGTAAACATGTTAAATAAATAAATAAACACAAGAAATTTTTTCTTCCAGAATCACTTTGCAGTGTAACAAGAATGGTACTTTACTGCATTATTATGTTCTGGTACTAACCCAAAAGCTCACACCATTTTCATTTCTTTATTGCCAATAGCCATCTAGGAAATGCTGCCATCAATAGTAAATCTGCATGAAGTCACACTCCTCTGGCACATTTTGTGAATAGCAATCAGTTCATAACACAATCCTGTTCAGTTTAAATTCAGTTTATTCTTCAATTACTCTGCTAGCCCAACTCTAATTTATTATATTTTCTGGTACATTTGATTTTGAATATTATGACATCCTGGCTCATGCCATTAGAGAGGAAACATAAAATGGTGAGGATGTCTAGGGACAGCTGAGAGTAAGATAGCAACAGCCTGGAAAATTAACAATACCACTGTCTGTGCTCAGCTAGACTGCTCCCGCATTAGCGCTAAAAAAAATTTGTCAGTATTTCTCTAATATAGACTTGTCATCCAGGAACCTCAGAGGCACCACAAAACCCCAGGCAGCACAGCAGGCAGCTGGGGCAGTTGGGTGGGCAGGCAGCAGCCTCTGAGCCCACTGGGGCAGCTCAGCTGCAGAAGAAAGGGAACACCGGCCCTGCTGCTGCTTGGAGCTCACCAAAGAAAGAAACCAACACGGGTCTAAATGCCATCAATACTATAGGCATTGATTCTTTGCTTGGCTTTTTTTAGCCCTGCATTGTCTCGGTCCTATCTACCATTTCTTTCTCCCAGCACCCAAGGTGAAATGAGAGGCAGCAGCCCGGAGCCTGCTCAGAGCACCTTTCTTGAGAAGCCGGGCAGAAGGGAGGGCTTCACCTTCCCCTCCAGTTTGGTGACCGACTGCATTAACCTTCAGGGCACGCTGCCAGCCCCACCTGCTTACTCAGGCTTTTGCCAACAAGGGAGGCTCTCACTACACTGCTTTGTCCTTCGAAGATGCATCCTCTTTCGCTTACTTCTTACTCCTGCCTGACATTTGGCGTTGGAACTCCTGAATCCAGAGAACGGAGGGGCAGTCCTGATGGGGACACATTACACTCTTGTACTCATATCCAGTCTTTTTCCCTACAACAGATTCTGACAACATGAAAAATGCTTATATTTCTGCACAGCTTGCTCTGTCCCAAGAAATCCCACACTGGGTTTTGAAAACAATATGTATTTCTCTTCCTTTGTCTGTTGTTCTGAAAGCCTGAAAAAAACAACATGCAAGAGCGAATGCTTTAAAGGAAATCCAGGCAGGCCCATAAGGGGCTGCCAGCATTGGAAAGAAGTTGCTGAGGGGGAAATCTGGCTGGACCCAAATCCTCGCTCATTACTTTGTCCTCCAGAAAAAAAATCAAGCAGATTTATTTTCCCCTAAAGGATAATAAAGTTTTCTGCTGTCTCTAAGCTGTCTTGTAGCTCAGGCAGTAATGCCAGCCCCTCCTAAACCTCATAAGCAATAAGGATTTTACTAATGATGTGGTCGCTGCAACTGTTGCATTAAAAAGACAATGTCAAAAATTACATGGAGCGATGCCTATAATTACATGGAGCTAATTTACAAAACCAAGAAATGCCATGTTTTAGCTTATCCACTGCCTTTCAATTTCCCCTCGCTTCTCCTGAACTTATGTTGTAATCCAGTTGCTGGTTTCTGTTCTGAAGCATTTTCCCCCAGAACCCAATCCCACACAAAAAGGAGTGGCATAAGGGATGCTTAAGCATACTTCCACTGTTGGGCTGCTTGATTTCACTCTTAGGAAACCCCACTGAAAGACAGTCATTGATACATGAGAAATAGGGAGTACAGTTTCAGCTTGTGAAGTCTGATGGAGTCAGAGCAAATCAAATCAGGCCATATTTAGGTGGGATGAAGAACTGGAACAGAGGGGCTCTGCCCTCCTGCTAAGTGCTATCACATGCCCCAGTGTAATGAAACATTATCACCAAGATAAGAAAAAAAAGCTCCTCTCATTTTGGTGTATTGGTTCCAGGAAAACACACCACCCAAGTTCTTCAGAAGCAATGACAACTCTGGCTGCAACCATTTTCTCTTCTCAATCCTGTGTACTCATAAGTCACCTGCCTATGCTTACACTGCAAATCAATGCATGTGTTCCAGTGTCTCCGTGTACCTGCTCTCATTTGTTTGAAACAAATCTTGGATTGAGACTCTATTTCACTGCCCAGCGGGCAGAGTAATCATCAATAATTGATGTCAGTTGGTTTCATTTGAGGCACTGTCTTGGGCATGCAACAGAGAGTTACGGTACACACCAAGGAAAGGAGGATTTGTATATAAAATGATTTGATAATCTGAAAAAATCCCTCAGTAAACAAAGGAAATTTACAGATAATCGTATTAAAGATTAGAGTTGTTTTAAAACAATGCAGAATGTATTCGAGAACATCTGGGAAAAAAGATGGTAGTATTAAAAGCAAAATCTTTGGGGAAAATATCTTCCCCCTTAAACAGGAAGCAGCAAATTGATTCATTATTAAATCCTAATCCTTGCCAATTCATGCTAAATTGGAACACTTTTTCTAATAAAGACTGTTATCACTATACTTAAATGCAATTTTACAGATGAATACTTAAATATATTTACATACAGTTTTAACTCTGATTAAATGATTGCTTGATTATTCCTCTTCTTAATTGCTTCCAATTTATTTCAAATTTGAGAAGCAGGATAATTTTATGTCAGAAAACTAAGTTTAATATTAAATAAGGATAGAACAACCTGTGGACTAAGAAAAATATATCATTATAGCAAAAGCAATTTGATGTCTTTCCTGTCATGTTTACTCATCAGCTGGAAAATTAAGAAAATAACTCCTTTTATCTTACAGAGGTTATTATTTTTCCATCACCCATTTACTCTGTTCCGAAGTTTTGGTGTGGCAATTTATGTGAAAATCCCCACAGTGAAACCCATATACTGTTCATGACATTTCCTATGATCAGTGTTGACAATTAACAGTACTGCTTTTCTATTTAAACAGCGCATGATTGACGCTCCTCACTGCTGTAACTGCTGTCAGTGTCAGAAGACTATTTATCTCACAACTAAAAACTACAGAACTGAACAATAATTAAATCGGTAAAAACAAAATATCCTGGATCAGATTTCTATAATATCTTTCACTACTGTACTTCTACTCCATTCTTCCACAAAAATACTTAATGTTACAACTAAATCTAGCAGGATTTCCAATATCTGAAAAGAAAGAAAGTACAGTGTTTATTTTTTCCCTTTTTATGCTGTTTCACTTCTTTACATACAAAAATTAGTTTTATATATACACATACATGTGCATAAAGTTCAATGCCAAGCAGAATGTTAACCAGATCTGCACAAGCAGCTATTGAGCCTTAGCAAAGAAAGCCCATCAGGGATGTTGTAGCCAGATCCTCATAACTGTGCTGAATTCAGTGACTTCCTTGGGAGCAGAAGCAGGCAAAAGGAATCTCACGCCCATAAAGGACACTACGGAGTCACTGCTGCGGATTCAGTTGTACAAGTCAAGCTAAAGGGATGGCAAAATAGGACTCAACATGTGATACATCACCTGAAAAATTATATATTCAGGATAGCAATTGCTCCTAACACACATGGGCGAATTGTAGTGAAGTCCCTTCTCTCCTGCCTATCAACCAAACCTGCTTAACAGGTTTTCAGGTATAAACAGATTCACCTACAGGAACACTTTAGAACAAATCATTTTCTTTATCCTCAAAGTCAATATCAGCTAAAACATAACTCGCTCCTCTTTGACAGTTTGAGGGAAAAATAAAAACCTCAGCACAAAGTTGGCATTATTGTGTGAAATAAGTTGCCTTCACTGAACTTGAGGCTTACTTAAAGGCTTCACCTGTTGTGAAACTTAGATCTGATTGTTTGTAGAAGGCAACAAGTCAAGCTGTACCCAAGAGCTCCTAGTGAAGTATCTTCAACTTCCTAACAGCACAACACTTAAGAACATTTCCTGACTTCACAGCTTTCCAAGCTTTTCAAAATATGAGTTAGGAACGCATTACACTTCTACAGCATTTCTCTGGTCAATGGAACACATCCCTTATTGCAGAAGAAAAGACTGTTAACAGTTTTCATTTCACACTCCAGTAACCCAAAATCTTGTGTTACCACTCACTTTAGTGTTAATTTTCCCACAGATTCTCTTTTTCTGCTTACATGGCAAGACAGCTCAGGTCAAGTGCTCAGACAAGCTGTGCTGCTGATTCTCATTTTACCACCACTGAATCACCTTCACTTTTGCTTCACCACAAAGTTATTTTCCCTGCAAAAAAGCAGGAGAGCCACATTCAACAGAAAGTCAGCAGCTACAGTCAAAATTAATTTCAAAGTGGGAAAAAAACCCTCCCTCACAACTAAATCCTTAAGGATTATTTATGCAGGATCATTCCAACACTATATAAATACACCACAACAGGTATATTTGCTGCTGTACATGCAGTGAAGTCCAGTTCAGCTCGTGTCCTTTCCAGCTAGTGTCCGTTCCAGAATATAAAAGTATCACTGCTGAACAGACATGCTGAGCCACCCCCCTGATAACAGGAACCAAGAGTAGTAACTTTACCAGACAAAGTAGAAAGATACTTTTTAATTGGTGATTTCAAAAAAAGAAACATTTGGCAGCTGTCACTGAATTCTTACGAAGTTTTCTTATGTATATGTACAGACCTAACTGACACAGATTTAAGATACTTGTATTAAATGCATGACAGATCCACAAGTACACAAACATATCTGTGTTTTTAGCCTAATCGAATCTGAATGAGTCTAGCTTTACTTTTAACATCTAAAAAGAATTAAAATCGTTAAGAAGCTGTCCTGGGTTAATGCTAAACCTAAAATCTGAAGGCATTCAATACTGGTTTAATACTAGGCAGGAAATCCTATGAATTTTAAATCTTCAATTTTCATTTGAAGCAGAAATGACAGTTTAGCAATGGACTAATTGTAAAAATAGTCCAGGAATTGACTGGTACTAATTTTTAATTAACATAAAGGCAGTAAAGAACTATTTTACTAATTCACTAGATGAGCCTTCATTAGCTTTCATCAATAACAATAAAAGGCTGAGAAAACTGCTCTAGAACAAAGACATAAAAACAGGAAAAAGAGGCCAGACAGAAGGAAACCCTCATCAACCTGATCCGAAAGAAGCCTGACTGAAGAAGTTTCTCGAGAAGTTTCAAAAAGTTCCTTCAGTTCAGAGTTGGGGCAGCCTCCGAGGCTGAGAGCTGTGGGGCACACACACTGTGCCACGGGTACTCAGAGCTGTTCGATCAGGACAGGGTTTATGGCAAACTCATCAACACGACCAGAACGCTTACGCAACACAGCAGGATCTATGCGGCCTTGTGATGCATCGATCAACTTGCACTGACCCTTCATTCGCTCTGGTCATAAACAAGTGTTGAACAACTCGATTTTAAAAAGCAACCTAAGAGAAAATTACACAGGGCAGGGCAATAGATCCTGTAGGAAGGGGCAAGAAGACAAAGAAGGGTGGGCCACTGGTAAATAAATGCATGAACTCTGAAGCAACAATAAGGAATCTTCATCCTCATGAAGTGGCAATAGTAGTAACTGGTTTGGGTTTTTTTCCATAACTTTCAAGCTCTAAACACGTAGAGGCAACTTAATACGATGCATACTGAAGTATTTAATCTATGACAGATATTCAGTGCACTATCCATGAGGCACATCCAGACATGACTGTCTCCAGCATCCTCCTTGAAATGTGAGTTGCTCTAGATGGAGGCTACTTGGCCGTAAGATGGACTTTGAATGTGCTGCTCTGCACAGGCTGTTACTGCTGGCAGTGGAAGAACCAGCTGTGCAGAAGTCAGAAAGAGGAGAGTTTAAGAGCCTTGTAAGGGTTATGGGCTTTCTTCTCAGTATTTTGGTTTTGCTGGTCAATTAGAGGAATTATTTGGATGACATGGCCATAGCCACAGAAACCCCCACCAGAGGCTCTATTCTACTGCCACTACAATACAGCACACTTCATCTGGGGACAACAAGGCGTGGAGACAAAAGCTCTTCACGACAAAGTAAAATGCACCAACAATGGTGCCTCAATGACACTAGCCAAGATTTGCTTGTTTTTTAATTAAGACATTGTTCAGGAATGCCAACCAAAACTGGATAGCCAGAAAAAGGAAGACACCTGGATTCTGAAATGTTACTATGTATCATAATAAAAGCCTCCTGGGTTGGTCCTTTCAAAGCAAACATAACATTCCTGTGGCAGAACACGACAGCTTGTCCGAGCACAAGACAACAACTACAGAAAATCGCTTTCCACGAACTGGTTTCTGTACACAACTCAGTCTCCATCAGCTTTGGTTGAATTTCAGTTTTCTTCTGCTGTGCCAAAAAACCTCTGCTGCACCAGCTTTCTTCTTTCTATCTATGAACTCTGAAACAAGGATTAGCACCAATCTGGAGGTCAAAGAAAGCCACAGGAAAGTAAGAGCTTAAAATCTTCCATCACTGGTATTCCTTGGTGTTTTGAGCCCACAGTCTTTGACAACTACACTGCAGTAAGAGAGTTGTCTGTGGCAGAGAGCTCAGATTCAAGCAAAAGCTGCACGCGAAGAACATAACAAAAATCTTCGCAATGAGTACAACTGCAAGAGTCAATAAAAGCGTCAGCATTTAAGAACACTGACTTGAACCCAATAATAAACTGTGCTTACTCTAAGTCATCTTCTAAAGAGTCGGCCCCTGGGAATGCACAACACAGGCATCCTGACATCTTCCACTGGGCTTGTGCAACCTCTCTGGAGAAGGTCATGGGAACATGCAGTGGCAGTGTGATCTTGGGGAACACAGCCTGTATCACACTTCAAAATCACTCCCACTGCAAGGAATGTACAAAGCAGAAGCAGGAAGAATGTAGCTCATTTTTCCCCGCTGTGCAGAATAACATCTGACAGCACTACACCACTCCAGGCAACACAATCCAAACTGGGTGCAACTACGGGGTGCTTCCCTTTGCCCAGGCACATATGGGTTCTCCTTTAACATGGATCACCTTTCACTGTGCTCTATTGCTAGAAAAAGGATAAGTAAGTAATAGCTCCTTCTGTTTCATTATCTAGAACTACTTATTACTGCCATTTATAACATTTTAAAACTAGATTAGTTTATAAATTGGATATACTACTTGAGCAAATTGCATTTTGTTCTACAAACAAGAGTACTTCTGAAAAATTCTGCACCATCAAACAGTGGTTAAGCGTGTCAAATCTCTCCAATGAAATACAAAAACACTTCCTCTTCCAAGTGACAGAAGAGCCAACAAGAAGAGGTGCTATGCTGAACCTCGTTCTCACCAACAAAGAGGGTCCAGTATAGAACATGCAGCTGGGTGGGGGAGCCTTGGCTGCAGTGGCCTCGGAATGAATTCAAGGACTTTAGGGCAGTGAGCAGGAAGCACAGCAGGCTCAGTACCCTGGGCTTCAGGAGAGCAGACTGGCCTCTTCAGGGATCTGCTTGGTTGAGCACCATGGGATAATGTCCTTGAGGGAAGAGGAGCCCAAAAAATCTGGTTAATATTCAAAGATCACCTCCGCCAAAATGCGGCTTTGAGCAACCTAGTCTAATGGCAGGTGTCCCTTCCCAGGAGGATTGAAACTAGATGATCTGTAAGGTCCCTTTCTACCCAAACCACTCTGTGATGACTCAATCATTCCTCTCTGTGGAACAAAGGAAAAACAGCCAGGAAAAATATATCTGTTACTCCATCCCAAAGTGAACCAAATCTTCCCCGGGTAAAAATTACCTTCCATATAACATTGATCCGACTCACTTATAATCTAATAATCACTTTCATACCCTATTTGGTCAGGTTTATTGTGATGACAGTGGGAAAATTCTAGACATTCTTAACAACATGCCACAACTCCAGAGCAATATCAACTTGCTTTTACTTTAAGCAAAAATGAGACTGCAAATATTTAGCTATGTTACCCAAGTTTCCATGTCAAAAATAGTTCTCACTATTTGAATGGAAAAAATGCAAAACAATTTGAAATCTTCTATGTTCACAAGTTATCTGATTTTATATCAAACAGCTGCATACTTTGGCTTTTGTGTTCACCACCTAACACAAAGCTCAGCAGGAGAGACTCTGCAAGAGATTCTGCTCCTGTTCCAGCCCGCAAATTACTTGCTAAGCCGACATCAGTTGAAATCAGCATCTATGTGAACATAAAGGACTGACATCTCTGGTACCACCAAAATGCTCCAGAAAGAAAAGACAAGCCTCTAGTATTGCAAAGCACATTGCAAGGATGAAGTCAGCTTGGGTACAGCACTGATATCCCCGGGAACACAACAGCAGGGCTGGGGGCATCTCCACATGTGTCGAGGTGCAGACCCATCAGCCACCGACACTATCTCAGGCAGAATACAGAGCAGTCAGTATGAAAACACATGGCAAGCTCAGCCCGTGAATTCTGCAAACATAAATCCTGACCCCAAAAACATTTACATGCAGGCTTATCATTAAGCCTAAGAACAGATCCTCTAATTCCAAAAGAAATACTTGGATGTTTAAAATTAAGCATATGCAAGCACAAACATCTACAGAATTAGGAACAAAAAAAACCACAAAAAGCACACTCCACAATATTATTAATTTTTATTGCTCCACAGAAACCTTGAACTATCAATTACATAACTTACTACTAATATTTAAAACCATTTTCATCTTCAAAAGGCATTACAATTTCTAAAGGACAACCTCCATTGATCTAATGAAGTAATTAAACAGCATGCAATTCAATAGTGTCTCACTGAAAACGCTTCTGCAAACCAAATCAACAAAGAATTGTCAAATATCAGAGACAAGCCACTGCTATATCAAATAGGCAACCAGCTTCCTCTGGTGCCTTTTATACCAGGGAGCATTTAAACAGCAAATGAATGCTGTTTTCTTATCAGTTACAGCTCCTAATGTCTAGTAGCTCTTTAAACAAGCAACATTTTGCTGATGTGAGGCAATAATTTATATGAATTTAATGTCTAGTACTCAACATGTATTTACACATTTCACTTTGATATTGTTGGTTTGACTTCTTCCCAGTTGCTTTCAAATATGTTAACATCTTTTTAGAAGTACAGAAAAATGAGAAGAGGGAGATATTTTGGCATATTTTCAAGCATACATTTTTAACAAGCAGCTAACAAACTTCTGCTATTTTTAAGTAATATGAGTCCATAAATATATGCCAAGATTGAGACTGCTTAGTATGGGTAAAGGCTTACAAAAAGAGAAACTTTCACTGAGGTGATCAGTGCTTCTATGAGAGCACACAGCAAACAAATGCCAAACGCTGCAATGTCAAAGGACAGGTTTTTTAGTAAGTTTCTTTTTTAACCTGTCTCACAAGAACAGTACTTTTCCACTCAATCACTGGCTTACATTCCTCTTGAAAAATTTTGTCCCTACACTGTCACATTTTTTTGTTTTTTTAGCAACAGAAAATTCAAGTGCAGTGTTAGGAAATGATACCACGTTTGCAAATCTCAGACCTGAGTCCAAGGCCCTGGGCTCCCTCTTGCTGAAGTCACCAAGCAAAGTTTAGGGTGAGTACAGTTAGAAATTCAGAATTGAAAACTCATTGCAAATTTATGAGCTTTTTTTAATATCCATAGATTTTAGAATTGCAACACTACAAGCACTTTGAAACATAAAACTACAAGCTTTTTTATTTAAAAAAATCTACTTGGGTACAATAGTGTTCTTTGTATCCTGCTGACTCTAGACTTAATAATTTTATATTGCACTGTGTTCAGGAGAGAGTCTTCCTTACTCAGTGATCTGATAATTAGAAAAAGAAAGAGTAATTATAAAGGACTCTTATTAAGTCTTACCGTTCTAGCAAGTACACTGATATAACTTGTTTCCATTTTGAGGAAATTTGTTTTAATAAAGTCAGGGCAGCATATGGTACTAACATGTTCATTTTCCAAGTGGTAGGGACACTAACAAAAACCATCTGATGCTTCTTCCTAAGCCTCCTTGATCTGCTGCTGGATTGCAGCTTAGAATAAAGCATTACAAAGCCAAAAGAACTGGGTAGAGAAATAAAAAAATAAAATCAGTAATTCAAAGTGTTTATTTAATGGGAGTGCAGCTCTGACCAGCTCCTATTTTGAACAGAAGTTCTAAAGTATTTATGATTGGAAATTTATTTCCAGAGACTATCGAATGTAGTCCAAAACTAATCCCTCACAGACATTTTTTACTCTGCACACAGACAAAAACCAAACCCCTAATATCGTGTAATTAAAAAAGGAATTAAAGGCAGCTCAGAAGTACTTAATAGATTCCTAGAGAAGTAAACAATCAGCGCTATGCATTAGGAACACGGTAGGAAACGTCACCAGGGACTACCAGATTCATCCCTACCGGAGCTCCAGGAGCGGTTTTCTCAGTTAGTTGACCAAGTACTGTGATTCCATCAAGAGCAATGGTGATTTTAAAGTACGTCTTGTTAAAAGGATAAAAGACGAAAAGTTTTCTAGCCACATTTTCAGTGCTAAGAGCTAACAAATGAGGGGGGAGGCGAGGGAGTGCGAGTCGGAGCTCCGAGGGCTGGAGTGAGCGTTTGGAAATAGCTGCCAGCCACACGGACTCCAGCGGCATTTCGCGGCCAGCCCCGAGTTCCTCTGGCGCAGCTGTAAAACACACAACCTGAAACCCGCTCCTGCAGCAGTGGCTCGCTCGCAGCTGTTCCTCTGCCTCCCCCGCACGCAGTAATCCGACTCCTTTCCAGGAAGGAGCTTCTTTAATGAAGCCACACGAGAGCAGCATAGGTGTACCGGGGGACCCAGAACCAGGCGCTTTCCGAGTGGGTCTCCAGCACCCGAGCCGCAAGCTCAGCCTCGCACAGACTGACTCGCTGCAGGGGCAGGCGCCGCCGAGCTCAGCCCCGCCGCCGAGCCGGGGGCTCCAGGGCGGGGACGCTGCTCCCAAGCTCCCACCTCAGCCCCGCACGGCGGCTCCGGGGCCCGGCCCCTCTCCCGTACTTGTTGCCGGCGTAGAGCGGCTCAGCCCGGCCCCGCCGCCCCCGCGGAGACCCCCGGCGCCGCTGCCACTGAGCGCGGCTGAGCCGCCCGGCACCGCGCGGGGCAGGGAAGTTACTCACCGCGCCGGCTCCGCGCCGCGCTCTCCTGCTCAGCCGCGCCGGCTGCGCCCGCCCCGCCTCCGGGGAAGCAAACTCCGGGCAGCAGCACTTGGAGAACGTGTCTCGCCGGGCCGGGCCGGGTCGGTGCTCCCGCCTCCGCCCCCCGCCGCGGGCAGCGGCGCG